>PPLN03000001.1:1200000-1709425 GCA_003707825.3 Cephaloascus fragrans
CTGCGAGGGCATTGAGAAATCAGGTTCCTCCAACCAAACCAACGTTGCCACCATCCCCTCAGGTTGTGTACACCAAAGCGCCAGTCGCTGGTACCCCATCGCCCGTGAAGCGTTTTTTCAAAATTGCATTCTCTACCACCTTAGTAGCTGCGTTAGCTTCTGCTGCTTACATCGGTTACAAGGTGTACGAAGAAAGTCACCCACCTGCCAGTCAAGTCCAACACTCTGCTTCCTTTGTCAACGGGCAGAAGAAGAAAACCATCGTGATCTTGGGTTCTGGATGGGGTTCTATATCTTTATTGAAAAACTTGGATACCACTTTGTATAACGTTATTATTGTTTCACCAAGAAACTACTTCCTCTTCACTCCTTTATTGCCATCATGTCCAACCGGTACTGTCGAGTTGAGATCAATCATTGAGCCTGTCAGATCAATCGCCAGAAGATCTGCTGGTGAAGTTACCTACTATGAAGCAGAAGCCACTGATATTGATCCAATCAATAAAAAAATCACTGTCAAACAATCTACCATTGTTCACTCTGGTGTTAGTGGTAAAGATTCGAACTCCACTCAAGCTACTGTTTCCTCAAAAGAAGATTTGGTCAACGATATTTCCTACGATTATTTGATTGTTGGTGTTGGTGCTCAACCATCAACTTTCGGTACTCCTGGTGTTGCTGAACATTCTTGTTTCTTGAAAGAATTATCTGACTCTTCTAAAATTAGAAGATCTATAATGGATAACATTGAAGCTGCTGGATTATTAGCAAAAGGCTCAGAAGAAAGAAAAAGATTGTTATCAATGGT
This sequence comes from Cephaloascus fragrans, assembly GCA_003707825.3. NCBI lineage: Eukaryota > Fungi > Ascomycota > Pichiomycetes > Serinales > Cephaloascaceae > Cephaloascus > Cephaloascus fragrans. The sequence goes on from PPLN03000001.1 coordinate 1,200,809, forward strand.
TGTTGTAGGTGGTGGTCCAACCGGTGTTGAATTTGCCGGTGAATTGCAAGATTATATCGATCAAGATTTGAGAAAATGGATGCCTGATATTGCTGATGAAATCAAAGTTACTGTTATTGAAGCTATGCCAAATGTTTTGTCTATGTTCAACAAAAAATTGGTTGATTACACCCAAGAAGTCTTCAAAGAAACCAACATTGATTTAAAGACAAGTACAATGGTTAAAAAGGTTGATGATTACACTGTTTTTGCTACCACAAAAGAAAAAGACGGCTCAAATACCACCATCGAAGTTCCTTATGGTGTCCTTATCTGGGCTACAGGTAATGCTCCAAGAGAAATAGTGAAAACTTTAAGCAGTAAAATTGATGAACAAAAAACTGCAAGAAGAGGTTTATTGATCAACGACAACTTATTAGTCAACGGTACCAACTCCATTTTTGGTTTAGGTGATTGCACATTTACCAAAAACGCACCAACTGCTCAAGTTGCTCATCAACAAGGTATTTATTTAGGTCAATTATTTACCAAGTTACACAAAATTGACACTTTAGAATATGAAATTGCTCAAGAAAACGAACCTACAGTTAAGGAAAAATTGGGCAGCAAATTAGCTAACGCTAAAGTTTTACCAAACTTCATATATAAGCACCAGGGTGCCTTAGCTTATATTGGTTCTGAAAAGGCTGTTGCTGATTTAGTTTGGGGTGACTGGTCAAACGTTAGTTCCGGTGGTTCATGGACTTTCTTAGTCTGGAGATCTGCTTACATTTACATGTGCCTCTCTGTTAAGAATCAAATCTTGGTCTCTTTAGATTGGTTAAAGGTTTCTATGTTCGGTAGAGATTGTTCAAAAGAATAGGTTTTGTTTTAGATATGGTGCTATTCATCGAAAGCATGACTATAATTTATATGAGAAGCATTGAGTATGACTAAGTAGTTTAATTTATATAGAGTCTTAAATTTCAAACAAATTTTATCTTCAGCGTAAGGATCATCTTCCATTCATCATCATCATTACTAAAAATTACTTTTCATTCTACTGTATTTTCCGGATTAATTATGGGGGCCCTTACTCCGAAATAAAGGTATTATGGCTCCGGTTTGGTGATCTGACTTTCCTCAACGTCGATAAAAGACGGTTGCACAAGATGACAAAGGATGCTAGAAAACCGTATAAGTATTGCGATGCTGGACTTTGGTCTCTCGCAAATTGGAGGATGTAGTGTGGAAGCACAGGTCCACCTCACGTCTGGTGACTGGCAATCTTGCACTGTACCAGGCATTTTGCGAATTCGGGAAAACTTGTATTCTCAGCTTACTGTTCATGACAAATTGGAACTACTCCAAGCATCGGGATTTTGATGTTGAAGCATGTGCCTTTCAACCTAGTCCATTCCACTTAGGTACATTTATCATCAAAAAAGTATCGTTTTGTCTCTTGATGGCATTAGATACCGATAAATATTTCACAACAGCGAATCAAATAATGTTCACTGAAGCTTTTCGGAGAATATGACAAAACCCTCAGTGATCTCAAAGCCTCTGTGTTTTCAACTGCAGCTAGCAATACTTTACTTATATTTCTTCAAATCACATAACAAGTATTATGGAACACGTTCAATAGCTATGGATGTTGATATTCGGCTGAATATTCACCTAACATTTATCAAATAGACAGTCGGAATCAACCTCGCAAACCGGACGGGTTTTTGATGTTCGAAATTTTATTTCATCATGATTGATAACAATTGATACAGATTTTGGATGATTTTGAGGAATTCTTCAAGTTTTTGAAAAGTTAGGTGTTGATATAGGTGAATAACAATAAAGATGGTAAATCTCAAGAAAAGCAAGAACCAACTACGGAGGGAACGAGCAAAACAAAAGAAGTTAGAGGCGAAATCTATTCCAGCAGTTGCCAAAGATGACACTACAAATAACATTGAGACATCTAAAATTGAACAAAATTCAAATGACGCAAAAGATCTGTTTGATGAGGGTGTCAAAGTGGAAGAAAGAGAGCCTGTAGATTTTACATCTGGGAAAATTTTCGCATCTGAGATAGATAAATTGCTAGATGACCCAGCATATTCAGAGTTCAAGTTAGTGTTCAACAAGTTCCACACAGAGAACACAGAAGAGTCAAAAAATGACAAGGGAGATGTATTCTATAGTGATGACGAGGTAGTAAACAATTCAGATTCAGACTCAGACTCAGATTCCTCAAACAACAAACTAACAAAGAGACAAGTAAGAAAGCTCAAAAAAATTACATTGGCAACATTGAAAGCTGAAGCCAAAAGACCTGAAGTGGTTGAATGGTATGATGTTGATGCTGCAGATCCTAAGTTGTTGGTGTTTTTGAAGTCCTTGAAGAATGGTGTACTCGTTCCTCCTCATTGGCAATTGAAACGAGAATATTTATCACTGAAAAGAGGTATTGAAAAGGCGCCTTTTCAATTACCAGGATTTATTGTTGATACCGGTATCACAGATATGAGAGATACAACCAAAACTGATGATTCAACCATGAAACAAAGAATGAGGGAACGAGTCCAACCCAAGATGGGGAAGTTAGACATTGATTATCAAAAACTACACGATGCTTTCTTCAAGTTCCAAACTAAACCCAATTTATACAAATATGGCGATGTATATTATGAGGGTAGAGATATTGATGTTTTTGATGTCTCCAAATTCAGACCTGGCCATCTTTCGGAGGAATTGCGAAACGCATTGGGTATACCCGCCGGTGCTCCTCCCCCTTGGCTAATTAATATGAAAACTATGGGACCTCCTCCAGCTTACCCACATCTCTTGATACCTGGCATCAACGCGCCTCTTACATCTTCGGAGACGGAGGGCTACCAAAACGAGACTGTCGCTGAACCAGAGCATTTTGGTCAAATTGTTTCCGACGAAGAGGAGAGTGAAGAAGAAGGCGAAGTTGAAGATGAAGATGAAGACGCTATAACATACGAACGAGGAAGCGAAGATGAAGATGCTCCAGTAATAGTGAAAGAATCAAACTCTGAGCATATTCCTATAAGTGAGTACGGAAGGGTTTCAGAAGTTTCACAGATTACGCATAGTAATAATGATGGTTATGATGAAAATGGCAAACCTAAGAGATTATACCAGGTTATCGACGAAAAGAAGGTGGATAGCGCAGGATTTATGGGATCCGATCGTGCTTATAGATTACCAGGCCACGATCAGGGTGGCCACGATCAAGCCAATAACGAACTCTCCAGTGAAGAAAGTAAACTGTACAGTTCACACAAAAGACCTTCTGAGCAATCTGACAAAAAAACACACAAGAAATATCGATTTTGATACCATCTCTATAGAGGCTGTTAATACACAATCGAACAGTGAAGTAGTTTGTCATAATGAATCGATAGTGTTCTAATCAGGGAATTTTTGTAGTTTTAGTGTGTAGTTTTAGTGTGTAGTTTTAGTGTGTAGTTTTAGTGTGTAGTTTCAGTTTTTGACTCAGTGTGTTGATTTGAAGCAAAACATGCCGTGGATTTTGAATTAGCAATATACGTGAGAATATTCATAGGCCCCTATGATCGATGATAGACCGTTTTCTGATTTTTTTGTCTGTACCTCGAACATATCTAAAAAGTCCGAAACTCATCAATTCAGCGAGATTTGCTACTTGTTTCATGCTCTTAAATGACTTATTTGGGCTCTGATACTGTTTCATTGGTCCTTGAAAATATACTCGCACGTCATTTGTGTTGGTTTTGAAAGTCAAAATAATTTAGGGAGCTTCTTTTTAAACTGTTTATTGTCCTACAAATTTTTTTATTGATCTCATCTCCTCCTCAGTTGTATTGAAACTTTCGTTCTTAGAATAAAAAGCTTACAGATGGCTCATAAATACGGGTCCATGGATCTTGATAACTTTTTATCTGTTCTAGGTGATGCTGGAGATACTGGTTCAAGCTATACAAGAGTAAATGGTGGTGAAGAACGACCCCATTTAGGACCTCTCAAGAAGAGAAGATTACATGACACACACAACGCTCAAAATAGTATTTCAAATGCCTCAAATTTATCATTTTCCTCATTCTCTCCTTATAGACCAGATGGTAGACAATATGAACTGGAAAATTCCCACCACAACAGAGAGGCGTATGGAGTTGATCGTTATGAACCAAGCCGAAATAGTAAACTTTCACACAGGGAAGAGCAAAGACGGAAAGTTACAGAACAATTTTACAACAACAATAATAGAACCTACCATGAAGTCAAAGACTCACGTACACATTTTTCAAGTGGAAAAAAATTCAATGATCTTTCAAAGACAGGTTTGAAGTACGAATCCAACTCAAACATCTCAGATTATGTCCCCCAAACAGAGGTCTATGGTTCATTGGATGACATCCAAAAAGAAAGAGGTACAGGAACAAAGACCCCTTTTTACGAAGATTCAGAAGGTCAAATATACTATCCCACTGAAAAGTCCGTCAAAAATGAGAAAGGTGTAATAAAAAAAGAAAATTCTGACCTCAAGAACGAATTGAGTAGTGAACAACACGAACCAGTGGAAAATGAAGCTGGTTTTCAGGAGTCAAACAGTCCAATACAGAACATGTCTACTATAGGTCTAAGTGATATACTAAAAATTGAACATACTGTACGCAATATCCAGAATTATTTAAAAAAATTAGTTGATGAAGCGCCCAATTTGGCCGAATTCCAAAAAATTTCGCACTCAGATTTTACCAGTGAAGAAGATTTGATGGCTTTGAAAAGAAATAATAACGTGAAGTTGGCTGCTCACTTGAAAACCATGTACGATGAAGGCAAGTTACAAATATTTGATGATATTATCAATTTCAATTCTGTTTCCGATTTCTCTTCTACTTTTTCGACAGTTTCATCTGCGCTTGGTTTGAAAGATGAGAAGTATCTTGTCTCATCAAACCCTGAGTTTCAAGTAGACTACGACGATTCAATGGTTTACGATGAGAAAAATTTGCCTCCATTGCCAAAGATACACGACCCCTCCATATTGGCCAGAGTTTTCATGCATAAATCCATTATCAATAATAAGGTGTATCTTAACGAAAGAGAGATGGTAACTTCTCACAATGAAAGGTTGGAGTTTTTGGGTGATTCAATTTTGAATACGGTTATGACAATGATCATTTATCAAAGATTCGAACAACTATCAGAAGGTGATTTATCAAAGATCAGAACTGAGTTGATCAATAACAACACTTTAAAAGACTGGGCCCTTTTATATGAATTTGATAAACAATTAAAAAAAAATGTGAATGAAAATATCATCAAGAGAGGTTCAATGAAGATCTACGCTGATGTATTTGAGGCTTACGTTGGTGGATTGATATTAGAACACGGTGCGAATCTATCTGTTATCAAGAAATGGCTACAAATTTTAGCAGAGCCAATATTGAGGCAATACGATCGAGAAGTCAATGCTATTGAACCATTGGATAAATCAGCCAAAGCTGAACTATACGCATTGATAGGTTCTGCATCGAGGCCACCTATATACATTACTACATCATCTGGAAACGGTTCCACAAAACCTTTTGTGGTTAAATGTTCCATCAGTAATGAAGAATTAGGTGTTGGAATTGCTCCAAGTTTGAAAGAAGCGGGCTTGAGAGCAGCTATGAATGCTTTGAAAAACAAAAAATTGATTGAAAAATATTCCAGGCTTCGTGGAGAAACACCAAGAAGTCAAACAGTTCAAAAATCTGTCTCTTTATTAAGAGAGTTAGATGGCAACTCCATCCTATCCGAAGGAAATTTAATTACTGCTGATAAACACTATTCCGATGGTGAAAGATCACTTTCCAGCGAGAAGACAAAACAGTCAACTTACATGAACATTATGAGCAATTCCCTCCCACCAAAACCACACAATCAAGATAATACCATGCCTTCTCTAGCATTTTCACATACCTTGCCAACACACCAAACACATTTTGATGGAGAAGAGCAAGTTGCAAAAAATCAACACCCATATCATGAGCAGATCCAATCCAGCAGATATCAATATAGTCAGTATCGTCATGTGCCAATACCTTACTCGGCTCAATCATCATTCAATATGGAAGGTCCTCAAAGACACCTAAATTACGAACAACATGCGGGTACTACATCACGTGGGTTCGATAAAGCAGTGAGTCCTGCTAGGGGTTTATTTCCTTTGTATGCTCAATCGTCAGAAGAAGTAGATGTATCAGCAAAAAACACTCTCTATGCTCTATTGGGTAAAACAAGAAAAGTGCCAATTTATAGAATGGAGAGTACTGAACAAGGTTTCAAAGTTGAACTTCTCGTTAATAATGAGGTGGTTGCTGTGTCGTGTGACAAAAATAAGAAAGTTGCTTCAAGTAGAGCGGCCATGACTTTGTTATCTAACAATGATGCGTTGAGATCTTTGGGGGTGTTTTCGCGTTAAACCTTCTTTTTTTAGGGAAATTGGTTATCACTATCATGATAAATGAGATAACAAGTACTTACTGAGAGCTTGTTGAACTTTCACTAGCAGGTTGGTCAATTGCTAATATTTTGTGAACGACTCGTTAACGAATGAAACGTAATAAAATACAGCTAAAAAGTTTGAAACATGTAGCATGAATCCCTGATATTTCTTGCTAATAGAATGTTCCTAGTATCATGAAGAACTTTTACTGTGTTTACGCTACAGTAAGTGATTAGGAATTTGGAGTCGCAGCTAGGTTGGTGTTATGAATCACGCAAGTTTTGACGCCTTTGTGAAACATTAGTGAATGAAGGTCCTGACTAAACACTACAATATCGGGTTTTCTGTGATAAGCTTGAGCAATTACGTGAGAGATTTTCACGTGTAGTAGTGCTTCGTAATTCACTAGAAATTGATTTTGTCAAGATGAAAATAGGAAAGCAAATAAATTTCTCTTTTATTGTTGAATTTTTGAGTTATTCGAGGAAGCTGGCGACTACCAAAGTCGCATAGCTGTTTTATAGCTGTGTTGATATCATAGTGCAATAGCTACACCAGTGACTGGATTCTTCAAATCGTTTATTGATGATCGTAATGGCAAAAACTATGTAGATTGCAATCATTATGTGTTGAGACATTACCAAAGCGGTAGTAAGTGGATACTTTTTTGAGACTCGCACCACAGCATCTTTCAACTGGACCTTATGACTGCTTGATTGCAAACCTGGCTTTGGCAAAAGTATTCTCGCGTGGAAAAATTACAGTGGTCAGTCGCCTTTTTGAATCTTACTCTCAATGGCTTTCAACTTCGAAGATATTTTTTCAACTATTAAGTCAGTGTGCTGTTTCATAGCGCAAGGGTCAAGCGGAATACGTACTTCTCCCAGTCATCTCTTTATCGGTTGACTCCACCAGGTTTAGCTTTAATGAATAAGTATCAAGCGCAATAACATTAAGGATCCTGGCGATACTCACTAATGAATTCAACATCAGCTCCAATGTAGACGCTACGTCAAATATGGACATCTTGTTATCTTGCCCAGTTGCTAAGGGTGTAGAGAAACTCTGTGCCCCATTTGATTCCAGTGGTGATGTGACTGAGTCTGAATATTGGCTACCAGTGTCCATATTTGCCAGTTCTATATTTGGGTTATAATGATTTTTTCTTCAATAACCTTCCTTTGTGAGGTATAATTTAATATCAAAACAAATGAATTATGAGCTCTTTCCCGTACACAGGTTCAACGTATTTGATAGATAGTAAAGAAGACTTTATCGAATGAAAAAATAGAAGATTTAGGTGATCACCAGCCGAGACCATAGTTAGGCAAAAGAAATTGTGGAAAACCACGGATTTTGTTGCTCATTTATTGCTCATTTGATACAAGTTGGGTTCGTTGATTTCTTGATACCGCTTGACATATTTTCCCTGCGGTATAAACCATGCTTTTTCCATACAAGAACAAAGCATTAGTTACCCAATAATAACTCGAGGCTTTGATCAAGACGTGTCAAATGAAACTCCTTTACGCCAGTTATTTGTTCCGTGAAAAAATACGTGGTTGCTTTCACCGAAATAGCTGTCATCCTCACAAAATTGAACGATGTTTATCAAATAGAAAAGCTGGATCGTACACAGGTCTCTCATCATTCTTCAATATGCAAAAGATATCCAATGGGCAGCCAACGTCAACGGTCTTCATTGGTACCATGTATGAATTGAGCGCAATGCAAGTCCTTCAAGATTCATTTAAGGTATCATCTTTGAGACATACTGGTGGGGCTTACGATGGTGGAGTTGACTTGAGAGGTAAATGGAAATTAGAAGATTTTGCCTCGGAGGACGAGATACAAACTTTTCAGCCAGACAATAAAAGAGGCTATGAGTTGATAAATCGGAAGCGTATTGCTTCTTTGCTCTCCAAACCTGAAAATATTCCCAAAACTGAAGTTTTCGTGCAATGCAAAGCTTACAGTAAGAATATTAACGCCATGACAATTAGAGAATTGCTGGGGATTTATCACTATAATGTACCTTTGGCTAAGCAAAGAACGACGTTTTTATTCTTGGTGGCTCCGATGAGTATGACAGAACAAGGTTTACTTCAGTTTGAAAAGAGTGAGTTTCCCATGATATTTTTGCAGTTATCCAAGATGAAATTAAAGGGTTCCGATGTTTATGATTTGAACCATTATATAAAGAGCCAAGTGTGTGGATACAAAATGAACGCTTATGCCAAAGCTTTACTTAAAGGCATAAACATGAATGTCAAAGTCAAGCGAATCATGTCAGGATTGTAGACTAGTTTCAATTCATAGCGCTGTTGTGAGGTATTATCGGCTTGGCTGCCACCTTTAGCTGACTGTGCAATGTTTTACTAAGGTAATCAGTATACTTCATAGAAGCAGCGCTGAAGTGCCACACCCTGTGTCTTTCTCTTTTATTGGAAATTGTTTTATTTTAGTTTTTGGTAGCTTCTTATAGATTTTTTCAGTGGGTTATATTACAATAGATACTTTTAATGAAAAATTAATTGATCAGCAACTCTGAAATGAATGCAAAACCTTAACTAGATGGTTTGGACAATCATTTTCGTTGATGAAGATTATTGTAGTATTATAGTAGCTTTGCTTTGTCTTTCTGTCTTCTTTCACTTTGTAATTTGTCGAATTCATTATATTAAACAACACCCGATCCCATAGGAGTGTTTTTTGTGAAGTATTATGCTCCAGAAATCAAAAGATACCATCACGTACAAAAACAAAAGGAAAAGACAAAGCTATCATCTCGGTACTACATATAACTGGATCATCATTATACTTCAACATTGTCGAAGGGATTTGGCCATCTAGATATCTTCAAGGAAAGAAATATCTTCACCTCAACAAGTTCAGTACGGCACTTTGCTTACATTTCAAGAAGCTTTTATCCTGCTTGATGACTTATGTTTCAATTGATAATCCCAGATTGAATATGGGACCCATTTATTTTGATTCATGAAAAAAATCGTGGCATCTGCAACAGACATTCAGAATTGTCTTCCTATTCTTGCAGCCATTATCTTCGCTTAGATCAAACAGCCGTTCCCTGACAACTTGTACTTAACCAATTCACATCTAGTTCACTTTGAGAAAGCAACTACAGGCGCTTTTTATTCAGGGACCATGGAATCAACTTTCGCTCATATTGTAATCATTCTTGTCGATGACTTTAATGATGATAGAGCCAGAACCGCTGTGGTATGCCTATTAAAAGCGAAAATTTAGGAAAAAAACATTTCAGCGACACTTAAAATTCGTGGTTATTTAAATACAAAATAAATCAAAGAAGTCAGTAGCAAAATTTTGTTTTATCATTGATTAAGATATGCTTTCAGCTTTAGCCTTCAAAGCCTCGTTAAACTCCTTGAACCCATCTTCGGTTTTACTCAAAAGACTTCGTAATACATAAGTCAAAACACCATTAAACTTCTCTCTTTGAAAAAATTCAACACCATCATCGATCTCTTTGATTTCAAACTCATGTATTCCAACAAAGAGAAACTCCGCAAAAAGCTTTCCTTTCCATGAGAAAATGGAAGCATCGTTCTGCAGAACAACGGAATCGAACGACATCTCTCTCCCATTAGGAGGTAATATTTCAATGTGTAACAATGATCCAACCGGAGGATCAAAATGAAACCCATCTGATTGAGGTGATGGTCCCAAAGTTGCCACCTTCACAACTTTGAGAAATTTGGACCAGCTGGGGTAAGAATCAAAATCCAATAAAAGGGCTTTTACCCTTTCAGGACTCGATTTGATTTTTAGGCTAGTGGATATTTCAAAAACTGACATTGCAATGAATTGTACTCAATGAAGCTATCTTATAAGAAGAGGAGATGTTGTTGTAGCAAATACAGCAGTTGCTGTGATATTTAAATCAAATCAGGAGAATGCACGGCCTGATATTTACGAGCTTTGGTTGCACAGTTTCATTTCCTTCGCATTTCTTAATTTACGATAATTATCGGACAATTAGGCAATGAACAGACTGATCTTCTATTTGATTGGTGGTAAGACCAAATGGTGAAATATCCGGGCGCATGATTTTAAGCTCCAGAGGAAGTTATATGTGCTTTCATCTTCAATAGAAGGATTGGTTTAACACTCGAAAAATGATGCGGCTCAAATTTTTAAAATTTGAAGTAGATTTCCTTTAGTGTATCTCTACATTTAAAAAAAAACCGAAGTTGCGTGGATCTTTACATATATTCGTACACTTGAATGGATGAAATGAGTGACGAGAATTTATCACTAGAGGATACAAATAGGATCAGGTCCAGCTTGGGGCTAAAGCCCATTCCTCAACAAGAACCAGCATCTCAACTGAAGGAAGATTTGTCTTTGCAAGAAACGAATCGATTGAGAATATCATTAGGACTCAAGCCTATACCCGAAGCGCTCGCAGCTTCAAGAACCCCAGACATAAGCACAGAAAACAAAAGCGAGATTGCGGGCGGGCAAGACACTAAACAAACTGCAAATCAGAACAAACTGAAAGAGGCAAAATTGAAAACTTTCAGAAGGAAATTGATACCGTTTGAGGCTGCAGAGGAAGAAGATTCCGAATCGACGGATGATTGGTTATTCAAAGTTGGTAAGCCTTTATTGGCTTCTACAAGTGAAACTGTATCTGCCTTTGGCAAAGATACCGAGTACACGCAAGATGATTTGAATGGACTAAAAATTGGCCACAATTTGAGTGAGTTGAGGAACTTGAAAGAAAACGAGATTTTAACTTTGAAAGACGGATCAGTTTTGGATGCCTCTGATGACGATGAGCTAGTCAATGAAAACTTGGTAAGTGAGAAAAAGTTGAAGAAGAAGTTGAGAGATCAAAAACTTGAAAATACTCCAAGGCCGTACGCTTACGATGGAGAGAACGGGAGTATTGACGAAATTGCTGACGCTGAGGGAGGTACACTTATAAGTGGCGGTATTCAAATCAGTTCTTCTATAGAGCCGGAAGTTGAGAAAGATGACACGAATCGAAAAAAAGTTCAAATCAATTTGTTTGATGAAAGCGATGAAGTGGAGAACGATTCACACGATTACCAAAAGATCAAGATCAGAAAACCGAAAAAGATAAGAGAATCAAAAAAACGCCAACGGCCTGTGGATGATGAAGATAAATTAAATAAACTCCAGAAGACTGAAGTAGTTGATTACGATGGTGGTGATTTAATCGATGACGAGGAGCTACAACTTGCTTTGGCTAGAAAAAGACGCGCTAAGCAAAACAAAAGAACGTTTTTGAAACCTGAAGAGCTAGCCAGGGAAATTGAAGAGCACGAAATGGAAAATCAGGACAACGAAGGAGATATTATCATCAATGACGCTACTGAATTTTTGGATTCCATTTCGGTTAAGTTTTTCGAAAAGAAGGAGAAGGGTAAAGAGCACACGAAGAAAGTGACGAAGAAGGTCGTGAAGCAAGTGGGAGAGACTGTACTGACAGTGGAAGCTGGAGAGCTGTACATAGCTGACAAAGATAAAGAGATTACTTCATTGAGAGAAGAACCAAATTTCAAAGGGGGATTGGCGGAAACTTTGAGATTTCTCCAATCAAGAAATCTTGTGGTTTCTAACGAAACGAAACAGAAGCAGGTAGCACAGCAAATACAAGAGATCAAAGAAACGAAGTTAGAAACATTGAACTTTGAAATTGAAGAGCGGTTATTGAAAGAGTCAATCATGAATGACCCACAGTACAAGAATCTCACGTTGAAAGAGAGACAGGAGTATTTGAATAATCTAATGAACGAGAAAATGAGACAAAGAAACGGTAACATTTCCAAGAGATTGGAGAATTACAACCCTCAGGTGAAGCTTCGTTATATAGATGAAAATGGAACAGAACTCAGCACCAAAGAAGCCTACAAGAACTTGTCGCATCAATTTCACGGCACAGGCCCTGGTAAAAGCAAGCAAGAGAAGAAGTTGAAGAAGATCCAGGAGACCATCAACAGCAATAGGAGTAAAAGAGTTATTGGAGTCGATGAAGAATCCACCTCCAACTCTAATGCAAATAAAAAAATTGGCTATAGGTTGCAGTGAGACATCACAAAACGTTGTGTGAGTGATGAGTGGTCTGTATTTCTCATATACGGAAGAAATTGCTGCGTTTTCAGCCTCGTCTTGGCATAGCATACGAAAGGAACCAGTGAAACCACGGTGCTAAAGGCCATTCTCGTACGAGTTGAATCGACAACTTTAGATAGGCAGGCTAGTTGATCACCCAAATCTATTAATAAAAGTCAATGGCAAGTAAGTTGACCTGTAGGTTATATTTATTAGGGTGTGGCGCGGGAAGTGTCCAGGGTACTGATTTCAGCCTCAATGAAATCCTGATAGGGAGGCCAACCGTGGCTAAGACTGACAGCAGCGCGACATTCCCAAAATAGAAATGTGGCTAATAGCATACAAAGAGTAAAAGGTGGCGGGTTTCTCGCAACTGAAATTTATCCTCTCGAAAAGAAAGAAATCCATCTAAATGAAATAAGAAAAAAAAAAGCAGTTTTCCTAATCTTTAAATAAATATATTTGCAAGTCGTTATATTCCATCCCTCTCTTTCTAATTGCTATAGCGGGATTCTCTCTTTGGTATGTGTGCCCCTTTTTAGTTCCTCTGTGGGTGTATACATATTTCCAGGTTCCAGAATGTCAATGTTTTGGTGTCCGCGGTTATGATGTTGATCTCGTCAATCATTATCTATTTAACAACACTATAATTTTATTTGAATTCAAGCTCAATTTTTCAGCTATTGAGAAATCGATAGATTTGTTTTCGTTTCTTTTCCCCCTTTCTTGGGTTTCTCTCTTCACTCTTATCAATAGTTTCCTCAATAACTCATCACATTTGAAGATTTATGATTTGTTTGAATACTAACAGTACCAGTCAGCCTAGTCCTTCGTTTTGGTTCCAGCTCAAGCAATTAAACAGTGTTTCGTTCGTCATCTTTCAAGATATTCATTTTCATCTATAAGTCCATAAAAAAAATGATCAGTTTAGAACCAGGGAGAACCTCATCATACAAACAAAATCATTCGCATTCGAAAACAAAATCTATCAATGAACACCACTCGCATAACAACTCTTTCATAAATAATAACTCATATCACAAAGGTCCAAGCAAAAGCAGATTTGTTTTATCGACCTCACCGAACTACAACTTTTCTTATAATAACCACCACAATCAGCATCATGACTCGGAACATAATTCAACCAATTACATATCTATTGTGAAGAAATTATTACCACCAATAAACCCCAAAATAGTGATAATGTGTTTGTCATGGTATGTTTTCAGTGCCATTTCAAATAACTCAACAAAATCCATGTTGAAAAAATTCAACTACCCAATAACTGTTACAGAGGTTCAGTTTTTACTAAATTGCTGCTTTTGCTTGATTTTCTTCAAAATATCTGTATCCTTAGACTTTTTGAATTTACAAAAGTTGTTTCCTATTGGGACTTTACCAAACTTATCTAAGGTTCCAACTGTTACCAAGTTTGCTACCCCAACAAAGTTTATATTGATGACAACTTTACCAATGGGTATTTTTCAGTTTGTTGGTCATATAGCTTCTCATAAGGCTACTTCAATAATTCCTGTTTCTATGGTTCACACTATAAAGGCCTTGGCTCCACTCACTACAGTCTTGTCTTATAGAATTCTTTTCAAGAAAAATTACAAAGCTGTTACTTATATCACATTGATGCCATTAATGATCGGAGTAATGTTGTCATGTTGCTATAACAAAAGCTCGAACTTACAACAAAATTACGCCTCTGGTTTGTTGTACGCTTTTGTTTCAATGTTGATATTTGTCAGTCAGAATATTTTTGCTAAAAAAATCTTGACCATTGATAACTCTGAGAAAAACTATTTGCCTTTGATCAACTCAAATTCAGACTTGGACTTATCAATCAATAACAATCTCAAAATAACAAATAGAAATGAAAAGCTAGATAAACTTTCTATTCTTTTTTATTGTTCTTTGATTGGATTCATTTTCACTTTACCAGTTTACACAATTTCAGAACTATTCAACAACAAGGCATTTTCCTTGAATCAAGTGACACCAGCAATCCTTTCAATCATGTTATTGAATGGTGTATCACATTTCATACAATCATTACTAGCATTTCACATATTGGGTAATATTTCACCTGTTAATTATTCGATTGCCAATATAATGAAAAGAATAATAGTCATAATAGTGGCAATTTTCTGGGAGAGTCAAACTGTCTCGTCCTTACAGGGATTTGGTTTATGTTTAACCATGTTTGGGTTGTATTCTTACGATAGATGGGGAAGTGGAAAGCACCAATAATTTTTTGATGTCTAGTTCTTTTGCTTTTCCTATTTTGCTTATAAAATTCTTTCACTGTTATTAATTCTATAATAAATTAGACTGTTGGTTTTTTTTCCTCTTAATTGAGTGTGGGTTGTGTTTTGATGTTTACTTTATATTATACCATTTGCTTTCTTTTCAATTTCCCTGTAGCCAGTACCAGTGTTACAGTATCATTTATGCTACATGCTAAATCACAAATAATCACCAGTAATCCATAAATAAAAAGAGTTTTTTGCTTTTATTTCAATGTTTGGCAACTGGGACATCGCCGGTCAACTTACCAACGAACTCTCTAGCAATATCACCAAGACCAACCATACAAACAGTTTGCCAAACACCAAGACCGATTCTTGGAGTAACACCTCTATATAAACCTTTGATACCGTTTTGGGAATAAATGTATTTCAAGGCTTTACTAACGGTCAAGTTCTTTGGTCTGTTTGGATCATTTGTTCTTGATTGCATTTCAACTCTAATAACTTCAATTGGTTGATTCCAAGCTGACAAACCACCACCAACAACAGATGACAAGATCTTTTCATAAGCGTTCAATTTGTCGGAATCTTTTTTACCAGTGAAAGATCTGATACCCTCCTCAGCTAATCTAGCAAGACCGAATCTTGAACCCCAATTGGTACATTGACGAATAGCAACAGCATTAACACCCTTGTTGATACCTTTAATACCTTCTTTCTTATAGATCTCCTTAAAAACTTGGAAAGTTGATTGTGTTGGGACACCAGTTGCCACTTGTTTTGATCTAGTGATTTCAACAGTTTTCATACATGTACAAAATCCCATGGTTAAATAGGCTTGGGCCAAACCACCAACGATACCACCTCCGATACCAGCTCCAAAATTACCAGCTCCCAATTTTCTGAACTGGTATTCAGCCTCAACAGAAACGAACAACAAAGCTGCACCCTTTGTTGAACCCTCGATCCAGGCCCAAGGAATCAAACCCTGATAGAACCCAAATACACCACCTCTTGACCAAACAATCTTTGTGGCCTCTACGATGGAGATTTTTCTGTTGGCGGCCATAGTAGTCTTGATGACTTCTAATGGTTGACCTAAGGTTGTGACCCTGGGTATTAGTATTCAATGGGCTCCGTACATCTCTCACATCTTTCACGTAGCCGATGGAGCGTTGGACATTGGATTATACTCACTCAAACAAATTAAGGCCAGCACCTAACAAGATATTTGAAAAGTTAACTGGCTTTTTCTTCAATTCAGGTTGACTCATAGTTTAGATTTAAAAGGAACAGAGATAGCCAAAACTCGCAAGAAGTCCTAGATGAATGTTATAAGCGAAGAAAGAAGATGGTGGCGACTGATTTTACAAATCTGCTTAAATTGTTTTTCATCAAGGGCCTGTTCTTTTGTATTGTGTGTAACAACGCATTAATGGAGAGCTGAACCGGACCAGAGGCCAGCGATTCGACTTCGAACCCGTTCGTCAATCGAGGGGAACTTACTCATTCTGGCGGATAGCTCTATTTACTCGATAATAAAATCTAACTAGAGTTTGCGTTGTATATATCGCAGCAATCATTGTGTTATATACGGTGGACGCTTTGGCGTTCATCAATTGACCGAAGCTCCATTAATAGTCAGACATCCCGTTACCTGTTTGGCCGCTAAACGTCAAAAAAAAATTTTATAGCGAAAAAGTACCACTTTAGCCACTCACATGAGCCCTGCCACCCGTTCCTCGCCCCACCGTGCCAATTTTTCTCGCCGAAGGTGTACTGTTTTGCGCGTGGCGGTATACGCTGCTATGAAGTCGCCAAAGTCCCGCTCACTAACCTCGCCAGGTTGTTCATTGAGGGAGGCAACCAACTGGTCCCCCTCGAGTTGCGCTGCAGCTATGGCCTGAACCAAATCCTCCTTCAACCTGTGAGCGCTGAACTTGGCCAACTTCTCGAACTGGATAGTCTCAAACGCCTCCCAGGTGCGCTTCATCTCGTTGATTTCTCGTAGCTGGTATTGCGCCGATTCGTGGACCTCCTCGTATTCCTCAACCATGTCTATGATGCTGTTCAACTGGCGAGTCTGGCGGGCAATCGAATCGTGAGTTTCGGCCTCCACCCTGCTGTACTCGGGGAGACTTTTGATGTACCCTTTCAACAACTCGTGCTGGCTGTTGAACTGCTTCAACTGCTCCATGGGAAGCTGGGTCAAGTACAAGGGTAGCGGGAGCGCCTTCAACTTGAGAACTAGCTCATTTTCGTGCGCTGCGGTGTCTGTAGCCGTCGTGGGCGTGTGTGGTTTGGGAGGCAATTCTGGTGGAAATGACATTTGATCAATGGGAGACCTGGTGCGATAGCGTTATTTAGATAACTAGCTATATCAAGTGCTTTTCCTAATACCACCTTAGATAATCACGTTCCGGCGCAGAATCACGTGGCGCCAGCGCCCGGATCTGAAAATCCCAGGAAAATCGAAGCAAATGAACGAAAAAAAAAAAAAAAAAAAGGAAAAACTAAATCGTCCCAATTAGGAAGGTAAAAATTTTGTAGGCGCGTTGTCGAATGGAAGTTCTGAAAAGAGCAGCCACCAACTTTAGCGCGGTCAAGAATCTATCTATCTGGAACATAACTGCACGACTTTAAAGTAAATTTCTTTTAAAAATTAAATGAGGAAGCCATTAAATCCTCTAACTTGTAAGGAAAAAAAGCTGAAATCATGGCTGACATGCGAAGCCCACACACAGGTCGCCAACCCCTAAATGAATAGTAGCTGGTGGTGTAGAGCTGGAGTGTGTGGAAGTGAGATCGCATCTTGCAAGCGGCGTCGACTTCAGATCAGTAGGCCGCTCTGTGTGCTGGTGATTTAGTACCAGAAAAGCAGCGCGCAAGAGCTGAACGCAACGGAGTGTTGATCGCTCTGGTGAGCTGTTCTGACTCGAGCACCTGGCCTCAAATTGTGGTGTCTATTCTTTGAAATTGTCCAATAATGAGGTGGACTCATGCGAGAGATATTTCATCAGCGTTACCCGCCCAGGTCTACAGTAGAAAATATATGAATCATTTTATGTTAGCAGTGAAAAATTTATCTGAAACATTTATACCATCGGGAGTGATCATTTTATTATTTATAGGTGTTTTCTCACAGTCAGAAAGTTCCATATAAGTCAACTATCGCCACAACGTTTTCTTTGCTGCCTTCCTTTTCATCCTACCATCGGTATTAATAGTGTTCTGAGATGCTTTCCTACAAATCTATAAATTCCAGATTAAAGTCCAACGTGACTATATTTGCGAAGAGCTTCGCAACAGCTACCTCATTGGATAGAGCCACATTGACAATCAGAGATGGACCCGTCTTTAATGGCTACTCCTTTGGAGCAAACAAAAATATCAGTGGTGAAGCTGTTTTTACAACCTCTCTTGTTGGTTATCCAGAATCTATGACCGATCCTTCTTACAAAGGCCAAATTTTGTGTTTCACCCAACCTTTGATTGGTAATTATGGTGTACCATCTGGTAAAATCAGAGACGAATTCAACTTGTTGAAGTACTTTGAGAGTCCTCGTGTTCAATGCATTGGTATCGTTGTTGCAGACGCCGCTATGCAATACTCTCATTGGACCGCTGTTGAATCTTTGAGCCAGTGGTGTAAAAGAGAAGGTGTTGCTGCTATAACTGGTGTTGACACTAGACAGTTGGTCACTTACTTGAGAGAACAAGGTTCCTCTTTGGCTAAAATCTCTATAGGTGAAACCTACGATGCTGATGAAGATGCTGCATTTGAAGATCCAGGCTCAGTCAATTTAGTTCACAAGGTTACAACAAAAGCCCCTTTCCACGTCCAGTCTCCAAATGGTAAATATCATGTTGCAGTTTTGGACTGTGGTGTCAAAGAGAACATTTTGAGATGCCTTGTTTCTAGAGGTGCTTCTTTAACTGTTTTCCCTTACAACTATCCAATCCACAAAGTGGCTAATAAATTTGACGGTATTTTCATCTCAAACGGTCCAGGTGATCCAACTCACTGCACTGCAACAGTCGAAAACTTGAAGAAAACTATGGAACAGCATGATGATATACCTATTTTTGGTATTTGTTTGGGCCATCAATTATTAGCCTTGGCTTCTGGTGCGAAAACTATTAAATTAAAATACGGTAACAGAGCTCACAATATCCCTGCCTTAGACTTGATAACTGGGAAATGTCACATCACCTCTCAAAACCACGGTTATGCTGTTGATAGAGAAACCTTGCCTTCATATTTCAAAGAATACTTTGTTAATTTGAATGATCAATCCAACGAGGGTATGATTCATGAATCCAAACCAATTTTTTCGACCCAATTCCATCCTGAAGCCAAGGGGGGTCCTTTGGACTCTAGTTTTCTTTTTGACAGATTTTTCGCTAACATCGAAAACTACAGAAATTCAAAAGGTATTACTTCCAACTCAACCATAGACAACAGTTTATTGGTTGATATTTTACCAAAAGAAAGAGTCTTGTGAGTCCTCTTGATTAAGTTTAATGATTGTTCCAGTTTGTTTACTATTTTTTTTTACTTTACTCTTTTACAATATATAGACGCATAAATAATGTACTTGGTGATCTTAACTGCTTCAAAATCTGTAATTTTTTCGTATGATATACCTACCTTGACTTTCAATAGTAATATCTGTCATTGGACGTGCCAATATCACATTCAAAATGATGCATTTGATTTCATTAGGCATTTCATGATGATCGAGATTGCTCAGTTTTTCCATATAGATTTGTCATTTGTTTAATCAACTTATTGAATCGCTTTCCGCTAGTATCAATCTATTAGTTCTGGATGTGTCATTTGCGAATCTGATTTGAATCATCTTTTTTTTTTCAATTTTGGCAGAAATATCACAAAGAATCAGGCCGGAAGTCCAACATTATAAAAGTCTGGTAAAAAAGATTATTTCGCCGCCTATTATGAATAAAGATAGAACTACGAAGAAAGCATTATCATCATTATTGAAAAATTTGACCAAGGATGAGTTGTTGCAAAGAGATATTTTTGGCCGTACGATAATCCATATTATATGTCTATGTAACAGACCAGATTTACTAAGACAAATTTTCAAAAACCCCAATATCGAGTCCACCATATCCATAACAGATTATGAGAACTCTTGGAATTGCTTGCATCATTCTTTATACCATGGAAACTTACAGTGTGCCAAGTTGATAGTCGATAGATGGCCCCACTTGTTAAGTGCTAAAGACAGGGACAATATAACACCTCTAGAGTTGCTTGATAACGATTTCAAAAGTTTCAAGTATTTTCCAGCAAGTATTGGTGAAAAATTTGAATTCAAGTATCGATTTTCTCGAGCAAATTTCTCTGACAATGAGTCCGCTGAAATGGAATCACCAAATGAACCTATGGGAAAATATGCCTCTAGCAACTTGTTGGACGATTGGTGGGATCCTCTCAGAGGAGGTGCAAATATCTTCTTAAGTACAGACGATTCGAAACCATTACGTTTGCCCAGAAGCAATTTCAAGAACGACAATACAAAAAAGCACTCTCACTTGAGTCAATACATAAGGTTCAGAGATATAAAATTTCTTAAAGACCAAGATCTCGTTTTAACGACAAGATCTTCTACTGAATTTCACGATCCAACCGAAGAAATATTTGGTGTATCAAATGTTTTTTTGAATTTGCAGACTAGAAAAGGATACCTTTCTTCTTCGGAAGAAGATTTCAGATTCAAGCCTTTCGATATCTTTACTGAAAGTAACATGATTATAGATGTAATAGATGTTTCTGATGATCATGTGATTGCTTTATCGACAAATGGTGATGTTTTCACGTGGGGTTCTAATTCCTTCAGTCAACTTGGTTATCAAACTGAAATCAGGTTACTGTCAAACGTTTCATTTGGAAGTAAATCAAGCCCAGATGAAATGCGTGGAATACCTAAAAAAGTATTTACAGGTGATATTAAGAAAAATGTCAACAGAATTTTAGGTGTTGCATGTTCAAATATCCACTCATTAGCATTTACGTCAAAAGAAATTTTTTTTTGGGGTTTGAATGTGGGTCAGATGGGATTTAGTTCTCTTACCTCTTTTCCACAACCAAGTTTAAGAGGAATAGAACGAGAACATTCCACAGGCTCGATATTAGCTACTCCCACGAAAACAAACTTTGAATATGGAACTATAAGGAACGTTATAACATGTGATAGTGCCACAATTATTGTTACAGAGAATGATGAGCTACATTTGTATCACAGGCATGGCCGTATCAAAATAAATATACCTTTATATCATTTGGATACACAGAAACACTTTGACTACTTCAAACCTAAGAATTTGACCAAGAAGCGTGTCATAAAGAAAGTGTGTATGAAATCAGTGAACTTCATCTGTGTGCTATTCTCAAATGGTCAGATACTCAGTTTTGGGATCAAGTCTGAAGGTTGCAACGAACCTATATCGGCCAGTAAAATTTCCAGAAGCATGAAGTTCCATTATTTATGGAAACCCAAAACGTATGAGTCAAGAGCTATAGATATGGACACCTCAGTTGTGGGTTCCATGGTGATTTGTACCCGTACTGGATTGGTTTACACAAAAGCTTTGAATACCAATAAATTTAGACTCAAGAACAACCTAAACAAGATTTGTAGGGTGTCTTGCAATAATGAATTTTCCAGATTTGGCTTTATTCAAGACAATGTGGATGTATCACCTGTTTCAGTGTCTAAAAGTGATTTGATATCTGATATGAACTATTTGAACGTCTTCAGCGAAACTGATTGTTTCAGACAGCAAACAAAATTGATGAAAGACAGAAAGAAGGACTCATTGACTTTGAACTTTGTTTATCCCAAAAAGCCAAATCAAACGACTAATCAAAACTCTTTAATCATTCATGATGATTATGACTATGATTCTCTAGATGAAAAGAATAGGCCGAATTGGGATTTGTTTCTTGAATTCTATTGTTCAAGATTTGATCATAAAGTCAACAAACTACCGAAAAGTCACTTTTTTTATACTGGTATTCATTTAGAACCCGTTAAGCAATTATTGGAACACGATGAAGAATATATCTCTTACTTTTTGTCTTCCCATGATTTTTCGCAAAAGAATCAAGATTATAGTATTTCTATAAAATCGAACAAAATCTTGATTCATCGAGGTATTTTTGAATGCCGATCAAATGCTTTTACCAACTTATTCAATTCAAATGGTGAGGTATTATATTATGAAGGAACAAGTGTTCTGAACAATAAGAAATCCAACGAGTTGTTGCTCGAAGGAGTCAATCTTAAAGCAGCTTTGATTTTCATACATTTCATTTACACCAATGATTTAGTGTCAGTATGGGATGATAGTGATAAAGCCGATCCAAAGACTCGTGAGGTTGAATCCCAATTTTACCTGTTGTGCAATATTTTCAGAATTATTGACCCCCTCGGTAGATTACCTTCAAACAGCAAGTTTTTGAAGTCTTTTACTTCATTGATAGATCAGGCAACTAACATGGATGTTGTGATTGTTTTGTCAGATGGAGAAATCAGTTGCCTCTCTTATGTTTTAATTTGCAGATCAGCTTATTTCGAGTCATTACTAGGGAAGCGATGGGAAAATAGGAAATCTTCTAAGATCGAATTATCTCACATAAGTAAAGCCCAATTTTCATCGATATTGCAATTTATCTATGGGTACAATCACGCTGACATATTTAGTGATTTGGACTCTATAGATGCCACTGACTTCATTAATCAGGTATTGGCTTTGATTGAAATTTCTGATGAGCTTTTGTTATTTGAATTCAAAGACTATTGTCAATTAGCGATCAAGGATTTATTGAGTGTTGATAATGTGCTATTGCTAACACATCATGCTCACAATTTGTTAGCTACAAAGCTATTGAATTGCTGTTTATGGTTCATCTATAATAATTTGGAAATCTTACTTTTCAGTGATTGTTTGAATGAATTGCCTAAAGACTTACTTTATATCATTGAAAAACGAATCAAACATTTTAATCGAATGAGAATTTCTTACTGTGAGGACATCAACAGCGTTCGGGAGTTTTGGATGGAAAGAATATCTGATTCCATTGTGACAGATTTTGTAATTGATATGCCAACACACAACTCAAGATTTTTGCACACTGATGTACCCTCAAATTTCCAGCCTCTCTTTGACATTAAAGAGACTAAGAAAGTAAAGCTAGATATTCCAGAATCAAGAAAGAAGGAGAATGTGACTCCTTCTGATACTTTTTCTGGTAGTTTGCAGAGAAAAGCCATTCTGCTTTCACTAGACCAGGCTATCTGTGATAATGATATTACTGCCGAGGAATTCATCCCAGTAATAAGTGGGAGAAGAAGAAGGTCATCTGCCAAGAAACAGATATTCAGCGCTTTTTCAGATGATTCAAACACGTTATCTATTCTAGGTAACGCAGAATCTGTGAGACTGAAGTCTTTGACAAACAACACAATTCTGGTTCCACTGGTTCCCAATCTAAACAATATAAAGTCAATCCCAAGTGGAGTTATGGGCTCCAATTCAACTGGAAGTCTGCTATCACTCTCTCGACGTCAATCACTTGTTTCTCCTTGTATCACTGAACCAGAAATAACTCCAGTTGCGACTAAAATTACATTTGGTACGCCAAGGTTATCACAAAAGGAGAGAATGAAACAGAATATTGATACAACATTGTTTGGTCTTTCATCCGAAACTTACAACCTGCGGAATAATAGTAGTTCGTCCGAACCATCTTTATCTTCTCTGGGTGACAAGGACTCTGCCAAATCACAACCAATATTTTCAGACAAGTTTTCGTGGGGTAAAACATCTCCTACTAACTCTTCCAGAACGAGGAAAGAAATTCAGAGTTCTACAAAGCCTACCCCATCAAACACTACCTTTTCAGGGCCATCATTGACAGAAATAATGTTGGAGGAACAATTCAAAATAGAGGAGGCACAAAAAAAAGCAACAGAAAGAAAGTCCTTGGCTGATATTCAGCAAGAACAAGAATTTGCGAAGTGGTGGGAAGAGGAATGTGCAAAGGTTCAGTCTCAGATGCAATCCATGACTGTGAATTCGAATGACCGTCCTAATAACAACAAAGACAAGAAGGATTCCCTTAGAAAAAGTCGTCGCACCAAGTCAACTTCCAAAGAGAAAAATCCTGAAAGTGGGAACGGAGGAAGTAGCAGAGATAATCAGAACAACAGAAGAAAGAAACTGCATATAAATAAAAGTGACTCGAAGACAAACAACAGAAGTCTTGCTACTTCTACTACTGTATAATTGTAATTATAAGAATAGACATTTCATTTTATTTTCTCATGTAGAAAAGAATCGAGTATGTTGAGTAACCCAGTGACTTTCGAGTTTGAAAAGTGTATTTTGGATGGTGATAAGGATAGTGGTAAGTGAATGGGTGTGATTTCTTCGGTTATCCTTACGAAAATCATTCCAGATCCATGTCAATTTCTTCTGGGAACCACCCAAACCGCACGACGTCCACTCTGTTTGCTTCTACTTCCACTGCTTCACTTCTCAACATCTCTGCTTGCCTTATCTCATCGTTGTGGTTTGCCCGAGTAGAAATCAAGCCCTGACTGGAAATAACCCTCCACCAAGGAACGGTGCTGGTGCTGAACTCCGAATTGTCAGAGACAGATAGAAACTTCAATGCCTGGCCAACCTGTCTGGGATTCTTGGGTCGATTTATGAGCTCAGCAATCTTTCCTGAAGGTGCCTGTTAATATCCACCTATACATTGAGGTACAATTCCGTTTACTCACCGTACGAGGTTACTTTTCCGTATGGTATCTGTTGGACTGTGGAATAAACTGCATAGTAGAATGCCTGAGCCTCATCGGATGGCATTTTTATCCTCACCTGTAAGATAGCGTATTCCTTAGGAGCAAAACAAGCCCAAATACTGCTCGTTTGAATGTGATGTGTTGGTGTTCAGGTCCAACTGAACGGTTTTTCTTTTCTTCGAGTCCGTACTGGTACTTGTCTAAATCGCTAGCGTATCTGGCTATGATGGTGTTTTGGCGATGTCCCAAATTCCAAAATATGGTTTGGTTTCGCGGTGTTCTTTTCACCGGCTGCATTGTCACCCGGTCGAAGATTTCTATAATAAACTTTGGCAGTCGCAAATGCTGAAAACAATTCTCTTCTGGTTATATCCACTCCAGGGGCAATTCCTACTAAGCTCAATATCACAGGTCCATCCATTTGGAAAAAGCTGCGCAGATTTGTTTTATTAATATTTGCTACGACTTCCCCATAGCAGCTTTTCTTTTTTGTGTTCCTGAACTTCCAGAAGTCGCGTCCCATTCGTACCAACCACCTTTTCAAAACAAAGCGAGGTCTGCTAGGATCACTCAACTTGAAACCGTAGCACATACTCACATACACATGATATAAGGACTGAGGATAATGGTAAGTAAGAGTTTATTTGGAGATCAGAGCGCATGCTCATTGCAAGATCTGCTTTGCAACCTTTGGGCGTTTAATTTGGTACTAATTATGTATTCCAGACTGATATAGAAATGAGTAACAAGAAAGAGTCCCTCGAAGAGAGAAAGAAGCGCTACATTTTGCTGACGGACACCAAGACTGCAAGACTAAACGATACGGACGATTCGTTCAAAAGATTCAAGTATCTTCTAGGTCTTACCGATTTGTTTCGTCATTTTATTGATATCAATGCGTCTAAAGATAAAAATTTGAAAAAATTGATCAAACAGCTAGATGAGAAGAAGCAGTCTGGAAAGAAGGCTCCCAAGGTGTCGTCGAGAAGACGTAAGACAGAAAAGGAAGAAGACGCTGAATTATTGCAAGATGAAGAAATAGAAGCCCAGCCAACTACAGTGATTACCGAATCACCTTCCTACATACATGGACAACTTAGGGAATATCAAATCCAAGGATTAAATTGGCTTATTTCATTGCACGAGAATAGTTTATCTGGTATATTAGCGGACGAAATGGGTCTAGGTAAAACATTACAAACGATTTCATTTCTTGGTTACCTTCGGTACATGAGAAATGTTGACGGTCCATTTATTGTCATTGTCCCCAAATCTACATTGGATAACTGGAGAAGGGAGTTTGCCAAGTGGACACCAGATGTAAATGTTTTCGTGTTGCAAGGTACGAAGGAAGAAAGACTGGATTTAATCCACAACGTTTTAATGAATGCAGAGTTTGATGTTTGTATAACATCATTTGAAATGGTGATACGTGAAAAAGCACAGTTGAAGAAGATTGCCTGGCAATACATCATCGTGGATGAAGCCCATAGAATTAAAAACGAAGAAAGTGCATTATCTCAAATTATTAGATTGTTTTATTCAAGAAACAGATTATTGATCACCGGTACTCCT
The DNA here is from genome assembly GCA_003707825.3 of Cephaloascus fragrans. Classification (NCBI taxonomy): domain Eukaryota; kingdom Fungi; phylum Ascomycota; class Pichiomycetes; order Serinales; family Cephaloascaceae; genus Cephaloascus; species Cephaloascus fragrans. The sequence continues at coordinate 1,227,076 of PPLN03000001.1, forward strand.
TTACAAAATAACCTACATGAGTTGTGGGCATTGTTGAATTTTCTATTGCCGGATGTTTTTGGTGACTCTGATATATTTGATCAATGGTTTGAAGGCCAAGATTCTGATCAGGATTTGGTTGTACAGCAATTACACAAAGTTTTAAGTCCATTTTTGTTGAGAAGAGTCAAGGCTGATGTTGAGAAATCTTTGTTACCGAAGAAAGAGACCAATGTTTACGTTGGTATGTCAGAGATGCAAGTTCAATGGTACAAAAAATTGTTAGAAAAAGATATAGATGCTGTCAATGGTGTAGTTGGAAAACGTGAAGGTAAAACGAGGTTATTGAATATTGTCATGCAGTTGAGAAAATGTTGTAATCATCCATATCTTTTTGACGGTGCTGAACCTGGTCCACCATATACTACCGATGAACATTTAGTTTTCAACTCAGGAAAAATGATAATTTTGGATAAACTCTTAAAAAGGTTAAAGGAGCAAGGATCTCGAGTTTTGATTTTTTCCCAGATGAGTCGTTTACTTGATATATTGGAAGACTACTGTTTTTTCAGAGATTACAATTACTGTCGGATTGATGGTTCAACCGCTCACGAAGATCGTATCCAAGCTATTGACGATTACAACTCACCTGATTCAGACAAATTCATATTTCTCTTAACTACCAGAGCGGGGGGGTTGGGTATTAACTTGACAAGTGCAGATATCGTAGTTTTGTATGATTCAGATTGGAATCCTCAAGCTGATTTACAAGCTATGGATAGAGCTCATAGAATCGGACAGAAGAAACAGGTGCATGTGTATAGGTTTGTCACAGAAAATGCCATTGAAGAAAAGGTTTTAGAGAGAGCTGCACAAAAATTGAGGTTGGATCAGTTAGTTATCCAACAGGGTAGATCAGCAAATAAGGCAGCTGCAATAGGTAATTCAAAAGACGATTTACTAGGTATGATTCAACATGGAGCCCAAAAAGTTTTTGAAGCCAAATCAGGTAGTACTATGGAGGATGATGACATCGATTCAATATTGGAAAAGGGCGCTGCTAAAACTGCCAATTTGAATGCGAAGTACTCTAAGCTAGGATTGGATGATTTACAAAATTTCACATCAGATTCTTCCGCATATGAGTGGAATGGAGAGAATTTTGCAAAGAGGAATAACGATAATAAATTGATTAACTGGATCAATCCATCTAAAAGAGAGAGGAAGGAACAAACATACTCAATTGATAGCTACTACAAAGATGTATTACAAGTACAGAAAGCTCCACCTAATCCTAAGGTACCAAGAGCTCCAAAACATATCAATATGCAAGATCATCAATTTTTTCCGGCAGCATTGGCTCCTTTATTGGAAAGGGAAAAATACGCCTTCAAGAAAAAGATAGGATACAAGTACACTTTATCAGAATTTGGTGATAGCGATGAGGAGTTTTTAGCAGACGAGTTCAAGGAGGAATTGACAAGAGAAGAGAAGAGAAATATAGAACAAAGTAAAATCAAGAATGCAGTTGATTTGACTGAAGAAGAACAAAAATTGAAAGATCAGTATATTGCAGAGGGCTTCGGTAACTGGTCAAGACGTGATTTTACGAACTACATACATGCTTGTGTTAAGTATGGAAGAGATTCGTACACATTGATTGCCAAAGATTTGGGCAATAAGTCACCAGAAGATGTCGAGAGATACTCCAAAGTGTTTTGGGACAAGTACAAGTTGATAGAAGGCTACGAAAAATATATTTCACAGATTGAAGCCAGCGAAAAGAAGAACAGGAGGATGCTCAACCAACAAAAATTACTAAACTTGAAGTTCGAAAAAGTCGAGGCGCCATTGGAAAAATTGAAGATCCAGTACCCACCAAACAACTCGAAAAGAGTGTACACCATATTGGAGGATAGATTCCTTTTGAACGCAGTGCACAAGCATGGAATTTTCACCGAAAACTTATATGAAAAGGTGAAAGAGGAGATTGCCAAAAGTGACTTGTTTAAGTTCGACTGGTACTTCCAGTCCAGAACACCACAGGAGTTGGCGAGAAGATGCAACACCCTATTATTGGCCATCACCAGGGAGTACGAGGGTCCCAACGCTTTGAAGAGAAAGAAATTGGGCACTACCAACCCCAGCACAAGACAAGGCTCCATCGAACCCACTCCCGCGGGAACTGTCAGAGAGGAGGAAGCTACGCTTAGTAATGTCAAAAGAGAGGGAGACGACGAGCTTTTTTCGGACCTTCCTGACAAAAAGCCTAAGACGAACTAAAACGATTTATCTGTATATTAACAAGCTTCATTATGTACTACTTATGTATAATAAAAGTTGTTTACTCCGTCACCTGGTGTAGCACCAATCGTCACCATAAAAAGGGTGAACTTTGAGCCGCAAAAAACTGCAAAAACTTCGATTCGAGAAAAAAATCCCATCGCTCAAAACCAGAAATTTTGTCAAGAGCCGCAGCGGGTAACCCATTTTCGAACGAATCAGAAATCGATAATTAGTACAGAGAATAAGCATGTAAATAACGTAGGAAAAATTATATACAAGTGCTAGATTTCTAAACAAGAAGCCATATTTTCATATTGAGTTCATATATTTGCCTGACAGTTTTTTTTTAATCCATATATAGAATTCACACTACAAGATGATAGCTCTTAGATCTTCCATGTTACGGGCTTCTAAGAGAAGTTTAGCTCGTAACTTTTCGTCTTCTTTGCTTCGTCGCGCTGAAGTTGAAGTTACAGTTGATGGTGTTAAAGTTCAAATTGAAGCAGGTTCTTCTATTATCCAAGCTTGTGACAAAGCTGGTGTAACCGTCCCACGTTACTGCTACCACGACAAATTAGCAATTGCTGGTAATTGTCGTATGTGTCTCGTTGACGTCGAGAGAATGCCCAAATTGATTGCATCTTGTGCTATGCCTGTACAAAACGGTATGGTTGTTCACACCGACTCCGAAAGAATCAAGAAATCAAGAGAAGGTGTTACTGAGATGTTGTTGAATAATCATCCTTTAGATTGTCCTGTTTGTGATCAGGGTGGTGAATGTGATTTGCAAGAGCAAACTTTAAGATACGGTTCAGACCGTGGTAGATTCAAGGAATTGACAGGAAAGAGAGCTGTTGAAAATAAGGCCATCGGTCCTTTAGTCAAAACTTCTATGAATCGTTGTATCCACTGTACTCGTTGTGTGAGATTCATGAACGATGTTGCTGGTGCTCCAGAATTTGGTACCGCCGGTCGTGGTAATGACATGCAAATTGGTACTTACATTGAGCGTAATATCAACTCTGAAATGTCAGGTAACATCATCGATTTATGTCCTGTCGGTGCATTGACTTCAAAGCCATATGCCTTCAAAGCCAGACCTTGGGAATTGAAGAGAACTGAAACTATTGATGTTTTAGATGCTATTGGTTCAAATGTTAGAGTCGATACCAGAGGTATTGAGGTTATGAGAGTCTTACCTAGATTAAACGATGAAATCAATGAAGAATGGATTTCAGACAAATCTAGATTTGCTTGTGACGGTTTGAAAACTCAACGTTTAACCACGCCATTAGTTAGAACTGGTGACAAATTTGTCACAGCTACTTGGGATGAAGCTTTAGCTTCCATTGCTTCTGCTTATGCTAGGGTCAAGCCTCAAGGAGATGAATTTAAAGCTATTGCCGGTGCTTTGACTGATGTCGAATCATTGGTGGCTTTGAAAGATTTAGCCAATAAGTTAGGGTCAGAAAACTTAACTACTGATGTCGATTCAGGTGTTGCTGTTCATGGTGCTGACTTCAGATCAAATTATATCTTCAACTCTACAATTGAAGGTATTGAAGAAGCTGATCAAATCTTGTTAGTCGGTACTAATCCACGTCACGAAGCTGCTGTTTTGAATTCTAGAATTAGAAAGGTTTGGTTACGTTCAAACTTAGAAATTGCTAGTGTAGGTGAACAATTTGATTCTACTTTCAACTTGATTCACTTGGGTGTTGATTCAAAATCACTCAATTCAGCCTTGAACGGTGCTTATGGTAATAAATTGTCACAAGCTAAGAAACCATTGATTATTGTTGGATCAAATGTTGCTCAAAGTGATGATGCTTCTGCCATTTATAAAATCATCGGTGATTATGTCAATGCTCAATCTAATTTCAACACTCCAGAATGGAATGGTTACAATTTGTTACATCGCGAAGCTTCCCGTGCTGGTGCTTTAGATGTTGGTTTTTCAACTTTATCCAAGGAAACTGCTGAAACTAAACCTAAGTTTATCTATTTACTAGGAGCTGATGAGATTCAAAATAAAGATATTCCACGTGATGCTTTTGTTGTTTATCAAGGTCATCATGGTGATTTAGGTGCATCTTTTGCTGATGTGATTTTACCAGGTTCTGCCTACACTGAAAAATCGGCTACATACGTCAATACTGAAGGTAGAACTCAAACGACCAGAGCTGCCACTAATCCACCAGGTGTCGCTAGAGAAGATTGGAAAATCATCCGTGCTTTATCAGAGTATTTAGGAGCCTCGTTGCCTTATGATGACTTGTTCTCACTCAGAGGCAGATTAGGTGAAATTGCTCCACATTTACTTCGTCACGATGTTATTGAAACTGTTTCTCCAGAAGTGGCTAAAACTGGTTTCAAAGAAGGTTTGATAAACTTGAATGCTAAAGCTAGGTTATCTGGTGCTTTATTGAAAAACCCAATTTCCAACTTTTATTTCACAGACGTTATTTCAAGATCTTCTCCAACTATGGCTAGATGTATTACTGCATTTGGTCCAAAAATTGAAAAAATCACTGATCACAAGCCAGATCTTAACTTTTAAAGAAGTATAATAATCATATCGTCATCATCAAAATCTTACATTTCAAAAATATACAACGAGTATCATATCATATAATTATTTTATTTTATTTTTAATGTTCTTTTATTTATCTTTTTCTTTTTAATCCTAGTTGTTGATTATTTTTTTTGTTTTTAAGTTAGGCATGTTTGTGAATTAGATCACTTTATTTATTTATTTATTTATTTATTATATTTTTCTATAAAACTCATGGCTATAGTTATGAATACAGGTATTAAAATTAAATCGATTAAGTAAAAAGTATCGAAATATATACAATTATAGATTGTAGTAGCCTATATGCTGTAAAATAAATCATCGAACGCATCACTTTCGCAACAAGTCACGTCAGCTGGATCCAAACTATAATTTCTTTCAAAGTTATATAAACTTAATGAGTCAAAGAAAGATTTTAAGTTACCGATTGTAGTTATGTTTCTTACTCCCCTCAAAAAGGGCTTCATCTTCATGTCAAAAGAATTCATCTTTTCTTCATGATCATCTGAAATTTTTATTGAAACAGATGTAAATGTACCCAACTCATTCATAGATGAAATTCTGTCAACTAGAGATAAAACTGGAGCTTCATTGGTTCGATAGACGGCATCCGTATTATCGATGACGAATAGCCATTCATTGAGCTTGAATTCCTCGTATCCAACGATCAACAATACATCCAATAATTTGGATCCTGCCAAAACTATGTTCAAATCTGATGCCTCTAAACTTCTGGGATCTTCTGATTCCAAAACACTGTAAAAAATGGATTGAAGTTCACTGTAAATGATAACCCAATATGGAAGTAAATGCAACTCGCTAAACTTCAATATAATACACCGCAATAATATTAGCATATCAACCCTCAAAGCTTTGGAATTTGAGTTGGTGATTGTATCGGAAACTCTGTGGAACAACTCTTCAAGATCATTGAGGAAAAAATCTTTGGGCTGGGTCATCAACAAATAAGCAACTCTCTTCAAATGTAATATTCTTGATTCAATCTCTGAATCATTCCAACTAAACAAGGTTGAATTGGTTGAATATGGCTGAATCTTATTTATAAAGTCTCCAAATTTATCTTTATCTTGAATAATCCATTTGCTGATTATTGAATTCCAAATTTCAAGTGATTTTCCAGAATTATTCTGAAAAAAAGCGGGATCTATAAAGCAATCATGAACACTTGATTTCCACAATTTGATCTGATTTTTATCACCAATGGAATCAAGAAGTTGGATCAACGAAACTGGAATTTCTTTGAGTTTCTTGGACCTTAAAGAAGGTGTAATAATATTGACGATAATAGAGCTAATCACAGAAGACGTTTTATCTGTATCCTGAAGAATCAATCCCAAGTTTGGCAAAATAAAGTTGATAGAATCCACGACATCTTCTTGAGTGATGACTGTCGATGATGTTTTTGTATCTGTGGGAGTAGATGGTAACTCGTCATCGTAAACACTTGCACTATCATCAATTGTTGGTATCAACGCTCCCAAAAATTTGTCAGGAGTTTTTGCAGATAAAGTTGGATATAATACCTTTATACATATCTCAGCTAATTCCTTCTTGATACGTTTTTGATCTCCAAATTTTGATTTTGTAAGCTTTAATGACAAATTGTTTATAAATTTCAATATATCTGGGAAAACAAATTTGAATGAGTTAGTATGACTCAAAATATCTCTAAAAAACTGCATCAACATGCTCCAAATATCTTCAATGCTGTCGTTATCGATGCACACTATATAGTCTGCCAAAAACGAAGACAATCTTTTAGCAGAAATATCAATGTTCAATAGTGATTGCTTTTTCGTCTCTAGTAATTGTGGATAAACTCTCGAAATTAACGAATCGAATATAAAAGGGATTGTCAACTGTGGGCGACCACCATCGAGTATATTGAGCAATTTGAAAATCAATGAAGTTGGGTCATAATCTATCAAAGTTTCCAATACTTCGATAGGCTCTAAGTTATACAATGTTTCCAATAACTTTTTAGATCTGAATTTGAATTTTGTAGCGAGGAAGTTTGTAGTCTTCTCAAAATTCAAATGGCGTGTTGTAGAAGTGAAATCATCTATAAAATTGAGTTTTGTTCTCTCTTCGGCCCATAACCATATTTTGAAGCACGATTTAACAGCATCTTGGAAACACAACAACACAGACAATCTTTTGTTTTCTTCTGCGGTTCTTGCCATAGGTGATTCAACTTGAAAAACACCCTGGATAACAGTGCCAAAAAATCCGGGGTCAGAGGTACTCTTAGCATTTGAATTTGACCTGGCTTCCCTTGATAATAGGTACCCATGTACAATAGAGAGCATGTCTTCTATACCGCCCATCAAAACGGTGAGAGATTGCTCAACATCAGGGAGCGCCGATTCAGACTTAACTCTCGGTGAATTCTTCAAAATAGAAGCAAACAATAAATCAATCTTCTGTATTATAGTGTCACTCAAAGACAATATCACACCAAACATGCTATCCTCAAAGATGTATATCGATTTCAATAATAATTGAATCCACTCTTTTAGCAAAATAGATGATTTAGCATTCATTATACCGTTATTCAAAAACTGAACGAAAAAAGGCTCGGTGCTATCATTCTTTTGGTTCAATAGACTTAAATCAATTTTTAATCTTTCAGAAGTTTTCAAAAACGTTGATATCGATCGGAGAAATATAATTTCTATCAAATCAAGGTTTATATATGTCTTTTCCATCTCGGAAAAATATGAGCATGCTTCCACTAATGAAGAAAATAAAGCCTTGAAATCACTCTCGTTGCCATTAACTAGTAATTCCAATAAATCCAATGACAATCTTATTGAAGAGCAGTAAATTTCTACAAATTCAAGATCATAATCTTGAGGAAGCTCCAAAGATACAAACTTTTGGATAACCAACAAAATCAAAGATTTGTAGGTTGAAATATCCCACTTATTTTCTTTCACTAAAGTCAACTGGACGTTGTTATCTATAACAACGAGCTCGCTATTGAACGTATCAGATATCAATCTTTTGTTGACCTTCACTAAATTGGAAATGGTGGTAAGCTGATAATTGTAAAGCTTCAAATCATCTGAGAAAGAAAACTGTTTTTTTGTAATGAAGGTATTGTTCAATAAAGGAAGGGAAACCATTTTGAGCAATCGATTGTTTGACCCTGACTTCATCGCTGATTGGACAAAATTTGATGTGACAATATACTCGGGGTTTTCAGGTGAATCCAAATTATCCAAAAGAAGTTGTAGAGGTCTAACTAACAAAACGTCACTTTCATTGAAAGATAAACTGTGAGTCCATAAAGTGTTGAATGCCCTTATTCTTTCTTCTCTTTGTGTGTTCAAGAATAAGTGGGATAGGCCAGCTTCGATATAATGAGAATCGACACTCATCTCCAAGTCAATTATTGATTTTACTGTTTCCACTTGGGAACTTATGTAAGGGTCAACCAATGCCTGCCAAAAATTATTCAAGACAATTTTCAAAAGTTTACTTTGATCAATCAAAGATGTGGATTTGACCAAATGGTTGAAGATTTTAGAGATGCTAAAGGCAAATTCTATATTGCAAGAATCTGAAAGAGTTAAGATAGTCGTAAGTAAGTCCTCGTTTTTCCAGGATTTACTACTGTGAGGGACTTTGTTCAAGAGTAAGGATAAAATGTCACATAACGAATATGATCCTTTCTCTTCTTGAAAGCTATCAATTACCAATAAATTTATAGATTGTAAAGTAAGAAGTGCTAAGTCAGCAGGAGGGAATGGATTTGGAACAGTCTCATGAAGCATGTTTTCAAAATAGTATTTTGATATTTTTTCAATCGTTTCTTTTCTCAAACTTTCTCTAGTCTCCAAACTTCGGCATTCATCAAAATATTTCTTATGGCAATGTTCAATCGGCAAGTATGCTCTCTCGGGTATCAAGTCAATCAATATATGAACAATTTCTAGCCATTGCTCACACATTTTATAGGAATCATTGGTTAAAAGTAAGGATAATAAAACCAATGGTAAGTGGTTTATAATCATCTCTTCTTCCTCTATGTTGAAGTTTTTCAAAACAAATTCAACTAGATTCAAATTTTTTTCGTTCAATATCAAATTCAATACATCTCCCCATATATTTATAGCTTCTACTCCATCAAAAAATGTTGTAGCTGATTTGAGCACTTCTGGTTGATCAGACGAATCGTAACAACTTTGCAAAATCGGAATTAAGATTTTGGGAATCAACATTTGCCCCATTTCCCATTTATCTAGAATTGATAGCGCAATTTTGAAAGAATCCATTTTTTGCTTCTCCGGTGAATCAGAATCAAACTCTCCTTTGATGGATTTGAGTAACCCATCAACTAAACTATCCAATCCATATGTTTGAAAGTACTCGGAACGTGACATTTTTTCTACTTCTGGCTTTCTTGAATCTGAAACTTTTGCAGGTGATAAAACTTCAACTTCTGGTCCTAATAGCCAATTCCATAGTCTTCTATTCAAACTCATATCTTTTCTCAATACAGTTCGACATGCACTCATAATCAATGATTCTTTGTCTTTTGCATCAATCAAAACTTGAATAACACCCGAGTTCAATTCAATTTTAGATAACAATAGATCGAAAAAGCCTCTTTGAACAAAAAGATTTTCGTCGTTCAAACTGTTGCAAAAAGCTCTGATCATCAAACCAGATTCTGGAGAAACACAGCATCTGGCTTCTTCTGATAACAAATTCATGACACTGGATTTCAATGCTTTAGTTTCACTTTCTTTTCCATTGCTTGTTTGATTCAAAGGAACAGCTTTCAATGGAGTGAAAGATGGTAATTTTTTGTTGCAGAAAACCAAAGCACCTAATCTTTTATCTGGATTGGTAATAATCACCAAAAATAAGCATTGCCAGAAGTGGGTGTTATTCATCAAATTCTCTTTGAATTTTTCCACCAAATCAAATGTTTGTTGAAAGCTCTCTGACGTCTCGTCATCCAAACCAGGTAACAAACTCATTAGCAATGGTTTCAGGATCACTTCTAGCTGTTTTCGATCCAAATTCAAAATATGAACCTCAAATATCTGAATCAATTGAGGCTTGATGGATATGGATGCATATGACATTAAGGGAAGTAAACCTGGTACCCATATCGATACTTCTTTGTTCAAATTTAAAGACCCCAAAATCTTGAACACTAAGTCATATATTTCTAAGGTTTTTCGATGCACACCACTGGGTAAGTTGGCAGCTAAACAAAATGCCAACCGTTTTGCTATATCAAAAGATTGTGGAATCCAATTGGAGGTATGCGATTGTAACGCTTTTTGCAATTTTGACAAAAAAGATATGTAGTCTGCCCATTCAACAACACTATCAAACACAGTAATCGCCTTTTCAACTTGCTGAATATATCTTTTGTCCTTAGTTGTGAATTGTGCTAAAATTGTTAGTACAACAGATTCAACTCTTTCTTTGATGGTTTCCAAAGAGTTACTTACACGGGTCTTTCTTGTCATTGTATTTGGGTAAAGCGCTAAACGCCTTCGATAAATTCCCTTTTTTTAGTGAAGACATGGATCAACACTATGTCAATCAGGTTGAACGAACTAACAAATTCTTTGGATTACTCAACGATAGAAAAGGTAAAACAATTTATGTCAAGATATGATTTTTGTTTACGTCTCATTATTCGAATCAAAATCAATACTATGGGCTCGACTTCCTAAACCGGGATCTATTATATCATAGATCAAGAGCCATATACAAGTTGGGGCTTTTAAGATAGAAATTACTGCGCTTTTGTCATAACTTACTTTACATTACAATAGAAGTAGCTGAACCCCTATGTTATGGCTAAAATTACATTTCCAATTGGAATAAAAATTAAGTAGTACGAACTTGATTACTATTCGCTTCACATATGATAGATGGAACAACAGATTTAAAAAGAAGTATCTCACCATCTTCCCCTTCGGCTATGCTCAATCAATACGTAATATTACTTCCAGGTCTTATCTCTCAAGAGTTCAAAAAAGGTTTATTTATCTTCAAACTTCAAAAGCATCCTACCTACTTCAAGATATCGGTAAGGAAAGCAGTAAGATCATTGAATTCTTTCTGACAAGTTGAGTGACCCATGCTGTAAGTATTGAAAGTCAAGTTCTTGTAACCCAATTCCTTGTAAAACTCAGATGTGTTTTTCCCGTAATCATGGGAAATTATAGGATCCTGGGTACCGTGAGCTTGGAAAATGGGTGTTTCGTCATTCACACCATTATGTAACTCTTTGATTTTTGATTGAATAGGGCAAAAGCCTGATAAAGCTACGATACCTCCAACCTTCTCATCTAGTAAAGCACCTGCAGCTAAAGAAATAGCTGCACCTTGAGAAAACCCACCGATGATAATCTTGTCAACACTGACACCCGAGTCTGTCTGCTCTTTGATCAAGCTTTTCAATGTTTCACAGGACTTCAAGAACCCATCAGTGTCCTGTCTTGCATTAGGATCGCCCAATTCAAAGATGTCAAACCAACCAGGCATGACAGCACCGTGGTTAACACTGATAGGTATACGCGGAGCATTGGGAAAGACAAAGTTTACTTTCTTGAATTCCTCTAAATGGCTAACATAATCAGCAAAAAATGCCCATCCTGAGCCAGTATCTCCTAACCCGTGAAGAAAGATGAATGCAGCTTCAGCTGGAAGTTTTTTTGCAGGAACTCTGATTGCTGGGATCATGGTGGATTGGGAGTTGTTGGATTCACTCATGAAAGAGATAATTTGATTTGATTTCTGAGCACCGAAATTCGAGATATGGCAATAATGAAGTAATAAGACAGCTGCCACTACACTGATGAAAAATTTCAAAAACATCGCAGAATGTTTTAGGCTCAGAAACACAAGAACCACAGCAGCTTATATATTCTTGATTGTTATTAGCAGTCAAAGGTCATTTACATAGATGTAGCACAGCTCTAGTCTCTCGATATGCTTCTTACTAACATTACTAAATACGTGGGTACATTTATGAGGTACCATATTCCATGAAACTGACTGACCAATCACAACCAGAGTAGCATAATGAAATGAGCTAAACCTATCCAGCAAGCATCTTTATTGAACTCTCCAGCTTCGTAGAAGCTTAGGATGTCTCTGGAATCAATAAAAGGTCCATAACGGTATGATGTGCCACGGCAGTCGTATAATGTAAATCATCACCTCCCCATGCCGAACGTTAGTATGAATCATCACCACTATTATGAGATTTCATGCATTGTTTTATAATAATATATAATGCTTAACTCCAGTCTCTAGCTTTCTTTTCCATTTTTTATACACACACGTATCATGTTTGAAATAGCTTCCAAAAAATATTCCTTAACCACTAAATCTGGAGTTCCCATCACATTAGGTGCTGGGTCTGGAACTAAGTGGAAAATCTACAAATCTGAACACCCAGAGTTGTTCAAAAATGGCGCATTATGTGAAGAGCTAGTCCAAAGCATAGTGCTAGCTCTTCAAAATGGGTACAACCACATCGACACTGCGGAGGTTTACGCAACTCAGTCTGAAGTGGGTGCTGCCATAAAAAAAAGTGGTGTTGAAAGGGACGAATTCTGGATCACCGATAAGTACAACACCTGGAGAAGTGATAAGATTGGTCCATACGAGTCACTCAAACACTCGTTGAAAACCTTAAACTTGGCCTTCCTTGACTCATACTTGTTGCACTCTCCGTTTGGCACAAAAGAAAAGATAGGCTTATCCAATGTTGAAGCGTGGTTGCAGTTAGTTAGAGCCAAAAAAGAGGGTTTGGTCAGATACATCGGCGTGTCCAACTTCTCTGTTGATGATTTGGAAGAAATAATCCAGGCCAGTTCTGAGATTCCTTACGTCAACCAGATTGAGTTCCATCCTTTCCTTCAGAACCAGACACCGGGGATCTATGACTACTGTCAGAAGAACAACATTTTGATCGAGGCGTATGGTCCCTTGTCCCCCATCTTCAGAGATCCTAATAGTAAGTTGGGATCCGAGATCGTTCCTCATTTGGCGACCAAGTATGGCAAGACCTACCCTCAAATTTTGTTGAGGTGGGCTTTGCAGAAAGGTGTTTTGCCCATCACCACCTCTTCCAAGATAGAGAGGATCAGGGAAGCTTTAGATGTCTTTGATTTTGAGTTGTCAGAAGTCGATGAACATACTATTACCGAAGAGGGCAATAACGACCGCAAAAGATTCTTCTTCCACGACGAGTTTGGTAAATATGACAAGTGAACATTGCCACCCACCTGTTTGTTACACACAATTAGGCTGCTCTTATTCTCTCAATACAGTACTATCCATTATAGAGAATGATCTCAGTTGTAAGAATAAAAGCCAAAACTTCGGCGGCTATTTTGTAGAACAGAGGGCAGGCTAAAAAATGGTGGTGTCACGTGAAACACACGTGATAATTCGCCCAATAAGATGTTTTCGAAATAAAATCGCAGGAATTCAAATTGAAATCATCAGTTTAAGTCAAGATACCGATTAAAATAATCAATCATCAACAAGCAAAATGCCTTCTGCCCATGGATTAAACGGAGGTCCTAGTCGTTGTTTTGGTGAGTACCAGCGTTGGATGGCATGTGTTTCAAGCAAAGAAACCTCATCCAGAGCTCAATGTGTTCCAGGCCTTGACGACTACGTCGAATGTCTTCATCACAAGAAAGAAAAAGCCAGAGCCATTCTTTTGAACTCTGAATTAGCAGCATTGCAAGCCGCCGGTACCATTCCAAAGAACGCTGCTCACAAAAAGACTCTTCCAGGTGTATTGGGTTTAGTCGAGGAAAATTAAAGTGGCTCACGTTCAACACTACAACACACTTCATGAGGGCCATCACAAACTTATTTATTATTCTTTTTCTCAGTCATAATCGGTTTCAGAAATCCAACTAGATATTGAAAAAGTAGTACAACTTATTATATGTATACAAAGGTTAGCGTGGTTCAGTTTATTTATTACAAATGCATAGTATCTTATGTTCATTTTCCGTGGAGGAACTCGTAGCTGCTACATTTCATTTGTTTACTCTATTATACATTTAGATGGCAAATTCAAACGTAGGCCAACATGTCTCTAACGCAATCTCTGACTTCATAAAAGAGTTCGCTTGGAGTGCCGTCGATAATCACATCCCCATCTGAAATCTTTCTTATCGCAATTATATTGTTGATAACAAGCGTACCCTCTCCCTTAAACTCGGCGGTGTGCCCCATGGATGATAATTTCTTTTTTAGCTCACTCAATCTGATATCTCCAACGGCCAATGGAGTTGATTTGATAGCATTCAAAGCTGACTCCTTGAGGGAGGTCAAAACAAAGTCCGCTTTGTCGATTTGTTTTTTTGCTTCACTTTCTAATTTAACATCCAGCACAGGTGGAGTTATGGTATCATCTGCAGTTTCACTGGTGTCACTCTTTCCATTTTGGGTTCCGTTCTCTTTATTTTGTACAACAACCTCACCGATGACATGAGCCACAGAGTAACCCCCAGCAATTTTTTGCCAAACAAGACTCGAACTCAAAGTCTCATCTAACGAAACTTCGTAGCTTTGTAAAACATCTCCAATTTGGATTGGTTCATTATTTTCAGCAGTTATCAAATCGTACTTATTTTGCTTCGTGTTGATTTTAGTTAACTGTGTGGATACAATTTTCAAATTTCTCAAATCTGTCAAGTCTGACAACAAGATAATTTTCTTCGGTTTCAAAAGTGGAATCAATAATGAGATTGATCTTAGATCCACCAAACCAGCCAAGTCAACAAAAGTAAGACCACATCTCGCACGCGCATCTAAAGCAGTTATGAATCTTTTTCTTGGATTAGTGAAAGAATCCAAATTATTGACTTCTTCTTTTTCATCTTTCTTATTCTTTTCATCGGACCATTTTCTCTTTTCACCAATGTGAACATCAGTGTCTTGGTTAGCGGTGTTATTATTATTGTGATTGTTGTTTTTCCTTTTGTCGAATTTACCCTCTTTCTCCTCAGCTCTTGTGAAATCAGAAGGTTTGATAACCTCACCATAATCATCATATTTGATCCTTTTTTGGATATAAGGAAACATTCTGTTTCTTCCTCTGGCATTTCTAACATCTATATCGAGAGGCGCATTTAAGTCTAGAGTTTCTCTATTATTAGTATTATTTAGTAAACTGGCATCATTTTCCTCCTCTTCGTCACTTGATTCATCAGATGATTCATCTAACATGTTCCCGTCGTCTGTCAAGATGTTCTTGTTTTTCTTTTCAATTGCTTTTGCCAATACTTTTTGTTTCCTTTTTTCGGTTATCTTGTTTTTGTATTCATTCAATTCTTGAGCAGCTAAAGATTCCTCTCTGACAGAGTTTAAGTTGATACTGTTTTCAAATGGAACAGCTATACCGTCTTCGACTGATCCATTCCTTTGAAGAGCTAATCTCTCCCAATGTTTATATAATACGTTGGATACAGTACCCTCTAAAGATCTCTCAGTCAACATAATAGTTGTGGTCTGATCTGAACACAAGTTCAACAAACATGCCTCGGCAGGAGAACCCAAACCAAAATCTGCCCCAGAACAAAAAACAACTTTGGGACCAGATAATTGAATAAGTTCATGAGGCTCGATAAGTTGAACCCTTGAAGCATCAAATGGTACCTGATTTCTTGATTCCCACTCTTTGATAACTTGTGGGGCCATCCATTCTAACATACTGCCAGCGTAACTCAACACTCTTGTGCCTGTATGTGCCAACATTAATACAGGAATCGGAGCACTTTGCAAATGCTCATCGACCAAATGTAATAACTCTAATAATCTACCACCAATTGAAGTTGGTAGAAGTACTGAACCACCATTCGCCAAAGTCGCATCAACTAATTGTAGAAATTTCTCAGTCCTTTTTTTATGAGGTAAGTTGGAACCCAAATCAGTCCCAGTTATAATACACGATGGTCTGACCAACTGCTGGAGTGGGTTACCATTATTTTGCAAGAATGCAGCACCATTCAAAAACGAATCCTTCGAGTGATTCCAGGAAGGGGCATAGATTATTTTCTCCAACTTTTTATTAATCAACCAAAAGGTACCACCAAGTGTATGACCAGCATTGTATGGAGTTAACGTCAAGTTATCGAATTTCCCTCTCAATGTTGTTGTTTGATTGTTTTTCAATAAGTTGATTTTATCGAAAACATCTTCAATATCATCGACTTCAAAAATTGCATCTTTCAAAGGGCCAACTAATCCTAGGGATCTGTATTGATCTATAACTGCTACTCTTCCCAAATTGGCAACTGGTAATGTAGAATAGACTGGAACTTGCTGTAAAGCTGGATATTTATATAACAACAATACAAAACCACCGATAAAGTCAGGAGTTGGATGTGACAACAATATCAAATCAACATCATTAACAATTGACTCCAAATACAGTAAGTCAGACTTTCCATCCCAACTTGGATCTGCCAAAATCTTGACATCTTCATCAAAAGTTAATAGACATGATCGAACTGGTAAAGGTTGATTATCTACTGGGAAGAAATTGAATTGGTTAGTCCCCTTGTTTCCATCATTCAGCGGTGCTAATAATGTGAAGGTGAACATAACAAATTTGTTAACAAATGTTTGTTATTCCCCTCTTCTCTAATGGACCAGTAAACTATTTATACCTTGAATAATGCGTGAAGATGGGTATATTTTTGATTATGTATTTTATGTATACTATTGAGATGAAAAGAATTTGATTATTGTTCGCTTAGTCATGTACACACTATAGATTTAATTAATTTTCACCCCGATGCCTATATGAAGTGAATTTCATAGGAGAGCCAGCTACAAATTACTTGGTTACTTTTCATGTGTTATATCCTCGTATAGGTAGAATAGCTATTTGACCTTTTCTATATCATAATAATTGAACTTTCAAGAATCCGAATTCTGTTGTTGTAACATCCATTTTCTCGCATTTTCTAAGAACTTATTGATACCAGTATTAGTTTCAGCATCATCTGGGAATACAAAATCTAGGTATTCCTCTTCTATACCATTGTCGTTCATGCGTGTGTTTTTAACAACCGTAGGCAACCTTTTGTCAACGACATCTAATGATTCCTTACTGCCGTGTACCTCCTCGAAGTTTTTCAACGCTTCTAATAACACAATTCTTTCATCATTTTTGTTTTCCAACTTAAAAAATGTTATGCCTCGTTCAAATACCAGGCGTGCTTTCTCTTTCGCTTCCTCATTTAAAACCAATTCGATTTCAATTTCCTCATCACCCGTCTCTTCTATCAATTTCTGATGCTGCTCCAACTGTTCTTCATCTGGCACAGTTGATTCAAATAGTGCATAGGATATCCAGACATTTATGTGCTTGTTTTGCTCCAAAAGACGTTCGTATAAACTTCTTGCACTCTCATAATCATTTTCGTTGTAATAAAAGTCTATGTAACTTTTCCATAAAACTTCGGGAAACTGAATTTCAGGATCACTAACAGCAAATTCATAAATCGCTATACACCTTTCCGTTTCCCCCAAACTGTATTCAAAGTTAGCAAAATCGATCCACGCATTTGGCGTGTTGGGAAAAGACTCTATGTATTTTGTGAAAATTGTTCTGACCCTGTCAAACTCTTTTAGCTTCTTCTCAAGTTCTATATAATGTTTGAATATTTTGGGTTTTGGTGCTTGACCTATCGATCGACCTAAAACTTTTCTAGCCTTAGTTAAATTGTTTCGCCTTATCTCGAATTTGGAATACAAAATCCATATTTTTGCAAAACTAAATATCTTGTGTGGAATCAACTTCAAAACTCTTTCAAAAAGTGCTCTTGATTTATCGTAGTCCTTGCTTTCTAACTCCTCCCAGAAAATGTATCTTATCCACAAGAATATATATCTTCTCCAAAACTTTTTCTCATTTGATTTGGGTTTAGTCTTTGTAGCGGCTTCAAACCTTTCTCGTATGTAATCATTGTCATTTGAGAGCTGGACGACAAGAGACAAATAAGACCACCATGTATCGTAATCGCTCGGGTCTTGAATTAATTCTTCTTCATATCTTAATTTTCTTTTCGATAAGATGGCATCTTCTATTCCATCTTTGTCTCCAAACTGTTTTTCAAATGCGGTGTAGCTATTATTCAAGTTGAATGTTTTGTCCTTTGGTATATTTTCGAGGCCCGCTTTAAAAATAGCCCTGCCTCTCTCGTATTCACCAACACTGGCTTCCCACTTGGCCCAAGATATCAAAAGGGTCTCATCTAAATATTTGCCCTTGCCCATATCCAAAGCTAAGAGTGAGTCTGCAGCCAAGGAAAACACAGCTCTGACGGATTGCAAATTTCCATTCTCTTGTTCAAATTTGACCCACTTCAACCAAGATTCGACAGTAGGGTGGATCAAAACCAATTTTTCAAAAACAGAGCGAGCGTTAGCTATCTCACCATATCTTTTTTCAAAATTAATGTATGCCATCCAGGCTGGGAGACTAGGTTCCCAAGCCATCCATCTGTGAAAAACATTTCTTGTTCCAATGATATTAGACAATGTTTCTTCAGTTTGTACATAGAGATACCATAGTTTGTCCACGCGAGGCAATGTTGTGACTGCTCTATCCAACAAGTTTCTAGCGTGGTTGACGTTTCTACCTTTTAATTCAGATTGAATATACCTTGTCCAAATAGGTACATGTTGAGGATTGACATTCAAGGCTCGCTCAAAAACTGACCTTGCTCTCGAAAAATCATGCTGCTCTATTTCAAATTGACCGTATCTTATCCACTGTCCAAAATTCAATCTATTTTTGTTCAACTGCTGCTCAAATTCCTTTCTCTTCCTCAATTGATACTCTTTCAATTCCTCTAAATCCTCTATTCTCTGTTTGGGTATTTTCAAAGGTTCCTCTTTCCTCTCGTAAGCCTCCAACAAAATTTGTTCCGCGGTAATCTGAAGTTCGGCAGGTGCCTTGTTCTTTAACCTGAAAAGATTCTGTTGCTCCATGATGTTAGGTGAAACAACTCTGGTGTAGAGCAATATCTGAAGTAGACCGCTATATGCCATCTCTATCATATATTTATTTTCGCAGGCGCTTTTTGCTGATTATGTAATCCATCACTACAAATTAGGAATAAAAAGTATAACCATTAAAAGCATCACTATAAAATAAACCACACTTATAATCACAAGGAACCACCTCTCAAGGTCAAGACGAGGTGTAATTGAGCACCAGGCTCAATCTTGTAGAATGCGACAGTTTGTGTGTCGTCCATTTGTTTTCCACTGAAAATCAATCTTTGTTGTGCTGGGGGTATGCCTTCTTTCTCTTCCATTAATTCTTTGATACGAAGGATCTATCAATTGCGGTTAATACTATTCCTTAGGCTAATATCACACAATTGTACATACCTGGTCGGTTGGCTCAACATCAACAGGAATCTGGTGTTTGGGTTAGCGTTCATTCAAATTAGATAGGTAAATTGATGTGCTTACTTCTCTCCCGGTAAGTGTCTGTTGCGTTAGTACTCTTCTGCTTCTTGTAAATAATCCATATACTCACTTTGACATTAATCTGCATTTTTGACACGCTATCCTGTTGCTTCTTCTCAAATTCAGACAAGCTTTCTTTGTATTGTGTTAAATATTTAACGTCAGATTCAGATTTGAACATCCAAAATCAGATTTATATTGTGTATTATTAATCACAGCGTCAGCAATGGCAGAATTATTCTACTTGAAGGTGCACATCTTGCACCATAAATGATTCAATATTGTGATCTAAGTATCCAAGAGATGAATGAACTCGTTAGATTACTTGTTTTTTTTGTGTGAATCTCTTTTGATAATTGGGTGACTTTTAAAATGCTACCTACACCAAGTGTCAACCATGTGGACTATGAAAAAGTCTACGAACCAGCTGAAGACTCCTACCTACTCTTAGACTGTTTTGAAGAGCAAAAAGAATATTTGAAAACTCACGGATTCCACTCGAAATTGCCTATAGTGCTAGAAGTAGGGACGGGCTCTGGGATAGTGACTACGTTTTTACACAAAAATATATTACAAGAAGCCCTCTATCTCACGACAGATTTGAATCCCCATGCTTGTAAAAGTATTTTGGCAACCAGCAAAGAGAACGGGGGAACGCGATACCTTGACTCGTTACAAATGAATCTCACCACGGGAGTAGTGCCTAATCTTGTTGACATGTTGATCTTCAACCCACCGTATGTTCCCGCTGAATCTGTCCCCGATATCCCACATACTGAAAACGATGAAAGTTGGTTAGATCTTGCTTTGCTCGGAGGAGATGATGGAATGATAGTTACCGATAAGCTACTTGATGATTTGCACAACATTCTTGCTCCCAACGGTTTGGCATATATACTATTTTGCGCGAGAAACAAGCCCGATGAAATTGTCGAAAAGATGTCCCACAAAGGTTGGAGTTGCGAGGTTGTCATTCATCGAAAAGCTGGATGGGAGGTGTTGAGCGTAATCAGGTTCAAACATGATGTAAACACTGAACAGTGAAGATTGGAAAAAATCTGGATAGGGAAATCATTCAATATTTACAGTTAATATTCAAATAATATACATATTGCTATACAAATCAATGTGTCAAAAGTGAAATGGCTTTATGTTTCCTTTTCTGTCTCTGACTTTTTAGGGGGGACTGGTATATGAGCATTAAAATCAAACGATGGTGGCGCTGGTATATCTAAAGTCGGAGGGGGAACCAGCTCCAAATTCAACCCTGGAGGTGGGGCTGGAAACTTGTCATTTTCAGATATGTTCAAACTTGGGGGTGGTACCAATCCCGGAGGTGGTGCAATCGATGGGGGTGGTGGTAGAGTTGCCTTCTTTCTCTGCCATGGAGGTAAAGGTAATTCTGCTTTTCTTTTCTTCCAGGGTGGTAAATCTACCTCTGATTTCTCTGTTGCAAAAGAATCCTGAGTCTTTTCTCCATCAAAGTCACCATTGGAATCATTGGCTGTAATGCCATCACCGTTGAGATCTTTCATGATTTGGTCATATTCTAGATCTACTATGGTCTCATTTTCATTGGATATAGCTGTGACTTTACAATCTCTGGCGAAGTGGCCCACCTTGTGACAATTTCTACATATAATTTGAGTATAATCCGGTTTGGAGAATTCCGCTCTTCTTGGTGTAGTTTCCCTCAAAGTACCGTTCAAAACAGCTAACTCTCTAAGTTGACCTCTTTTCAAATCATTTTGACCTTCTGGTGTCGAAGCTGCTTTCTCAATGATTGTGTTACAAAGCTTCACCGCTTTAGAAATTTTTTCTCTCGAGTCCCCGGTGATGAGACAATGCAAATCTTCCTCCAAATTGTTTTGAGCTGGATTGAGACCAAGCTTGTTCTTACCATCCTTCACTGAGCCCTTACCTCTGATAGCAATCTTTGCTCCACTTTCCTCTTCCATTTTCTTCAAAGTATTACCTCTAGGTCCAATCAACAAACCAATGAAATTGATTCCTGGATAGTCCTTAACAGGAATATAAACTTTTTCAATTGATTTGGTTGGAACCCTATAATCTGGTGGTGGTCTATATCCTGGGATGGATCTTGCAGCTACTTCAACCAAAAAGTGTCTCTCCTCCTCTAGTTTTGTTTTGTATCTTACTTCCCTGGTATTAGTTCTTTTACCGGTGGTATCATATTGTGGTGGAGGGGAAGGCGATCTGGCATAGTCTGGCGGCACAACATCATTCACTAAAAGCTTTAAAGTAATTTCTTCAATTCTCAAAATCGTTTGATAAGCATCTATTTGCTCAGGAGTTAAGCAACCTCTTATAACTGTCGGCAACTTCAAAAGTCCAATCACTTTATTCTCTGCTGCCTTTCCTGACCATCTCGATTTAAATTCAGGTTCTGTAGTACGACCCCTCTCATTTCCATCGTTTTCCCCGTTGAAAGACCTCGCTCTCTTGCGCTGAATGGATGCTGACATGAGAAAAGCTGAATGATTAAAAATTTGATCAGCTTTAGAATGAAATTAGTGTTATTGCAATAATATACAGCTGAATTTTTATATCTATCAAATTTATAAATGGTACAGGCACACAGCTAAGCAAATCTATATGAAGAGGCCTTATTAGTTTTAGTTTGACCCTCTGGAATTTGCGTGTCTGTAATTCAGAGAATGGTGATAGCAAGATCAAGTGTAGCATCTGCTTCAAAAGGTGGCAAAATAGTAATTTTTCTAGAACCAAAAAAATCGCTGATTATCAAACGCTATGCAAATTGGGTACTTTTACCAGTTTATATTCAAAAGTTGAGAATGATCAACACCAAAAAAATAAAAATTGATTCAATTATGGTTTAGTTTGAAAGAGATGGTATCCGCTGACTTTTTAATGACAAATAAAAGAAATTCAGGACATATTTTTGTTATCTGTTTTAAACATGATGCAGCAACAAGGTGGAAAGGTTATATAATGAGACAGACTTGAAGTAGAGGTAATGAGCCAAACAAGACGACTTTTGTCTTCCACTTGTCATGATTTATCTTACTTCAATAATGTGAATCTACATAAGTAGATATCCATTCATCAAGAGGTATGCTAAATTGACACCTAAAACTTGAAATGTATATAAAATCAAATGAGCTATAGAAAAAATTGTTAGCGCGAGTGGTTTAGCGGTAAAATTCGAAGTTGCCATCTTCGAGCCCCCGGTTCGACTCCGGGCTCGCGCATTTTTTTGAAGTTAGTTTTTCACTGAGCCTTTCTTTTTAAGGAGGGTTGACGTTGATCTTTTTGGAAACTTCTGCACAAACAGGAACAAGAGATGGGACGAAGGCTATGAAAGCTTGGCCATTGTTGCAAACATCACCATGGAAATCCAGGTACACTTACTGCCAAATAAGCGTTTTGTATCACAAAAGTGTCGGCCTAAGCACACTTTATTGTCTAAAACGAACATCATTTCAAGGTTATTGATTCTTAGCCCCTTTCAAGATATCATCTGATTGATGACAAAAAACGTTTTAGTTGAAAAAATTGAAAGTTCAATGATTGACAAAAGAACCTTGTCGGAACGTCACTTAAAGGTACCATTTTTCCCATGTTTTCAGTGATTAATCCGGAAATCCTGATAACACGGTTTATTCCTGATACGTTTTACCATTTGAAAGATACATCGATATCAAATCTTGTATATTATACAAAACCAATAAAAATTAGCTTTCTCCAGTTTACGCATTTCATCAATATCACAATCGTTTATATGAGTTACCTTCAGCCAAGATCATGTACATTCCACATTTGATGCACCCTCACCTCCTCAAGAGACATCTCTCGAAGTTGATCATATTGCTATCATTTTTGATCATCATTCTCCTAACGATGAAAAATTACACCAAAACCTACGAGTACAATAAAATTCAGCTTCAAACTCTTCTTCTCAAAATCAAGAATCCTCTATCCTCCAAAATTTTGAATGCAAAATACAAACCATACGAGCTAAGTTCATTCTCGTCAAACGATTGTGCGGACAGTATGGTGACATCTCAAATATACGTGACAAAGCTGTCGTTTCTTCCAGCTCGTATGCCATCGATAATAGATCGCGTTCACCAGAAATATGGAGGCTATATATCGCATGTGCTTAACAATGCTGAGTGGGATGAGTTAGAATATGAAGCGCTTATCAATTCCATAGAGGACGAAAATAGCATTAGCAAAAACAATTTACGTGAAGATCGAGATACCTCCAAATGGTTTAGATTTGGAGGATCGTCTGTGTGGCTAAAGGATTTAGGAGTTCATTACGTTGTCAGCAGAGTGTTGTACAGCCATAGGGGTGTCAAAAATAAGCCGGACTTGAGTTTTCTTGATGTTCAAATATTTGATCGTGAATGGGTTGATATAGGTGGTATTTTGAGTGGGGTCTTGAATTTTGAGTTTGAATACACTACTGAAGGATTTTACTTTGGTCCGGAGGATCCCAGGGTGTTAATACGGATTCGCGAGGGATTAGAAGAACCAGTTGTGATATTCAATATGAAGAGTGACAAGTTGGATATGAAAAGAGCGATACATGCTTATTTCCCATTTAGTGGAAAGTTGGTACTTTTCCAAATTAGAGAACAAGAACCTTTGAAAAGCGAAAAAAACTGGACACCTTTTTTTGGATATGAAAATGGAGATGACAGATACATCAATTTTATTTACAGTGTTCATCCGTTGGATATTCTCAAGTGCGACTTGGAGACTGGTGCTTGTGACTTTATCTTCGAGACTTCAAATGTCAAGGAAATTGTCAATAAAACCATCAGTGAAATGAGGGGTGGAACAGATTTAGTCCAGATACCAAACTTCACAAATTTGCCTGTTCCATCCAACAGAAAAATCTGGATTGGATTTGCAAGAGCTCACATAGAAAACTGTGGTTGTGGTAAAAGTATGTATCGACCAAACTTGATTGTTCTAGTACAGGATTATGATGAAAGTACAACAAGTTACAAGTACAAAGTTGAACTGATTGGCGGGTACGTTGATTTCAACATTGATATACCAGGATGGGACATCGAAAATGTGGGTAACAAAAACAAATGTGATGGAAATAGTGTTTTGATTCCAAATAGCATTGCTTATTGGAACGTTTTGAAAGTCAAAATAAACGATAACGAATATGAAAGATTAAACTCACAGTTAGATGTTGCCCAGTTAGAGAATGTGCATTTTGAAGATTATTTGGGCTTAACTTTGTCTGCTGCAGACACAGATGTCAGAATTGTTCATATAACAGGAATATTGAATTACATTTTGAAAACAAAGTCGCTTTTTGAAAGTCAAGAAAACAAGGAATACGCTATTGATCAACAAGGAAACGTTCAATGTGCGTTGAATTTATCGAAGAAATACTGCAAGCAGTACGGCCTTTTTTATGGAGAGTATGATATAGACGAATTAGACAAATAATTCGTTTGGGTATCTTCAAATAAGTACTTATAGAGAGTTGAAGATATGATATCACAAACATAGATATGGAGAAACCTCCGTACTAGCTATTGATCATTGTGTATTGGGTTCTGGCAGAATACATCGAGCCTCTCAATTTCTACAAAAAGAACTATACAATGACCAACAACTAATTGATCTGAATCACAATGTAAACTTTCTATATTTATCAGAAAATTTCAAACAAAAACATTTCAGCATTGAGGAGATACGCAATTACATATAGAGCAATCATACGATATCTCGATTGATATTTCAGGAAAATTGTAATTACTATCATCATATTTGCAGTTGTTTCTTAGCATTTAAAGGGAAACTGGTCTACAGTCAAAATTCTTTCGATCTTGCACCGTTTTCAGCACATGTGTTGATGATAGTCCCTTTTTATTATGGTACGAGAAAGAAAGACAATTAGAAATTTGAAAATAAACGTCTGACGGGCCAAAATAACTTTTCTCATTCTCGATTAGGATATTCAAAATATGGCCCTCATACTAAGTTATGAGATGTCAGCAGCAGCGAACTACCGATCAAATATTAAGCTGGTAGTCTCTATGTGTACTCTATGTAAAATGTAGTCTGGTAAACCATAATTTCAAGATTTGCAGAAATTTTCGATATCAACAACGAACATTGTCAGCTCCACTTCTTTAAACTTAACCGCCAACCATTTTTTCCAGCATTGTGGTAGTTTGGAAAATATTTCCTTCAACTCGTTGTTAGCATTTTCAGTCCACCACATAGTTTTCATTGAGAGTAACAACAATATGAAATGTGCAGCAATGATCAATGATCTGGGATCATCCACTGACAATAAAAATGCAAATTCCTTAGGTGTTGAAAGTACCCATCTCACTAATATTGGTAAATAATCTTGGGTATCAATGTTGTGAAACAAGAAATGATACTGTCGAAGAATGTTATCAACTGAAGTAGAATAGAGCGCCTCGTGGATCAACTTTCCATTATATACAGGTGTTGAACCCCTAAAATCAAGTTTTGTGAAGTCTTGCAAATCAGGTTTCGAGCTCACAGATTCAATTAAATTTTCAAAAGGCATTGTTTGACATAAATCCCGTAAGTATTGTGGTGACGTAACGGAGGAATCTAGGCTTATTGATTGGTATGTGCTGGGTGAATATTTATCGATTATAACAGGACTAAGACGAAAAAAATCTGACATCACTGCTCTATCAAACATTGCATGAACACCTCTAACCATTTTAAAAAACATAGGGTCGTGAATATTTGTTTCTTTTGAAGCGGCAAGGTATACACACAACAATATGGCAACACATAAACCAATGAATGTATCATCATAAGTCTTCGGAGTTAGTGAATCTTTGAAATTGGATACACATTTCGTGTAATGGTATTGACTGATGGCCAATAAAAGAGGACTCTTCTCTGAAGATGGAGCAACTGTGTACTTGTGAAGTGATGCGACAGCCATTAAACAATGTTTCAAATTTTGATTGCCAAAAAAAGAGCTTTGAATCAAGCTCTGCCATTGGATCTGTTCCTCTGGATCTGATGTAATGATATAAACCAAGTCACTCAAAATGAAGGAGGTCAATTTGAATGTTGTTTCTGTTATATCCGCATATTCAGATGGAACGTTGGGCACTGTAGAACTCTGTCCTTGGCCAGCAGTCTTGACGTTAGTAATATTGCTCAAGTCTCCATTCACATTTTGTTCAAAACTGGATTCTTCCGTTTGTTGCAAATTAGACCCACCCAGTGGCTCACCCAGTGGCTGTTCTGATTGCCACAGATCTTGAGGAGATGATCCAGCTGGCAGAATTTCCACTGACAGACCATCACAAAAAGCCACTGGTGAAAGAGCCAACGATGAGATGCTCTTTCTTACCGCTGATGTCACAGCTTTTGATTTCTTTGAGCTTCTTCTCTTCTGGATAACAGAGTTATAAACGCACTCGGTGCTTCTTCTCGAGCAGTTTAAACAGGAAGGATGGGTCTCGTCGCACTATAACACTTTGTTAGTTTTAGTTTGCCCAAGGGCTTGGATGAATGACTTACTTTGATCTTTCGTATCTTGCAAGTGATACAGCCGGTCCTTGACTTCTTATGAGATTTCCTGCTTGGAACCATACTTCATCATTGACTTTAAGTGAAATAGCAAACAAACAAAACTAGGTGTAGAGTTGAAAGCAAAAGATGTCAAAAATTGCAGCAGCGGCTAGTGGTCGTATGTGTATCCACTAGGCAATTTAAATATTTGATTAGGTGGGTGTGCCATATCGATGCTAGAAGATCAAAAAGATCGCGCTCATCAAATTTTGGTGGTTCGGACGGCTGATAGAGTGAGCGCTGTCGCGTTGTTGGGGCGTCGACTGTTGGTGACATGGCATTTGATCAGCAATGCTTCAATGAGCCTCTATAGTAGTGGCCCTGGTGGGCAGAAATAATATTAATGATTTGCCTTATGTAGCTCGCCTATAAGACTAAAACAGGCCTCTTCTCCAGCTGTGTTTCCAGAATTGAACCGAAGAGCCTCCAATGAAGCATGTGTATGTGTGTACTATATGACAATAAGCTAGATATTTTTTAATGGCTAACGTTAGCTAGATATTAGTAGGTGGTGAGTCTGTTTTTGGATCAAAGGGCTGGTAAACTGCGCCTCTTGGAGTCCTAAAATACTTCGTAAATGAAGACATGTTTTCGACGTTTCATCACAGAACTAAATAGGACCTAATAGGAGGTGCTTTGGGGGCCAGGTTATCGATGGAAGAAGCCGGCGTCGATTGGTGATTTGATTTGAACAGCTGTTTGAGTGGGTACAGCTATACCCAAAATATCAGAGGCAATGAGAGTACGAACAACAGACCCAATAACGCGTGTAATGAAGAGTGTTTAACAAAACTACTATGCTATATAATTAATTATTATTCCCATTTAAACCCAAAGCGTGCTCCTCCAACCATTTTTTCCAACCGCTCGATTCCAAGATACATTCCATATCCCATAATTTCTTGTATGCAACGTCTTTCCACCAAATCCCATTCATGGAGATCAATAATCTATTGAAGTGTAGAACGATCAATAAACACCTTGGATCGTTGGCGGCAATCAATTTTAGGAAATCTTCCTTGATCAAAACTACCCATTTTGTTATGATTGTGGAATAATCAAAATCGTGTCTATCTTCTGAATTGACATGAATGTACTGACAATAGAGAAGATTCAATGCATCTTCATAAACATTATGAAATCTTAATCTCTGCCCCGCCTCCCCATCTTCTTCAACGTAGCAAAAGTTTTCTAGATCTTGATGCTTGATACTTTCCTCTAAGCTTTGATCTTTATTGTCACTCAGCAGCAATTTCACAGTTTTTTCGAAAGGTTGAACTTTCAATATCTCATTCAAGTAAACAGGAAAGCCATTGTATCCATGTATTCTATCTTGCTCATTATATTCAGTCGGTGTATATTTCCATCTATTTTTATAAAAGCTTTCAGGTAAGTTTTTCTTCAAATGTTCCCATAACACTATCACTCCCCTTCCGATTTTGAAAAAAAACGTACCATATATGATAAAATCAGGACTTGCTATGAGGTACAATGGTAGAAGGACACTTGTGTACATAGAACCTTCGGCTTGGATGTGATCTTGTGGGATGAGATTGTTTTGAAGGAGAGAAATCGACTTACCGTAGTGATATTTACTGATTTGGTAGTATAGTTTTGATTGATCAAGGTCGCAACTTTTCTCATATGATTTGTATAGTGAAGCTATTGCCATCAATATGTGGAAGAATTGCATGTTTGCAAAGAAAGCATTTTTGATACCATCCACCCATAGCTCTCTTCCTGTTCCAGTTTGAGATAAAACATTTGGCATTTCCTTTATTACAAAATTGATCAACTCCAAATTGATATTTGAAGTAGCGGTGTACTCCGATACTGTAAATTTTGTCAACTGTTGATCATTAAATACTGAACCAGTAGCATCTTCCAAGATTTGCCCCAGTTCCATTTTCACAGTCAGTGACATCGTTTGCATCGGATACTCCTGCGTTATAATTGATTTACTATCGCTGTTTGGCGAAGATGTTGTTTCGAAGATGGTTGAATCTTTTGAGCTCGATACAAATGGAGAGTCTGGAGACATCATATCCATGGTAGTCTCTTTGTTTGGAGGGCTAATAGAAAAAGGATACACACATTCCGCTTTCTTTTTGATGCAGTTCATACAAACTGGATGATGCTCATCACACTTGAAATCTGATTAGTATCCCTCCACGCATCTATCTATCCCTATCAGAGCGAACAATATATACTCACTTTCACCCTCTTTGCTTTACAATGAAAACACCCTGTTCTGGATTTCTTATGACTTTTCCTTTTCATCGCTGCCATAGCTTGCTTAATTTGCTAATGCTTTTTCTTTTTCAAGACCTCTCTATTGAATCTTTGAATCAATGTAACTCCCAAATCGTATTAATGAATAGATGCGATCGTGAAGTATCATGTTAATGTATAACAATATACATCTGAATTCCCTGAAATATTAAAGAAATCGAGGGATATTTATACCCAATATATGGGCATCAGAGATATTTGCAGCACATTACGTTTGTTAATTCATGATCAAGTATCTATGCATTAGCACATGCTTCCAAAAATAAATTTTTATGTTAAGTTTTAAACAACTTGTTTAGTTTATTGTCATATCCTTATTACATGATGTGTGTAAGTTATTATGCTCGCAAACATATAACTTGTGAAAGATTTGGGAAGTCGCCGTGTGCTACATGATACATGAGCGAAATGTTGTACTTTTTGAAATGTAACATCATCCATCAGTCAACGGAACTTTTTCGACACAGGTGTACTGTTGAATGATGTTGAAATGACTTCTTGGGCATTTCTTGGTCTATTTTAACTTTCGCAGACAGTTCTCTTGGTAAATCTACAAAATTGCAGTATTCAGTAATTTTGGCTTGTTTTATAATATGTAACTGGGAACCTGGAGTGAAATTTGAGACTTCAAAAAGGCCCAATCCTCAACTTGACACATTTGGTACCAAGAAGGTATGAACCCTTTTAGCGAGTCATGACATGCGTCAATGTTATTTGAAAAGTCAGACCAGATTAATGCAGACTAGCTAGAGTTTAAGTAGGTTCGAGTGGTTAGAGAATCTGTTTCGTTGATTTATGGCTCATTGGTGTCATGATCCATCTACAGCACACATATCTTTACACGTACAGGCATAGTAAAGTTACACCCAAGATTTCTGGGGAAATGCGAACCCGCAGTCTATTGGAAAGCATTTGCATAATACAACTAGTGTACACTAGTTGTATTAGATCATGTTTCTTGTCGTTCAGTTTTGTTCATGGTGAAGGAAATTTTGTCCAAAAGAGCGTTGTTGAAAGTCATATACAGAAAAAAAAAGTTCAAAAACCTAGATTGCTACAGAAGCACCGCTGAAATTTCAGTGTGGAGCGGATCACTCTCAGATCACTCATCTTTCTTGAACACCACGAATCATTTGAATCACGCCCATTATTTGCGAGTAGGAAGATAGAAAGATGGTTGCAACCAGTGCTCAGACTAGTTGAAAAATTTTCAATGAAAAGTCACGGCAACAGAGCCTAAATTTCACTGGCCGACTAAAATTCTGAAATTGCGGCCTGTGCCCATGAGACAGAGAGCCAGTAAGCTATATGATCCAGCATTTTTGGTTGTTGTAAATTACCCGATGTCCAGTTACGTAACTTCATGGTAAATGTGCCAATAATATGTTAACTATTATCTTGGACAGTGTGTAACTCGCCTGCGATGTGTGATCGATGTTGACGCACTTTGAAAATTAACCCTATACAAGAAACAATTGTGTTTGAGATTTTTAGTACTGAATATATTACAGTTATGCTCTAACATTCTTGAAATACATTATGTAAAGAGAAAAAGGAAACTCTGCGCACTCAGCGCCTTCTAATCCAGAGGCATTTACCCAGAATCTGGTCAAAGGTCCTGCTCGTCGCCGTTCTTAGCAGCCGATAGTTGATCTCTCTGATCTCTACACTATCGTGCGAATACTTGCCTCTAGTCTTGACAGTCCCCATACTAATAGCTTGACTAGTGGTGCTATTTACCTTATTGAGATAGCAAGTTCACGTCGAGAGTTTCTTCTTTTCGACATCGTAACAATTGAGCAGTTAGGTGCGCAAGCGCTCAAAATAGCAAGTTCGAATGTGCAGTGTATGATGATTATTGAATAACTAATTGAAGTCATATAGTTGAAAAGTTTGTCATGTTTTACTCGGTTCAAAGTGCCGGTGGCCGAGTAGCTTGGAGATGCAACAATCAACAATTCAACAAGTTATTTAATTTGAAGCTACAAGCTACCCCGTACATGGTTGAAGCTTTTGGATGTGCAACTATACCCCAATACCCCAAACACACGCAGAAACAAGTTACCCACAATGTAGCACAAACCAACAATCAAAGAACTCTTTACTGGGAATCAACTATCAAAAACTGTTATATAGCAATTAATGAGTCGACAGTATACTTGAACACAAGCCTCGAAGTGCAAGCGATCGTTTTATGGGTCCAAATATGAAGACATGAAAAGAATTTTCTCACTCTTTTAGTTTCGAATTTATAGCCAGTAGTACACAATCATGAGGGTTTCTTTTCCTGCCATTTTGAAAGACCATTAAGCCCAGTATCCTTTTTTTTCGATAGAGAAGAGCAATTTCAGACAAAACGCGACGATAAAAAATAGGTCTCATATAGCTCTTGTAGCATTACTTCACTTATTGTTCAGTAATAGACTCGTTTTTTAAGATTGCTTTGGAATTCAAATCTGTGGCATCCAAGACTGAAATATTGTGATTAACATTTTTTTCTTCTTCAACATCTTTCTTATCAGTGGGCAAACTTTGAGAATCATTTGCATTGTAATTCTTGTTATGCGCAGCTAAATTATCCATCAACCACTCAAACCAATCTCGAGGTAACACATTTTCAATATATCTGATCTCATCTAATGCTGCAACTTTGAACCAAGTACTCTTCAAAGTTACCAATAACCGCAACAAAAAGCTCACCATTATCAAAGCTCTGGGATCATTCTTGGATAACAAATACGTGAACTCATCAGGCACACTCACAGACCAACGTGTAATTATGGGGAAATAATCAAGATCCGGCTTTGTGGGATCATGCGTATGAACATACTGATTGTAGAGAACATTGATTGTGTCCAAATATATTTGATGATACTTCAATTGCTTGCGGTTATTGCTCGTAGTGATACAAGGCGTCATGCCCATGAAATCGAATTTGTCTTCATCTTCATCATTGGTTATCAATTTGTCAAATGGCTTTATATCTAGTAGCTCCACCAAATACTCAGGAAATGTGTAACCTTTGAATTGCTCATACTTGATAGGATGGTACTTCTTTCTTATTTCTGGAACAAGTATCTTTGATAATTCCTCTTTTCCTACACTATAGACTGCTCTTGTGCCTCTTCCAATTTTGAAGAAAGTTGGCTGACAAACTTTATAATCATAAGATGCTGCAAGATAAAGAGTTACTAGGCCACTCGTAAACATTGATGCCAATGAAATGTCATGCGCATTACCATTAAGGCTTTGCTGAAAGTTTTCCAAACACTTCGTATAATGAAACCTACTCACAGAGTAGTACTTCTTGTTCTCAATGACATTCTCATAGTACTTAAAAATCGATGAAGTAGCCATCAAAATATGATACAAGCCAACTTGATTGAAAAACAACTTTTTGATATTTTCAGCCCACATTTCTCTTTCAGTTACATGAGTCAGGAGGTACAGGTACAAATGATTGAATGAGAAATCGATCAACTCATAAGTGATCGCTGAAGCAGAAGAATAATCTGGCAATTGAATCTCTTTACCATTCGGTGAACCAACACTTGATATATTGACTGATGAAAGGAAATTAGGCGAGTGGTGATTTGGTGAGTTGGTGGGTTCTCTTTCTGAGCTGGAAGGAATGGATAATTCTGGATACGAGCAATTCAAAGATTTTCTTGAACAGTTGTGGCATGTTGGATGATTTTCATCACACTTAAAAATAGTTTGTTAATATATCTTTATAGTATTACATTTGCGATAGAACAACTTACTTTAATTCTTCTTGACTTGCAAGTAAAACATCCATATCTAGATTTCTTATGGCTTCGTCTTGTAACTGCCATACTTGGTAAATACTAAGGAGATCAGCAACCTGTTCGCTTGGTAAAAGTGCAATTCTTATAACTAAAACTAAGTTGGAGACAGTTGATAAAAAAAAACAATTACTATATACTAATTCAATTATGGAATTTTGAAAAAGACCGGTACGAGCGATATGACTGAAACCATTTCCGCCAAAAAGTTCTACTTCTAAATTCTTGATGGTTGGATTGAGTAATACGAAAAAAATCTAACTAGATACTGTTTATCAAATTGTTCAGCTGCCCATTCACACGATGTCATTGAACGCAGTCTCAGCAGGTTTATCCAAAAGTATCCCGTGAACGAAGCAAATACATCCCCCAACAGTAGCCAACCATATCACAGTAGCAAATGGTGATGCGAAAAACAAAGCAATAAGTGTTAAAATAACCACAGATGCAAACAACGATGAGTTGCTTATTGTTAGCTCATGGCCTAGAAGCGACAAGTTCAAATCATGGTTGTTCAACTTCGAAATGAGATAGAGTGACAGCGAAGTGAACACGAGAAGCCAGAGCAAAACCCAATTAGTGAACAAGCAGTAGAGAAACAAAACACCAAAAACACATGTATAGTTGGAAACAAAATAAGTCAGATTATGAGTAAGTCTCCTGGTGACTTCGGTAAGAGATTGTGGTTTATTGATTCTTGTGATGTCGCAGAACTCTCTCCATGGCTTTAGGTTAGTGTATATTTTGCGTAGTTGATTGTCGTTGCTGATGTCGTCAAAATTGAAAGATCTAGTGAAAGATGCAAACTGTGTCGAGTTGAAGGACATTGGTGCTAGTACTATTTGAATTGGGTGAAGACAGACTCTTGATTCCAAAGAGAAAAAAAATTGTTGACCATAAGTTTGATCAAAATATTAATGGAGAAAGATCCGGTTTTCATCCATCGTTAATCGTATTCGTGATCTACAACAGAAATTACTTACTTGATTATCATCGAGGATTGAATAACCAACAATTGAACCAGAATCAATGAGACCAGAGAAAATCCAAAAGTTCCCATTAGACTGAACTACTTATACCACTGATATTTTTATCACACCAGGCACGGCGGCTTCCCATATATTCATGTATTCATACCAATCTATTGAAAGTAACAAGAATACAGAGAAAGAAACAAGAGAACCATCCCATGTCAGATTCAGAAATACTTATTCATCCAATCCAAATTTGCCATTCAATTTTGGCAACCTAAAATAGCTCACTGTAATTACTGGCGATACTAGTAGTACACATACCTTAGATGAAACACAAATCTAAGCTGACGCTCTCAAAGATCACCTGCTTTCTTTGAATTACAGGCAACAATCTTGAATTTTTCAACATTCACCGTCTCATTTCCATCAAGTTTGATATTCACATCTTTGATGATGAAGGTCCACACATCATCACAAAATCGGTAAGTGTGTAAGTGCCCTTTGAAAGTGAGCTTTGACTTCACCGCATCTTTCAACAGCTCGGAAACAACTCTATCAAAATTGGCAAGAACTGACATTGCGAGTTGAGGTTGAATTCTTTGATCACTACTCGTTCGTTAGTAATTGTCTTCCAAAAAGGGCAATTATGCGAATCACCAAATGAAAAAAAGTGCGTACAGAATCAAAGTATCTAAAGCGTCCGTCAAAGAGGTGCCCACGGTACTTCTCCTATACAACTCATAATACCCAGGTCCACTCATGATGATTGCTGGTACAAATACTATCGAACTAGCAATTTTGATATCTATTTATCAATACAATAAGCAGTTGACAATAAAGGATGAGACAGGGTTACCCGCAAGCCAACTTATTTATAATACTGTGAAAGAAACCAGACGCCATCTATTCCATCATTTGATACCATTTGTTATCCAAAAAGAAGTAGAATTCGCTAGTATTTACGTTGGTGTCCTAGTTTTTAGATCATAATGTCGTCGGCAATATTTTACCGATTCAGGTCGCAAAAAGAGCCATCCAGAATATTGTTCGATGGTACTGGTATAACAGTATTTGACTTGAAGAAAGAAATAATCAACACCAATAAATTGGGAGCAGGGTTGGACTTCGACTTGCGAATATATAATCCAGATACAAATGAAGAGTACGATGATGATACACAGGTGATACCTCGTTCCACATCGATAGTTGCCAGAAGGTCGCCTGCCACTAGGAACAATAAAGGTACAGCTTCAAGATATGTTACTGGTAAACCCAGAATCATCAAGTCCAATATCCAAGCATTGAAACAGTCTTCAAACAATCCAGGAAACAACGCCAGTCTCACAGTGCCACTCTCCAACGGTACTGGAACTGAAGAAGACCAAATCAAAATGATGTTCAAGAATCAGGATGATCAGTGGAAAGAGACTCAAGTTAACATGGCTAGTGCTACTCCCGTGTATAATACAAAACAATCCAACAACACAGAAGACCTCCCTCCTCCAGGGTACATGTGCTACAGATGTGGTGGGAAAGATCATTGGATTAAAAATTGCCCAACTAACGATGATCCAAATTGGGAAGGTAAGAGAATCAAAAGAACTACAGGTATTCCAAAATCGTACTTGAAAACAATTGAAAAACCTGCTGATGACGACGAGAACCAAAATTATATGATAACAGAAGAAGGTAAATATGTTGTTGCAGTTGCTGATAGTAAAGCTTGGGAAACATATCAGAAGAGGAACGTCCAAAATCAGGCGAACTTCGAGATAGATGATGAAAGTTTGGTTGATCCAATAACTAAGAAATTGTTGGTGAAGCCCATGAAAACTCCATGCTGCGGGAAGACTTATTCACAAGAGTCAATAGAAAATGTTCTATTGGACAGTGACTTTGTCTGTCCTAATTGCGGGGAAGAAGATACTTTATTGGATACTTTAGTACCAGATACCGAAATACAAGAAAAAATCACGAAGTTCATAAAGGAAAACGAACAGAAATTGGGTATCAAAAGAAGCCAAGAAGAAGAAGAAGAAGAAGAAACCAACAAAAGGGTCAAATTAGATCTCAACAATAACATAAGCAATCCGTTAAACTTGCCCATTAGACCTGATATAGTAAATAATGGGCCTGTACCAAATAACTTCATACCTCCTTTCGTTCCAGGTATGCCTTTTCCTCCAGTACCAATGATGATGGCTCCAGTAATGCCTATCCAATCTAATAACAATAGTAACAACATGAATCATGGTAAAAAGTAAATAGGGCTAGTTGCTCGAAATCAGACAACTATAAAATGAATGTACAATAACGCGACGTCATCTTTAATAACTAGCAAAATTCTGTAAGCTTTATTTGTAAGTTCATACCGTTATAAATTTATTTTACTATTTATTGTTACCATCGGAGTAAGACATAACAGCCCATTTACCACTCGAACACCATAATTGGCCTTGCTCATTACCTTCTGCTTCCCACAAAGCACACAATTCTTCATCTTTACCTTCTTCCAATCCCAAACAAACATCAGCTTTACAAGTTCTTAAAGATAACAATTTGATACCAGAGCTAGCTAATGCACCTATGCCTTTGACAAAAGGAGTGCTTCTAGGCCACATTCTATCACCACTCAATTTTCTATAATTCAAATCACCTTTGAAAATTATCAAATCAGATTTGATTAATTCAGAGTGAACCTCAGCACCACCGTATTTAGTTTCTTCAGGCGAGATATGAGAGTAATCTAAATCAATGGTCCAAAATTGATGTGCTTGTAACTGAATTTTACCTTGCTTGTGATATGATTCAATTTTGGAGGCCAAGAAATCTAAATCTGACCTGTTTTCAGAGAAAAATGTAGAATCTCTCATATCCGCAATGAGTATATCAAAGTCTTTGAGCATAACATCACTAACCATCCAGGGCACAGCTTTGCAATGCAACACAATCTGAGCGACCAATTTTGCATCCAACAAGAAAAGTGCTAGCAACAAATCCGCATACAATTCAAACCCAGAATTATCTAATACTATATCAACCCTTTTGTTTTCAGAGGTGGATCCATAAAGTGCTTTCCACGCCTCATCCAAATCGTTAGCAATGACATTTTTGGCAGATTTTTTTCTTGCCTCAGCACCCTGAACGGATTTTATATCTTCCAAAGTGGCATTGGCTAACAACGACAAATCAGTGGCATTTCCCCACAACGATATATCAGCAAATTCTGTGAACAACAATTTCAAGGATTCGTGGTCAACATCGGCATTACTCAACTGTTTGTCTAGTTGGGTAAATCTGGCGGCTAATTCTGCAACACCAACGCTTGAAGATTTGAATGTCCCTCTTTTCAAATTGTCAAAAACATCGTAGTGTTGCCATAAAGGCTGTTTGACAAAGAACAAGTTGATTCTCCTATACAAGTAGCATTCAGTGAATAACCATGGTCCAGTGAACCATGTTGGCTTGACGGATAATTTGGACAAGGTTTCATCGTAAGAATTCAAACCAGGAACATTTGGTTCATTGAACTGGCCCATTGGCCCATCATTTGCCAAATCTTTCTTCAATGTTTTCAATTGAGACTCAATGATTGCACCTTGTGCCTTATATTCTTCATTACTAGACTTCAGGACCGCTTCAGCGACATCGTCGATGGTTCCTTGAATGATTTTGGGCCAACGTTGTTGGCAAGTAGAGAAAGCGAAAGATTTAGGGTCGTTATTGTAATAAACTTTAGGGACTATTGGTGATGTTAGTAGGATTGTCTATTTATGCATTTTTTGGACACCATCTTACCTGGCATTTTGAATATTTTGTTGCTTGTTAATTGGAAGGAATTAAATTGGGCACGAACCAAATATTTATAGATCGAACACGATCATCACCAGGTGCTCGCTAAGCATATATTCTATCCACAGTATTTTTCTGAATCTTCATTTTGAGGTACAAACCTTTCGAAGCGAAAAAAGAGTTAGAACTGGCCAACATCACATAGCAACATCATCTTATAGTTGTGATATAAAGTCGGTATTGGGAGAAGTTTTTTGATTCAACAACCGGACTATTATTGATACTTTTGAGTTGCAGGCAGTGAGAGCGTTATAAACCACCATGAGTGATATTCCATTGAACAAACAGTATGCGAATGTACTTGCTAAGGTAGAACTGCTAGAACATACATCTTTGAGGCAAGATTCGCCTGAATTCCAAGAAGAATTATTGGACACAATCAACACTATCACAACTCTCAAACTGAGAATCAACTCTTTGTCATTGTTTAGTGACAATGAGGGCATTGAAGAACTCACCACAAATGAAATCAAGTATCTAGGTATAGATTATCACACGGGTGACCTATTTGTGAAGAATTCACAGGGTGGAAAAACCATCAATTTGAATATTGCTAAAAATTTGTACCTTCAGTTTTTATTGAACTTGGACAATTACTCCATTCTATTCAAAGAGCAATCCAATAAATTACATGATTTCAAGTCCAGCTCCACACAAGAACTCGAAGAATTATCTACACGAGATCCAACTAAAAGAAGACAAGAGAAAGTCTCAAATTATAGATATGAGAAAGAACTACAAACAAGATTGGCAATATTGGAGGATACCAATAAACTCTACAATTTAGATGAGTATGTTGTACGTAACCTCTATATTGACCAGTTGAGATTATTTTCTGTGAAAACTTTTGCAAAATTAGAGTTACTTCAAATGGAGATGGAAGTTTTGAAGAACAAGCCAGACCCTAAAATAGAAGAAATTTTGCCTCCACAAGATAGCCGAGTAAAAAGTAAGGGAGATAGTTTGAAATATACTGATAAACTAGAACTGTTGAACAGACCTTTGTTGTCGAAAACTGGAAAAATTTTGAGGCCATTTGTGATATATTCTACAAGAGATCAATTAAAAAGAAAAGTATATGGGACAGGCCAGGAGTTACCTTCCATGTCAGTCGAGGAATACTTGGATATTGAATTGGCTAATGGTAAAATGATAAAACCCGAAGAACCTGAAGAGGAATTCAACGAAGAGGATGAAGATCAAGTGGATAAGCAGACATACCATGAAAGATACTGGGATGAATTCAAAGAAAACAATACCAGAGGTTCCGGTAACACTATGAATTTAGGCTAAGTTGAATAATAAAAATTTGAACCTTCGATTTATTTTGTAGAGCTTACATTTTTGAGATTTACATGATGAAAATAGACAAATTTACACTCTATTCTAGTTACTTTTCAACTCTGATTCTAACTTTCTCAACCAAATAAAATACTCATTTTGCAACAAGCTGAATGTAAGAACTTGGTTTTTATCAATTCCATACCTCAAAATCCATTTATCGTCATTTTCATTGAAAGTGGACAATAAATTCAAGATGATTATATACAATTCAGCGATAACCAAATTGATTTTCTTAATCTCAAAATTTTTCAATTTGTCCTCAATTGATACTTCTTGGATAGTGTTTGCTACCATTCTTTGTATTTGAAGTTTCTCGTTATCAAATCTAGTAATGAACATGTAAAGTGATTCACACGCGCCTCTTGAGTCACCATGCGTTAACCTCCAGCTATACAACACTTTGTAATAATTCAAACTTTTCTTTAACACCGGTTCTTCCTTAGCCAATTTGAATAAAATTTTATCAACAATAGATATGTGACTTATAAACGGGAAGGTTATCAACTTTTTTATATCACTAGTTTCGAACAACTTTTCAACAAATTCAGTAACTAACACATTATAGTTGTACGGCTTTTCGTTTGTATTACTTGATAAAATCAAGTCCTCGTTTTTTATTTCGATTGGAGATAAGTTCATTAGCGAATTATAGGCCAGCTCAAAATCACAACAAACTAGCGACAAGTTGAATAAATTTAAATATAAATCATCATTTTTTAGAACTGGACTGATCTGGTTATACTCAATAGCTTTGATTTCAAATTTCATTGCAACGTTGTAATATTGGTGTTCAAATGACAAGCTTGATAAAGTTCTGTAATATTCAACTTTGTTTGTTTTGAATAAACTTATAAATTGAGAATCAACAGAAGCCAAACTTTCCACTTCTTTGGAAGACAATTCATATTCAGTTATATGTAAAGGGTCTTTGTTGAACTGTTTGAAAAACTTAGAAGATTCGGCATTCAAATAGTATGTCACACCTATTAATACATCTGATATTGGATGTTTCGGTAAATATTGGACAAACTTGTTCTTGACAATTTCTGGATAGTTCAATGAGAGTAATTCTGCAACAACGTAGTAGATGAAATGATCATCGTTTAACAATTTCCAAACTTTAGTATAAAATGAGTTAAAATTTGAGGAGTTCAACAGAAAAGAATTACCGTAATATCTGAATAATATTTTCGTGAACAAGGAATTAGTTGATTTGTTCAAATCTTCAGTTTCTAGCTCGTTTTTAGCGTTGAACCCTATTTTCAACATCTCATTGACTAATTTGTAGTTGATGAGGATTCTGATTAGCTTGGAGTAGATAGAAACAATTTCTTGGTTGGTTTCAACAACCAAAGTCAATAACAATAAATCGAAAACGACATTGTAATGAATTTCCAATACTTGTTTCAACGATCCAATCAAAATAGATTCACCAAACCCTCCAACCTTTACTTCCTCATCAAGTGAGTGACTCTCAATTGATAAGTTTAATGTATTACCGAGATCAATCAAATAATTTATACTGCTCATGGAGTTAGAGCAATTTCCCAAATTGATCATGAATTGATCGATAGCTCCAATTTCGATCTTCCCACTCAAGACGTTGTCATATATGGAGTTGATTCTTTCAGCTGTGATATTACCAACATTATGCTCGACAAAATCATCAATCAAAGCTACGCCAAGTGAGTTCAAAGTCTTGTGGCTGAATTTGTTCTTCAACATCTCAATTAAAATCAAAAATGCCTCTATATCGCTTTTCAAAGAATTTTTAATTGTCGGTAATTCTGATGATAAATTCGTCTGATTTATAAAAAAAGCTTCAATATCAGTACAATCTCTAACTATTGAATAGCCCGATGCTTTCGAAACTACTATAAAGTTTGTATCGGCATCAAGTGACATTGAAATTGATTCATTAGTCAACTTTTTGAATTCGGAGCAGAGTGAGTCGAATCTTTTCCATTGGGTCGATATGGAGTTGTTGTAATCAGCTGTGGTATTGTATAACGCTTTGTTCAATGATGTTAATACCTGGTCTCTCTTGTTATAGTTGTGCGATGATGAATTGCCATGTTGATCTTCTTGGATATTGCTGTTATTGTAAAATGAGTCAAATAATTTTAAAGATGTTTCTACTATCAACTCACTGTAATTATCCTGATTGAATATTTTGTCGATGTAATATTCTGAGTGTGTCTGATCATGTGTTAGACCTTTATTTATCGAAAACAAAGAGGAGCTGATAATTTCATTAGATTCAGTCTTGTAAATTTTCGTTTCCCCTGTTTTAGAAAGCTCCACATTTTGTATTATTGATGAAGTATTTGACTTCCACAAGAACCAGATATTCAAGAAGTTGGAATCATTGGAAAATCTGATAAGGTAATCTTGAATCAACCATATTGAATTATTGTCAGGCAAGCTGGGATTGAACAGATACTCAGTCTCCAAAAATTTGACTTTCTTGTTATCAAACTTCCATATTTTGAAAAGGCCATTACCAACAGATAACAATGTTGATAAGTAAATCTCGTTGTTGATCAGAACCATGTCTAAGTATTTCATTGGATTAATGTCCAACAAAATTTTGGAATACTCTGAAGGAAGAAAAGAATTGAGATTGTTCTCTAATAACAAACTATGAGTATCTAGATCCCAAACTTTCAAAATTTTTTCAATTGTGATACCTATCAAATATCTTTCCCAAACACAAAAATTGACTATACAATTTATATTTATTCCCTTTTTAGTTGCTACCACACCTCTGTTGTCATCACGCAGGAAAAATCCACCAAGTTTGAAAAAAGATATGCCACTTTCACCAAAATTTAAAACGTCAAACTCAAATTCAAATCCACTATTGATCCCATTATTGGAGTTCTCAATTACACTTTTTATTAAATGAATTGCGCCTCCATCGCATAAAGAGATGGCTAATTCATTCCATGCAACAGCATACGTGTGATGAGGCAGTCTAGCATTGAAATCATAAGGAACAAAACATCTCCCCCAGTATTTAAAGTTTTCCACTGTCAATCTGCTTTTACTTGTTGAGGTGTGTAAGAAATCATCAAATCTAAACCAAAATGAGCAAACTATGCCTTCAGACAAAATAACATCAATGAAAATTAATTCCTTTTCTACGAAACTGCTTACCACGAAACAATTATCAATAACATCTTGAGGTAAATGAATGCACAACTTTTGAAATTTCAAAGTCAAAGGATTTGTTATTGAAATAGGACTCAAATTTATCTTACGGTTACTGGAGTCGAGTGTGTAAGATACAGAGTTGAGAAATGTTCCGGGAAGTGGAAGTAAACGCCCTTCTTTGGTCATCTCCTGTTTAAAGAATGCATCTGCACCAGCATTTTTTGTGACATTTGACTTTTCCTTATAAGGTAACGGGATATATAGATCTAAGACCGGGAGAATAGGTGTTGAGAGAAGTGTTTCCCTTAACGTTATCTCCAGTGACATGTTTCCCGTCTTTGTATTCAAGTCAAATAGTGGAGAAGGGACCTGATCAATTGGTTTCAACTGTGTTATTTGTTTTTGATTTTGATGTTTTTTTTGAGATCTCTAATTGATAGTCCTGTTTGACTATTGAGCCCTAACTATGAAAGATGTTACCAAATACCATTACCCGGACAGTACAGGGTAATCTCTGAAAATTTTTCAATTGAGTTCGAATTTGATTTAAATAGAGGAACACATCCATTTATTCGTAGTTCTTGAAAGATTATATTAATCAATTATCAAAGAACAGTAAGTCTTATTTCATCTCAATAAAATGGAAGTTGATGAATTTTATGATGATCCAACAAAAATTTCAAACTAGAGTATGTGACGCAAGAAATGAGCTCAAACTTTTAAACTGATTTAAAATTAATTCGTACATGAAAATTCCATTTTATCAGCATGTTATGTGACAATAGCTAATCAATGTTAGACTTCATATCGATTCAATGTGTTGTGTTGAAGATGTGGATTTGTTCAATTAAAAAGTAAGTTTACCTCTTTTTTATGATGGGATGCAAAATTAAAATATTATGATGACTTCTCAAAAACAAAGCTGGAATTACTGGCTGAATCTCAGATGTTGATAAGTTTTTGCACTTAGTGCTGATTTTTGTTTTAATTTTGTTTGAACATCATTGTGAATTTGATAATTGTGATCGGCCTGACTAACAAATAGGTAAATATAAATAAAATATTTAGTTAGATGTATTCAAAATGAGGACTTATTGCACTGGGCACTGATAATCATGAGTGACACGCATTTAAAGTGGGCCTAGAAAACCCACGTTACTGATCATTTGAAGAATACTTCTAATCAATTTGTTCATATTTTGGCCATACTAACGAGTTGCAGTAGAAATGTCATTTAATTTTATGTCATTGCTTGAATTTTCTAGATTAAACTGTAAGTACTTTCAGACTTTTTTGCAATATTTTTATGATGAGCATCTAGATGACGAGTCAGAGGGATACCCTATGCTGACAACCTTTTTTTATAACCATTCATGCCTAACTGAATAAAATTTGAATGTGCTTTTCAAAGTAACTGGAGTTTTAACAGACAAAATTTACTAACTTTATAGAAATCGTCAGGAGATGATATCCATTACAACTCAAGATATTTATATTTATGATGAGATTGAAAAAAAAGACAAGCATATGTCTGATCTTAATGAGGATAAATTTTTTCGAGTCTGAATATATCTTGAATTGCGTTGGATTAATTAGTTTTATTTTTTGATTACAGATTCCTTTCCACAAACGGTAAGTTTTGTTTTCCAAAGCGGTCTGTATAAGTGCAGTGAGAAGTAAATATTGAGTTCTATGTTAATGATGATTCACCACACTCACGACGGTCAACTGTGTTTACTTCATGTTAGTTGTAAACCATGATGATATTTCGGCTGTGACAAGCCGTGGTACCTGATTACATTAAGAAAGCAATATTTACTCTTGCGAGTTTATACCTCTTGTACCACCGCTTTCATTCAATATACACATTCAGTACTAACTAATTGTAATAGAGGACGACATTAAATGATGATTTTTTGTGTTTTTGATATAATATGAAATAATCTATTAAATAACGATTTGCACGTCAGTCTGATTTGTGGCTTTTGTTTGTGGGAATATCTTTCAACATGTTCTGAGCGCTACAAAAATAGACGCTCTGATATTTGCTCAACTTGTAGTTTACATAGTAGTTGCCTTCACCAAGAAGTTGCAAAACCTAACCTGTACACCAGAGAAAATGTCGTAACCGCAATGATAT
This sequence comes from Cephaloascus fragrans, assembly GCA_003707825.3. Classification (NCBI taxonomy): domain Eukaryota; kingdom Fungi; phylum Ascomycota; class Pichiomycetes; order Serinales; family Cephaloascaceae; genus Cephaloascus; species Cephaloascus fragrans. Next base: position 1,271,587 of record PPLN03000001.1, read on the forward strand.
CCCGAGCTACGAGGGTGCGTGATCCACCCTCGGAACAATGATGTCAGCTTCCGGGACACACTCAACTCCTGTTTATGGCAACAGCTGATGCTGCAACACGTTCTTACCCGGCCATTTCGTCCATAAATCACCAGGCACCATTCCACCACCACTGTTTTGGCCCATGAGCCCCGGGCAAACCAACTATTATTTATTCAAATTAAATTCAATTGCTACATTCTAATTATTTTTGCTTTCTCATCAATTGAACTTATTCTTATAGTTGTATTACTTCCACTATCAATAAACAAGAACAATGCCTTCAGTCTTTGATGTTTTGAAAAGAAAAACCGGTGTGATCGTTGGTGATGATGTTAGAAACTTATTTTTGTACGCCCAAGAAAAAGGTTTCGCTATCCCAGCCATCAACGTCACCACTTCATCAACTGTTATTGCTGCTTTAGAAGCTGCCAGAGACAACAAATCACCAATTATCTTGCAAACCTCAAACGGTGGTGCTGCTTACTTTGCTGGTAAAGGTGTTGCAAACAAAAACCAAGAAGCCTCCATTGCTGGTTCAATTGCCGCTGCCCACTACATCAGAGCTATTGCTCCAGCCTACGGTATCCCAGTTGTTTTACACACCGACCATTGTGCTGCTAAATTGTTACCATGGTACGATGGTATGTTGGAAGCAGATGAGGCTTACTTCAAAGAACATGGTGAACCATTATTCTCTTCCCATATGTTAGATTTATCAGAAGAAAACGATGATGAAAACATCGCTACATGTGTCAAATACTTCAAGAGACAGGCAAAGATGAACCAATGGTTAGAAATGGAAATTGGTATAACTGGTGGTGAAGAAGATGGTGTCAACAACGAACACGTTGAAAAAGACTCATTATACACCAAACCAGAAACTGTTTTTGCTGTTTTCGAAGCATTATCTCCAATCTCACCAAACTTCTCAATTGCTGCTGCTTTTGGTAATGTTCATGGTGTTTACAAGCCTGGTAATGTTCAATTAAGACCTCAAATTTTGGGTGATTTCCAAAAATACGCTGCTGCTCACTCCAAGACTAAATCTGGTGAAAAATTCCCAATCTTCTTAGTTTTCCATGGTGGTTCAGGTTCAAGTCAACAAGAATTCGATGTTGCAATCTCTAACGGTGTTGTTAAAGTCAACTTAGATACAGACTGTCAATATGCTTACTTGACTGGTATCAGAGACTACGTCTTGAACAAGAAAGATTACATTAGCTCTATGGTTGGTAACCCAGATGGTGAAGATAAACCAAACAAGAAATATTTTGATCCAAGAGTCTGGGTTAGAGAAGGTGAAAAAACCATGTCTAAAAGAATCACCGAAGGTTTAGAAGTCTTCCACACTGTTAATCAATTATAAGTAGCTTAACTGCTTAGCTTAATGTGATAACTACTTCGATATTACAATGTAGTTCCTAATTTCGTTTTGATATTTCAGCTCTTGCTTGTCTTGGATCAATAAGTTCGCACAAATTGATTTTGGAAGATTGTTCATGTCTTAGCTGCTCTCTACGGAAAGCTCACGCGTTTTCGTAATATTTACACCCGCTTTCACTAGGCGTCTACAAAACATTACACAAAAATCATATAATAAATAAACAAAAGGAACTAAACATCACCGATACAATCTATCTCTCTTCGAAAATAAAACAGGTTTCCTCTCACTTATCTTTAAATAACTAGAATCATCACAAAACACATCATACAAAGCAGATGAAAGTTCAAATATAAGAGAGAAGTTTTCTAAAAATAGATATCGTTTAATACCATCCACGACCACCGCTGTATTGATTATATTCATTACTTGGATAGTTTCCTGGATATGGGTTGTTGTAATATGGTAAATTGCCTGCAACTGTGGAGGCACTTCCAACTTGCTGAGAGCCTGAACCATTGCCATTGTTACCACTATTGCCACTCGAGCTTTGTTGTTGGGCCGCTGCTTGAGCTTGAGCTGCTGCTACTGCTTGAGCCTGAGCTTGAGCTCCAGCTTGAGCGCTGTTGGCATTAGAGTTGTTGTTAGGATTGGATGACTGAGGAGCGCCATTGTTGTTTGATGCTGAATTGGATGGCGCAGTTGCTGATGAAGCTGATGAAGGAAGATTTGGTTGGTGTTGCTGTTGATCATCCTGGAAATAGTTGAATCTATTGTTTTGAGGTGGGTAGAATTGATTTTGAGGGTAGAAGTTTGAGTAATAGTTGTAATAGTAGGGCATTTGGTAGAATTGTTGTGGGTTGAATGGAACATTGGAGTTAGTACTTTGGCTACCTTGAGTTGCAATTTGAGCTTGGGAGAGTTGTTGTGGAGTATGAACTTGTTGCTGACCTACTTGTTGAGCAACTTGTTGTGCAGCGGATGGTTGTTGGTGGGCTTGTTGAGCTTGTTGAGCAGCTTGGGCAGCCGCTTGCTGTTGATGAGCAACTTGTTGATCGTAACTGAATCTACCTCCCATACCAGCATTCAAAGTGTTTGTGTTTGGTGAAGAAGCTTGATTATAAGCAAAGCTGTAATCAACACCTGGATAATTGTAAGCAACACCTGGGTGGTTTTGGAATTGATGGCCATAAAAGCTAGCGCCTTGTTCAGAAGCTGTAGGTTGAGCAGTAGTGTTAGCTGAACCATTGGAGACACCATTGTTTTGAACTTGGGAAATTGGGGCACCACTTGAAGCATTAGCTCCTGTAGATTGATCATACTTGGAGAGTGGAGATTGGTAAGTGTTCTGTTGAGGTGACTGATAATATTGATTGTTGAATCTTTGTTGGTAAAGATTATATCTTTGCTGCTGCTGTTGTTGTTGTTGTTGTGATTGTGGTTGTTGTTGTTGTTGTTGTTGTTGTTGCTGTTGCTGATGTTGTTGTTGATGATGTTGCTGTTGTTGTTGTTGTTGTTGCTGTTGTTGTTGTTGTTGTTGATGATGTTGATGTTGATGTTGATGTTGTTGTTGCTGTTGTTGTTGTTGTTGTTGTTGTTGTTGAGGGATATGACCTTGTTGCTGAGCATGTTGGGCTTGATTTTGACTTTGGTTGATGGAAGAAGAAACTTGTAATGCCAGTTGTTGTTGTGAAATCTGTTGGGGAGTAGGTTGAGTTTGGTCATCATCTCCTAATGACAAAGAACCAAACGAAACACCGACAGAGTTTGAATTGATTTGAGAAGCGGCAGTTGGCAAAATAACTGGAACGTTTTGATTCAATCTTCTTGAAAATTTTGGTGCCTCCTTTTCTTTTTCTTTTTCCTTTTCTTGTTCTTGCTGTTCAACGATTCGCTGATTAACTTCTTCAGCTTTTTCAGCAGGTGTTGATAAATCTTCAGTTTCTTTCAATAATTCAGTCTGTTTGGACTCTATTTCAGGGGCTTTCAATTCAGAAGTAACAGTAGTTGTGGTGGTGGTGGTGGTGGTGGTAGAAGCTGAAACATCAGCATTAGTTTCACGGACGACTTCAACTTTCTCTTTCTTCAAAATCTTTGGCTTTGTTTTTGGAGCCACTATTGCGGCCCATGAATAACCTTTCAACTTTGGTGGTTGTGACTCTCTCAATATAGGCTTTTCATTTGAAGCTTGTGGTGCTGTTTCTTGTTGTGGTTTATCATCTGATGCGGGATTTTGTTGTGTTTCTAATTGTGCTACTTCTGGTTTGGATTCTAAAATTGTTTCTTCTTCTTGCTGTTGTTGCTGCTGCTGTTGTTGTTGTTGTTGTTGTTGCTGTTGTTGTTGTATATGTTGTTTCTCAAGTTCTTCTTTTTTATTATCTTTTGACAAAGCAGATGCCCAGGATTTGTTTTTCTCAACTTCTTTCAGTGATTCTTTTGCGGTGGATTGTGCCGAGTCTGGTTTGACAGCTGTATCTCTGGACTCTTTCAAGTCTTTCGAATATGAAGATGATGGAGCCTTTTTGAATTTCTTTTCAAATTTTTTCTTTTTATCAATTATGTTTGGATGATTATGACTACTGCTGTGATTGTTTGAAGATATGTTACTACTTGGTCCATTACTGCTATTGGAGTTGGTATTACTGGATGAGCTGGAATCTTTCTCTTTGTTCACTTTCTTTTCCTTCTTGACTTGATCCCATTTATTAACCTTATTATTGACGATCAAATCGATAACCACCTCTAATTCATTGTTATTTTCGACCAACAACTGAAACAAATCGTCCGACTCCCAGCTTGGAAATAATTCTAATAATGTTAATAATTGTGTGTTTTCTTGCTGTTTGTCCTGAGGATTATTAAATCTTTTAGATTGATTTCTAAAGGGCTTTATCTTCCTTTGCGTGGACATGGTTTAATTTTAGAGTATCTTTCTGTAGGAAAATAGATGGTGGATAAGATGTGATGACTTTGGCGATAGTTATTCCTGCTTTTGATGAAGAAAGATATATCTGATGGTGAATTGTTAGGGTGGTGATAAAATTGTAAATTTCACACATCGTCGACGCAGAAGAGAGGCTGGTCGATACACGTAGAAAGAAGTTTTTTTTGGTAAAGCTCCAATGGTGTAAGGGTTTCTTCCTGGCGATTATATGGTTATTTTTCATGCGGCGCGCATCTGTCTCGCTGTCTGTTTCGCGATCATCGCTCGTAATCGTAATGGGGAAATATGTTGCGTAAGTGATTATTAAGCGGAATTGGTCGTGTGAGTGTGAGGGCGTCTGCCGGAACAAAGAAATGCCACAAAACGAAATACTATACGTGTCGCCCTTCTAAATTTTGACACAGGAAGAAGAGGACAGCAGGAAAGGAAGACGGGAGCGTTGGGCGGCCAGGTTCCGTCAAGCAGCTGGTGGTTGGCGTTGCAACGATCCAGGAAAATGGTCAAATTAGCAGCAGACACAGAGCACATATAGCGACCTGCACACAGGCTAACACACAGCTGAAACATCCATGCCGTACATGTCATAGAGTTGGGTTGTTTTTTCAAGTGAGGGCAGGGCGTGAAGTAAAGCTCGACCAACGGGTCTCCCTGGGCTGAGATGTGGTGAGTGTATCGGGGCACTACAGCTGAATGGGTGGTGGATATGTCCAAGGGCCAGGGATCATCGGAGGGGATTGTTGTGGTGCGATATGACCAGCGCGCGCCGGGTCTGGCGAGAGCCCGTCGGGCTCTGGCAATCAAGAGCATCTTGGGACCAGTGCGTAACGGATAAGGTTTCAATCAAGGTGATGGACGTTGCTAATCACAAAAGCCCAAACCCGACATATATCAGTGGAAACATCAACAGAAAAGGATGTGCTAGAATATATAAGTTCGGGTGTATATTAGAGAACCACATTCTCTTGCTAGTAGATCTCGTTGTGAAAGCTTGCAAACAGAGTGAAGCGTCCTTGTTATATGCCAATTGTCTAAACTATGCTTGGTTGATGTCTGGATCTATCGAGCTGGCTGGTGTTTATTTCCACGTTGCGACAGGTGCTTGTAGTGGTGAATAGCGATATACGCCTTGTGAGTAGATACACGGATCATGGTCAAATAGCTTCGGGTGCTAGTAGATCCACTTGTGCACTCAAGAACCTTAGGGTATTACAATGGGTAGTCAGTAGTGTATGACGCTGATACCAATCCCCACAATTTGGTTGTAAGGTTCCAAACTTTACGCCCAACCTAGTGGGCCAACTAATAGTTCTATACGATCAAGTCAAAGTACGGCTCGATCGAGTGTGACAATTCTTTAGTTTGTAGGTAAGCAGCCATCGGCAGTGAATTCGTGAGACAAGGTGAAAAAACTGTCTTATGACCTTTCGTTTGCCGCAGAGCATTGGCAGCGAAGTTATGGCTGCCATAGCCATCTAGAAGTATCGTGTAGTGGTCGACAACTTGTGGAACACGTATTTTGTCAACAGGTGTCGACTAACATTTTCGTTATCGGTCATACAGAGTGCATAATTTATGGTTGCAAGAACCAACACCTCTAAGCAGATGAAATAGGGGTTGAAAGATCGCAAATTGCAAACACTTATGTATTGATTAATATTAAATCACTTTTCGATCAATATAGAGCATGAAGTTTCGCATAAATCTACTTTGTTTTTCTTTTTAGGTCAAGTATCACTACAAGCTCGTAAATTATTTCACGTTAGAGGAGAAAAGGTACTTGCCTTCTCCCTAGGAATTGGATAAAGAATCTGTAAACTTGAATGAAAAAAGTACATTTAGGAATAAAGAGAGTTACTTGATAGGTATAGGATAGTTGCCCTCTTAGTAATGCACTCTCATTCGATAGACTAAGGAAGCCGATCTCACCCACTAAGTAAAAACACTCTCGACCAAACCTGTAAAAAAAGCGACAGTGTTTACATTTCCAGTTTCGAAAGAGAGACTTTTCTCAAAATATGGCGAGCACGTTGTGAGCAAATCATGTCAAAGACTCGAAATGTATCCTTTGTTTTCAAATGACTGAAAACTCAAATCATTCGAAAGTAATAGTTATACATGCAATTTATGGCAGGCAATATGCACTCTAAAGTTGCACTATTTCCCTTTCGATATTGTTCAGCCTACAGATTGACTATTATACTAAGACATCAGTTGTAATTTTGGGACTAGCTGAGCAATCATATGTGCTAGTCGATGTAAAAAGCACTGTATATTGATTGTGCTTTTCTAAGGTTTTCTTATCGATTTTGTAGCTAATCAATTTCAAAAAGTTGATTATATTGTTCTAACATGAATTTGTGTCGTACTTGAAAGTCTTTAAATCTGTTGAAAACAATAGAAAAGGAACAATTAATCAAACAGCTGTTTGCTACCACCCTGTACCCTTGATATGAATAGCAATAGCAGAAGGGAGAGGGTATTCTAGCGGTGCTTCAATTATTCCTCTTTGTAATAGAGAGCACTAGTAAATCGTTGGTGCATAATGTAATAACTGATTTTTGATCACTACTTGATGCTACAAAATCAAGAAAGCGTTACTTCGCATCCAATCAATAACCTTCATACCATTGTAGTGTGAAGCTGATATGTAACGTTAGAGTATATCGCCATTCGTTGTTTCTCATCATCGAATGAGTTTGTTTTGATTTAGATGGTCTCAAAAATCATTAAGACTCCAAATGACTATTCACTTTAGGATTGGTGAACTAAAATCCTGAAGTCTTATGCTTCAAGAAATGTAGGAGTGAACTGAGTTGCAATAAATGTCAAACAGTCATCACAGTCAAATGCAAAGAAAAGGGATAGCCTGAAGTTATCTAACCATCATTCTAGAGATGCAGTCCCATTTTACATCTTACTGTAATAATTGATTCATGTCAGCGTAATTAATCCTTTCAAAGAGTGAAAAATCGGTACACTTCTTCTCTATAGTATAGTGTAGAGAACCAAAAAGTTTAAAATCCACGTGACGAAATCACCGAATCTTCAAACCAAGAGGTAAAGCAAATACAATCTGAAAAGACTCGAACATACTTGAAATTCAACACAAAATTAGAACTAGCTCAAATATACATTGGAGAAGTATAAAAATGAGCTCAGAAAGACCCAGTGGGATGTTGAGAAAGTACAAGATTGTTTTTCTTGGAGAACAAGGTGGTAAGTATACGTTTGTGTGATCAGTTTTTTGTCTGAATGACATTAATACATATGAAATGGGTGGTATAAAAGTAGCTACTAACGTGACATTCAGTTGGGAAGACGTCCTTGATTACAAGATTTATGTACGACACATTTGATGAGCAGTACGCTGCCACAATTGGTATTGATTTTTTATCAAAAGTGAGTATTTTTGGTTGTACAGTTAAAAGAATGTGGAACTTTAGGGGCCATATTTATTATGAGTACAAAATAGAGTTTGTTTTATCTTGATATTAATGAAATCTAGACTATGTACCTTGATGATAAAACCATCCGATTACAGTTATGGGATACAGCTGGCCAGGAAAGATTTAGATCATTGATCCCTTCGTATATTAGAGATTCACATGTTGCTGTTATAGTTTACGACATTACCTCCAAACAGTCTTTCGAAAGCTTGAACAGATGGATTGACGACGTCAAAACTGAAAGGGGATCCAATGTCATATTGTGTATCGTGGGAAACAAGTCAGATCTCCATAAAAAAAGGCAAGTTTCAGTTGAAGATGGTGAAAACCTAACCAAGGATGTCAACGGATCAATTTTCATCGAAACCTCAACCAAGGCTGGCCACAATGTGAAAAACCTATTCAAAAAAATTGCATCTAATTTACCTGATTTTGAGAATGAGAACAACAACGAGGAAACTGAACAATCTGAAAGTGAGTATACTTAGCACCACATCATATGCGTTCCAACTAACTAACCGGGTCTAGTGATCGATATTAGCATTGATAACACACAAACAAATGAGACTAGCTGCCAGTGCTGAAGCCTGAAAATATTAAGTGACAAAATTACGCTTTGATTTCTGTGTTGTAGATTTATTTTATTATTAGTTATTCCATATTTTAATCAATTAATGTTCCATTCATGCTATGCTCATTCTGATTTCCGTTTCCTCTGATTTCTATCCATTTTGATTTCTATTCAATCGATGTTTAATTTACGTTTTAGGTTAGCAGAGAAACCATGTAGGTAAAGACAACAAATTGCTCTGTAGACTGCAGTTCGCTCTGTAACTTCCTACTCCCCCATAACATGTCTTTCCCTTATAGACACTTCATCTCCTACCGGTCAACTCTTTTGCTTTCACATGTTGTGCGATAGCATTAGCTTTGTTCTAGTTCTACAGGAACAATTGTCTGACTCTATAGCACCACGTCTTAGTCGCGAGGGCATATTCCCTCGACCCATCCTTGCCTTACGGCGACGTGGACTCTTCTTCAAAATCGTACGCATGCGCGCATGCCTCGAGGACGCGTTAAAACCGTTGCACAGTGCTCAAATATGTGGGCTTAAATACATGCACGTGAGTAGTGCGTGTACCCACGACAATACTCAACTGTTTTGGTGAATAATGCAAATCTCCAGCTGATAAAAATAATTATAAAACAACCATTTTTGTCCACCACATTTTTGATTAACCAGAACAAATCAAAAAACAAGTTATTCTTGATCCTTTTCTTCTTCATCATAGTTAGATCACCTCCACCACCCTCACAAACGGCCCGCCTCTGTTTTGTAATAGCAGCCCTATCCACTCAAGCTGGCACTCGCTTCCTCCTTAGGCTCTTTAGTTTCCAATTCAAACAGAGTCAATCAAGATTCCGGCTACTCAATTAATGTTAAGGTACCTTACTAAAAAATAATTATCAAGACGCGTGAAATATTTACACCAAGTAATTGAAAGTTAATTTAAAACACACTTGCTCCTTCTTGTTCCCATCTGGTAAGTTTGAATCTTGAAAGGAATTCAAGAAGAAAGAGAAAAGTTTAACCTTCGAAAAAAATTGGGAGAAAATCTGTTCACATTTGGTAAATTTTTGGAACTAGGAAAATAGGTTTTAATATTTTTGTTTCATTTTTTAAGGATTGAATTTTGAGAGATCCCAAACTTCTATATAAAAATTAAAACATAGTCGTCAATCCACACAAAAGGGCATATTTGCAAAATAAACTTTAGCAAAAAAATTGAGTGAATATAGATAATAAATCAATATATCTGTTGTTTTGTTGTTTCATTTTTGGTTTTCTAGTTATTTGGTGATTTACTTGTTTGTTTGTTAGGTAGTTTTCTCTTATTTGTTTTGTATACTGGATTTTTTTTTCCATTTTTTTTTGCTTCAAATAAGTTATAAAATTTATTTTAAGGGTATAGCGTTTTAGGTGGTTTGGTAATAAAGATGACAGCTAATATCAGCACTAATCCAAATATTTTGAATACCAAAATTTCTAACAACATCCACAACAACAACAATAATAATAGCAATACGCAAACTCAAGACATGTCTAATAGTCAAAATACATTCACAAACACAAATTCATCAGCATCCATGTCCAGTAATTCTGATATCAACACATCCAACAGTCCTAGTAACACCAACGCTAACAATAATAATAACAAAAAGAAGATTAAAGGTAGAATATTTCAATGTACAGGGTATCCAAATTGCTCCATGAATTTTACGAGATCGGAGCATTTAGCAAGGCATATAAGAAAACATACTGGTGAAAGACCATTCAAATGTCCACACTGTTCAAGGAATTTTTCTAGATTAGATAATTTGAGGCAACATAAACAGACTGTTCATGCCTATGAAAACTTTGTGATCACTTATCCAGGTGACAAATACTCCATAAGATTGAAAAATGATGATGTTGATTCAGACGAAAGATTACAACATAAATCAAGTTCAAACTCTTTGAATGGAATAAATAGCCAAATTCATCAAATAAAGATTGAAAACCAGATGAACCCGATTAATCAATTAAATCAACAATCTCAAATTTCACAACAAACATTGGTGATTCCTCAAAAAAATACACAGGATCCCGAAACTCCAACTACACAATTGTTCATATCTCCACCAAATTCTTCGTCGCCCATAATATCGGTTAGTTCAAGTCAACAAAATTTACCCCCAGCACCACCCCAAAATTCTTTATTAAGGCCGTTACAATTTCGACCCAAAAGAAGACCTAGACCAATTGCATTACCACAAAATTCAACATTTATATCGAACTCCAATCCTAATACACCACTCAGCTTAATATCGCCTCTTTCACCTTTATACAACCAATCTTCAATCACCCCAACTAGCTCCAATTTTTTAGGCCGAACATGTCAAACTTCTCCATTAGTCAACTCATTCCCTCCCATCACTGAAAATTCTCCCCCACCGAGTTTTTACCACAACGTTAATGGCGTTGGGGCGATAAACCAAAACTCAATAACCTTACCTCCGTTACCTATTAAGTTTGCTCCATCCGATTTTAAGGATCATAACTTTGTCAATATGGGTGCTAATAATTCAAACATTCCAAACTTGAAGGCTACATCGCAACAATCTTTCACATCGTTCAGCGCTACAAATACCAACTCTCACGGCCACTCTCTATCTCATTCGAGCAACAACTCAGACACTAAGAGTTGGTTGAATTCGGTTTTAAATGAACAACAACAAATTCAAAATCAGAGTTGTGCTCCCGCTTTGACGAGTCAAGCCTCCAATCAAATACCGCTTCAAAACCTACAAATACACAACCAAACCAATACACAGCCACTTCAACATCATCAACAACATGCTGACGACTTCAAAAATCGAGATAACATAGAACTTACCCACAAAACGAGTATCAATAATTTGTTGAATGTTGGCGATTATGATGATGCTGAAGAGCGCGAAAAGTTTAAATTGCCCTCTGTTAATACCTTGGGATTGTAGAGTACTTATATTGTTGTTCTTTTACCATTTCATTTATTGTTTCATAGATTTTCTGTCATTTTACCTATTGCAAATCAACGTATATGTTTTACTTCTTAATTTTGTTGTATCTACTCGCGTTTGAGCTGTGTTCCGATCTGCCAATTATTGTCTGGGCAACGAAACACAACCCACAACAGGGCTCAAACCGCGAGAAAGAAGTATATAAACTCAGGAGGTTGGCCTCTAGTTTTCTGTTATATATAGTTATAACACCGAAGATACCCAATACAACAACAAGCCATACCATACATCGATAAAATATAAGTGAAGATGTCATATTTTTATGGCAACCGTTCTCCTCAATTAATGGCCTCCCAATACGATTATTCGCCAATAAATTCCCAGGCATATCCATCTTCTTCAGGCTCTTCGAATCAAACCAACTCTTATCTTTACAATACGCCAGCTTCTTCCACTTACTACAACAGATTATCCTCCCAATCAAACCATTCGCCCACGCTTAGCCACGGATTGTTGGCACAACAACAACAACAACAACAACACCAGCAGGCGCAACAAGTTCAGCAGCAAGTTCAACAACAACAGGCTCAACAGGCTCAACAACAGCAACAAACTTCTTATCCTACACCAAGAACTTCATCAAATTACTCACCCAACTTCTCCAGCTCAAGCTCCAATAGCTATTTTTCAACTTCGCCACGATTGAGATTCTACATTTCGAAAGGGTTCGAATTGGAGGATGATTTGGAGTTTTGTCCAGAAATTGAAAACTCTGCAAATGGCAACTCTTCATCCACCCACAAGTTCAATCCATACACATCAACATCATTTTCGCCACAAAACTCACCAATTTCCAACAACGTTCCGATCTCTCCAAGTACAAATAAGGGTTTGAATTCACCAAAAGCTCATACCCCAAGAATCAAAAAACCTTTAGAAATTGTGAACCCTTTAACTGGTATGAGGGTTTCATCACCAGCTTTAAAATAATGTATTATATTTTCAGTATCCTCATCATTATCATTTGTTATAATTAATTTACCATTATTGTTGTTTTAGTGAAGTTTGTTACAGGTGAGTTTTAGAAAGTAGAAATGAAGATTTTTCAATATAGTACATATGTTTATCATAATTATCATTTTTTTATCGGGATTAGGCTTAATTATTTATTGATCAATTACATTGGAGGAATGGTTTTGGATTATCATTTTTTTTATTTATCATTATTATTACTATATTATTATTTCGTATTATTAGTATTATTGTTTACTACTACAGTTTTGTTGTTTTGTATTTGTTTCATGATCATAATGATGTCCACAGACAAAAAAATACATTTAAATCTATCTTAATCGTTATTGTAAGTGTGTATCTTTTGATGGGTATCGATCGACCTTCTCTTTTCTTTGGTAAGAAAGTCGAGCTTAATAATGGAATTTCATATTCATGTTCATTACTGATACAATATCTGCATAATCGTGAATTGAATTGTGTTGAATGACTTTGTCAATGTAAGATCCTGATTCATCGTCATTATATGGTACCATGAATCTGTAAAATGAAATGGGGTTTGAAAGTGAAAATTTTCAGTGAAATTTGAAATTTCAATCAATCAAATTGAATAATTTTCAACTGAGTACTAATTATGACTGCCTCCAACGCAGACTGGAGAAAAGCGCCCTTAAACTGCCTGTATATCAGAGGAATTGTGAGATCTACGAACAACGAGTCAACAATATATATGCCACTGGAGGAGACCAATAATATTGCTGGTTCTTTCTAAATTGAAATCTGTATAGAACAAAGGTTGTTATAAGTCGACTATTGTACTACAAAATGCGATGCTATTGTTGGTCGCTAAATCCATCAGTAAAGCGGTAAATGTTAACATGGACCCGATAAGCACAGTCTTGGCCGCTATAGATGGTGATGAGACTCGAATGTTAAAGGACTCTACACTTTTGGGCAAACTGGTGATGATTCAATCATGCAGCAATTCCACACGTTTATTCTAATTTCCCATCACTTCGGAATTTTCTACTAAACTAGTACTAGTTCATGATAACTGTCATCCCTCCTCATCAATAAAAGGTTATGGTTGTGCTTTTGAATCAACTTACTAGAGTTATGAGACTATCTTGAGTAGAATCAGATAAGTCCTGTTCTGTCTTCCATGTCGCACGAATTGTTTCACATTGCTCACATGTGTGACGGTATTCTATCAACATACAACTCTTGGCTGGTATTCGATTTTATAATTAGTCATTAATTTTCATCTAATATAACAGAGAGTTTATACAATGTAACCCTTCTACGGTATTTACTCAAAGATGCTGCCTTTTCTCTTGCGGAGGGTGTGTACTTAGGTCTTGAAGCATCCAATTGACGAAAATGCTCTTTTAGATCATCTTTTTTTCCTTGGTAAAGGTATGACAATTCAGAATGGCGCAGTATGAATCTATAGAACCAGCTTTTACCCAAACAACAGTATTCTGACTTCGGCGTGTCCTTGGGCGATGCGTCATAATCAAATGATAAAATTTGGCTTGCAATATCTTCAACTTGACACTTTGTAACCGATACACCTTTGTCAGTCAACGCTTTAACGTTAGCCACTACTCTAGTCTCTTGATCTTCACTTAGTCTTTGTCTGGCCAAATAAGTCTCCTTTCGACTTTTCTTCTTCTGTAATCTCCCTTGTAGCGTTGATCTAGCCACCCCAAACCTTTTGGATACCGTTCTTATGGAATTGCCTGGATTGTTCTTATAGAACGCCATGGCGTCTATTACATTTTTCTCATACTTCTCATCTAGCATTATATTTTAACTTGTGCTAATATTATCATGGACCCCCACCGCTTTTATAGTGCGACAAACCATTTATAGAGGTTCACACTTCGCTTGGACTCAGATTATATACTGTATCACTAATTTTATTTGCCTACTGGGTGTTGTTGTTGTGCTTTCAAGATTATATAATCATGAAACATTTCTTATTGTTCCGCTGGTTGTGAGAGCTGAAACCACTCCTTATATCAAAAATCAGCTGTCAGTTTCATCATTGCTGGTGGTTTAGTGGAGTATGAGTTATTGAAGTGGCAAAGAACATGTTATTACAAGATTACCCCAGAGCGTCCGCGTGTGGGCTTTCATAACGCTCCGTTTCTCATCTGGACGTGCTATCTATTATCAAAGACGAAGGCTCCCAGAATAACAGGAAGGTCGCAGTTAATCGTAGAGATGAAGCTATACACAAGGATCTTGACAAACTTGAGAGTCTGAGCGTCTATTGACATAGCAGTTGACACTTTTTTTGAACGGGTTGCTGCACAGAAACTGAAAACAAACCGCTCTCATTTTTGGCCAAGACTCTTTTTGTCATTTTAGCAACTGTAGGTCCTTTTGATCAGATATGGCAGCACATTGGTCAATTTGGGATGACACTTTGATCAATATAGTGGTGTAGTTCTAAGGCCTTATATTGAAGAGCATTACCCGTCTGTGTAGAATATTCATTCAGCCAATTTTTTGATTTTTAGTTTACATACAAACTAGTACACTTGGATGAAGGACTCCGTTAGAAAATAATCAGACTCCACATCCAATTCAATCAACCGCTACCAAAATGGATGATGCAGAGCTCAACGCTATCCGTGCTGCTCGTTTGAACGAACTTCAAAAAAATGCCGGGCAAGGTTCCAGCGCTAAGTATGTAAAGTTGAGATTGTGTTTTCGAAGAAAATAGAAGTTGCTAACTCCTAGGAAGAGATACAAGAGGTGACGAACAGAGGAATGTAGTTTTGACACAGATATTAGAACCAGAAGCCAAGGAAAGACTCTCTAGAGTGCGTATCGTGAGACCCGACAGAGCTCAAGCCGTGGAAGATTACATCACAAGACTAGCTTCAACAGGCCAGTTACGCAGAAAGTTGGGTGAAAGTGAACTAGTGGAGATATTGGATGGATTATCCAGAGACCAGCAGCAGAAAGCTGAGACCAAAATAACGGTAAGTATCAGATGTAATATATTTTATACTAAGAGAGACAAACTAACTCAGACAAGTTCAACAGACGTCAATTGGAAAGCGATGATGAAGATGATTTTTTTGACTGAATGTTCATGATCACATAGCTATTTGACAGGTCTACTTCCTTGATGGTCTTTCAAACATTTGATTATTCCAGGTATTTCTTCTTCACAGCTCACTTGTAATCTGTAACCTTGGAGAATAAAAGTGCGTGCGCAGACAAATCGATTGTTTACTAAATCCACGAAGGTATTTACGCGATATTTTCATTTCAAAACAAATGAAGTCAACTTGAACTATCTTCATCAAAAGTTACAAAGAAGTGGATGAAGATGACTGATTCAACAAATATCAATGTTGTGGTACGATGCCGTACCAGAAATCAAAAAGAAATACAAGCAAAAAGTCCAGTTATAGTGGATATCCCTACAACAACAACAAACAAAACACCGACCGAATTACATATAAACACAACAAAAGATATTGGGGTAATGGCCAAAATGAATTCAAAGACATATACAGTTGATCAAGTCTACGGATCGGCTACAGACCAACGTGCCATTTTTAAAGGGGTTGCTGAACCTCTTTTCAAAGATTTTTTGGATGGTTATAACTGCACCATCTTCGCTTACGGACAAACAGGATCAGGGAAAACATACACTATGTGCGGTGATGATAAAGATGTTAATGGCTCTTTTGCACCACATGCCGGTATTATTCCAAGAGTGTTGTACAAATTGTTTGAAAGCTTAGAGGCCACCGATGATTTTGTCATCAAATGTTCATTTGTTGAACTATATAATGAAGAACTCCGTGACCTATTATCTGAAGATAATCATAACAAAAAATTGCGCATTTTTGAACTGAAAAATGAAAGCTTCGGTAACTCAAATTCCAGTTCAAACTCGAACATCCTTAATAAAAATACTATTCATATTCAAAATTTGGAAGAAGCGGTAATCAAGGATGCTCATCATGGTTTGAAAATTTTACAAAAAGGTTTGAAATTGAGGAAAGTTGCTAGCACAAAATTGAATGATTATTCATCCAGATCTCACACGATTTTCACATTGAACTTATACAAAAATTCAGAGCAAAATGAAGAGTTCAGATTTTCCAAAATGAACTTGGTTGATTTGGCGGGTTCAGAAAATATCAATAGATCAGGAGCTGTGAATCAAAGAGCTAGAGAAGCTGGCTCAATCAATCAGAGTCTATTGACGTTGGGTAGAGTTATTAATTGCTTAGCCTCTGACTCGACTGAAAAAGAAAAAGATAAACTTCATATTCCTTATAGAGAATCGAAGTTAACTAGGTTATTACAGGATTCTTTGGGCGGGAAAACAAAAACTGTTTTGATAGCCGCCATTTCCCCTGCCAGAGCCAATATAGAAGAGACTTCTTCCACTCTAGAATATGCTTCCAAAGCCAAGAACATAAGAAATCAACCGCAAATTGGAAATTTGATTTCAAAAAATCTATTGATCAAAGATATCGCATTAGAATTAGCCAAATTGAAATCAGACTTGAGTTCAACTAGAGCTAAAAATGGAGTTTATTTGGAAAAGCTGAATTACGATGATTTAATCGACAACAATGAAAATTATAAAAGCGAAATTTTGGAGAATCAGAGGAAAAACGAATTAGCTAGGCAACAATTGGAGCTGTTGAATGGTGATTTAGCCAATGAGAAGAGTAAGAGCTTGAAATTGAAAGAAGATTTAAAGTGTAGTGAGCAAGAAACAATGAAGTTGAAGGAGAGTATAAAGAAGCAAAAATTGAAGGAGGAAACGATTTTGAAAGAGTCTAAAACTCAGAAAGAATTGATACAGTCACTTCAAAACTCTTTAATACAACTTGAAAAACAACAGGAGTCATTTGTTAGTACTTTTCATTCTCAGTTACAAAGTGTTTTGTCGTTGGAGATTTCGAAAATCAACAATATTTTGCTTGGTAATGTTGCAGACACATCTATAGATAAGGAACTGGCTGAAATCAAAAGAGAAATTGGGAAAATTGTGGATAGTCTTCAAACAACAGTTTTCACTAAGTGTGAATTATTCGCTTTAAAATTAAATGATAGATATCCTACTATAGTCAAAGATTTTGAAAGATATGCCAACGATATGAAAGGTTTAGAGAAACACACCCTGGAAATAGGACTATCGGTTGAGCGTGCCAAAAGTAATGATGAAAATTGGAGTACTACAATAGAGGAAAGGATAAAATTCGAATCACTTTTGAAAGAGTCTGCTGAGAAACAAAAAGCAGCAATGCAAAAGCAACAAAATGAGCTTTTAATCAATATTCAAAAATTGATAAGTAATAGCTACAACTCTAATGACACTTTGATTGAATCCAATTTTGATAACCTATCTGAACTTTTAGGGCAAGAAAGACAGAAGTTATTAGACAGCAAGCAAGTTTGGGGTTCAAATGCCACATTCTTCAAAGATGACATAAGGAATTCTGTTGAAAGCATAAAAAATATATCGGGGATGATTCGTGAACAAGTCATTCAAAAGGTGAAAGATTTCAGCAAACAAATCGATTCTAATAATCAGACAATAAAGACTGAGTTAGAGGAAATCAAATCTACCTGCAATATAACAGAAGATGATAAGGGTGGTTTATTCAGGAACATTCATTCGATTGAAAAGAAGTTTGTCAATTTATTGGAGCAGAATGGAAAAGTCAATATTCAGTTAAGTGATATCAACGATAATTTGACCAAATTCAAGAACAAAAACAATGATAGGATAATCACAAGCCCTCAAAAGGATATGAGAATCTCCAGGATACAGACACAACAGAACCCAAATCTATCACCTACCAAAAGAGTTTCTCGAAGTAATTCCCCCAGAAAAGGGGAATTTTTTGATGGATCAGATAAAGAAAATCATACACAAAAGAGGAAATTCGACAACAAAGTGGAAAGCAGAATAGAAGCTAAGGATATGAAGAAGAGACAGACCTTATCCGTAGCTGCAACTCATAAGATAAACAGGTCGAGGTCTAATATTCCCACGAGAATTTCATAGCAGGATGTATTCACACATTTCAGTTCGTCTCGTATAACTTGTATTTTTGTATAATAAATAATCTCAAACAACATTTTTGCTTTTAGAACTTACATAATAATCACAATAATAATGGAATTAATATTATTAATAATGATCATGAGAAAACGACGTGTAATGTAGACGTAATAGTTAGTTTGAATTCACAGGCATTTGAGATTAGTTGAATTTAGGAATGCTCGTAAATTCACTGAATTTCCAATAATGGTTTATTTCACCGAATTTTTAAGTGAGATTGAGACTTAAGTAATAAAATCAACTGTATTCTGTGAACACTGATGAATCACATAACTAAAATTAATTTTATTATTATCAAAATAAAATTGGAGCCTAAAACAACACGCTAATAAAGTTCACTGTGTCAAGTTCCAACGTCTGTCATGGAATACACCGACGGTAAGTATTCTTATAAGAGCAAAGAGCTTTTCCTTCTCCATGAACGTGAATCAAAAAAAAAGTTTTCACAGCCAGTTGATACTCTCATTCTTTTGCAATTTACTAATTGAATGGAAGGATTTGTTTCCATACTGGCCCTATTCTATGTCGTATTTCATCCAACAGAGGGAACCAAAGTTGTTCACCAGGTTCCGCAAGGATCAATAGTGCCTTCATTGACCACCAACGATTCTTCCGCTTTACAAACTCCATTATTTGATTTTGCTATAATTAAAAACTATGTTATACCCAAACCCCAGCTTTGTGACAGATTGATATCCTGTAAAATAGATCAATATAGAGTAATTGGTTATCCCGTTAATATTATAAACTCTCGATATGCAAGAAACTCATTCAGCTTCAATTTTTGTTTTGTTTTTCCATATGATAGTGATACTACTCCGTATGAACAAGCTATCAAGAGAGTGGGAAGGATGTTCAGAGTTTTGGAGGAGCAGTCACAATTGTTGTCGAAGCAAAATAAAACTGATATTTTCTTTAGACAAGTTACACCACCACTGTCAGCGGGTAAAACAGGCAAGGAGGGTATACTGGAATTGACTTACGGAACGACATTATCATCTCCTACAACAGGATCTTTTGTGCAAGATGCGCCGGGCCAAAAGCAAATCAGAAAAGTCAAGCTATCCTCAATTGAGTCATTAGTGCAGCAGATGTTTCAAGACTTAAATAATTACTCTGAATGTTTAATTCCTTTGGATTCAGCAAATTCTGTGGATATTAAGTTATTCCCTTTGTTTCCTCCTCCTCCAAATATCAACTCGTCTGATGTCCCCATTACAACCGTAAAACTAAAGTCACTAGTAGATCTCAATTGGGATCCCACCATGGTCAAAATACTTCCTTTCATAAACGGTATTAATTCAATTAAACGAATCAGTCAATTGGCAGATGCTGAATACTTGTTGACAAAAAAATGCATACAACATCTCATGCACTATAAATGTATAGTGATATTAGACATCTTTCAATTCTCCAATATCTACGCACCCACAAATAAAATTGGGGCATTTTTGGAAGATAATATGGCTGATGAATGTCAATCATACGTTGTTGCACCCAATCCATTGAGCAAGTTACCCTTGACGCTGTCACTGAATGAGAATGAAGACACCAGAAGTTTACATTCAATGAAGTCCCAACCTGATCACGAATATGGCGATAACGCCATGAATAAGGACAAAAGAGATTTCAAAAACTACAACACCATTTCTGAGTATAACCCCATACTGGTATCACCGTTTTCGAGGCCTTCTTATTTGAGGTCAACAAATCAATCTACATCAAATGTTTCTAGTAAGGAGTCGAAAGAGAAGATCTATGTGCCCTCCAAATCAGTTTTATTTGCTCTATATCGGTCATTGCACCAGGGGCAAACTGTGAAGGAGTGGTACATACAACATAAGGAAGACTTGAAGCAAATCGACATACGAAGATTTCTCTCCTTTGGTGTTTTGAGAGGAATAATATATAGAGTACATGCGTATCCCATAATGGAGAGTTTTTTGGATGACTTACAAATTGGCGACGAGGCAGTTATCGATGAGTATGATAGTACTCAAGCCAGAAGCCGGCGGAACAGCAAATCCATCAGCAAGAGCAGAACCCATTCTGCCCTTATTGATGATACGAAGCTGGGTATGCTATTCAAAGACCGGGCGTCAGAAAAGAGAAAATTGAGCTTCAGAGATGGAAGTAAACGCTTAGCTGAGTTGAGAGGGACATCTTCTGGCCTTCAATATGACAGCTCCACGGAGGTCTTCACGGACGAGGAAAGTAGTATAGGCCACTTGACAGAAGACCAGAATTTGCAACGCCTGAAAGAGAAAGCAGAGACACAACAGTTGGTCAAACTCTTAAAGAAGTTCCACAATTATGATATGATTTGTACTGAAATGCAAAAGTCAAAGAAGGAGGTT
Organism: Cephaloascus fragrans; assembly: GCA_003707825.3. Lineage (NCBI taxonomy): Eukaryota > Fungi > Ascomycota > Pichiomycetes > Serinales > Cephaloascaceae > Cephaloascus > Cephaloascus fragrans. The sequence continues at coordinate 1,292,405 of PPLN03000001.1, forward strand.
GAAGCCATGATTGCCAAATTGGGCGACTTCAAACAAGTCAACAGTTAATATATAATCTTGTAATGTTATTCATCAAGTTAGCCGCTGTGTAGTTAAAGAGTAACAGCATCTATTTTTGATAGTATATACCATATAATACCGTATGTCTGTGTCTTTTGGGACAAATACTTAAATGTTACCCGTCATGACTGTAATAGTCACGTGTTGCCCCGGCAATATCAAATCCGGTTCAACATTAATCACGGATGGAAGTTTCTAGAGTCAACGATTGAACCTCCACTGGAAAAATATATATTCTACCAAATTTTCACTTTTTGAGACTCCTCAGTGAACAAGATTTTATCGACAACGACTATTTTTCTCATACAAACATGTTAAGATCAACTCGTCCATCTATTGCAAAATCAGCAGCCTCATTAGCACGTTTCTATTCTCACAAAGAATTAAAATTCGGTGTTGAAGGTAGAGCTGCTTTATTGAAAGGTGTTGAAACTTTAGCTGACGCCGTTTCTGTTACCTTAGGTCCAAAAGGTCGTAACGTTTTAATCGAACAACCATTTGGATCTCCAAAAATCACTAAGGATGGTGTTACTGTTGCCAAATCTATTGTCTTGAAAGACAAATTCGAAAATTTGGGTGCCAAATTATTACAGGAAGTTGCTTCCAGAACCAACGAGAGTGCTGGTGATGGTACCACTTCTGCCACTGTTTTAGGTAGATCTATTTTCACTGAATCTGTCAAGAATGTTGCTGCTGGTTGTAATCCTATGGATTTGAGAAGAGGTTCTCAAGCTGCTGTCGAAGCTGTTGTTAACTTCTTACAAAAAAACAAAAAGGAAATCACTACTTCTGAAGAAATTGCTCAAGTTGCTACCATTTCTGCTAACGGTGACGCTCATATCGGTCGTTTATTAGCTTCTGCCATGGAAAAGGTCGGTAAGGAAGGTGTCATCACCGTCAAAGAAGGTAAAACTTTAGAAGATGAATTAGAAGTCACTGAAGGTATGAGATTTGACCGTGGTTTTATCTCCCCCTACTTCATCACTGACACCAAATCTGGTAAAGTCGAGTTTGAAAACCCATTAATCTTATTATCTGAAAAGAAAATTTCAACCATCCAAGACATTTTACCATCTTTAGAATTGTCCAACCAATTAAGAAAACCATTGTTGATTATTGCCGAAGACATTGACGGTGAAGCTTTAGCTGCTTGTATCTTGAATAAATTAAGAGGTCAAGTCCAAGTTGCTGCTGTTAAAGCTCCAGGTTTCGGTGACAACAGAAAAAACATTTTAGGTGATATCGCTATCTTATCAGGTGGTACTGTTTTCACTGAGGAGTTAGATTTGAAATTAGAAAATGCTACTGCTGAATTATTAGGTTCTGCTGGTTCAATCACCATCACCAAAGAAGACACTGTTATCTTAAACGGTGAAGGTTCAAAGGATAACATCGCTCAACGTTGTGAACAAATCAGAGCATCAGTCGATGACTCTGTTACTTCTGAATATGAAAAAGAAAAACTTCAAGAAAGATTAGCTAAATTATCTGGTGGTGTTGCTGTCATCAGAGTTGGTGGTTCATCAGAAGTTGAAGTAGGTGAAAAGAAAGATCGTTACGATGATGCTTTGAATGCTACTAGAGCTGCTGTTCAAGAAGGTATCTTACCAGGTGGTGGTACTGCCTTGTTGAAAGCCTCAAGAATCTTGGATGCCATCAAAACTGACAACTTCGACCAAAAATTAGGTGTTGATATCATCAAATCTGCGATCACCAAACCAGCTAGAAGAATCATTGAAAATGCTGGTCAAGAAGGTGCTGTCATTGTTGGTAAAGTTTTGGAATCCGAAGATTTCAACTTGGGTTACGATTCCTCGAAAGGTGAATTCACTAATATGATTGCTGCTGGTATCATTGATCCATTCAAAGTTGTCAAAAATGGTTTAGTTGATGCTTCTGGTGTTGCTTCATTATTAGCTACTACTGAATGTGCTATTGTTGACGCTCCAGAACCAAAAGGTCAAGCTGCTGCTCCACCAATGGGTGGTATGCCAGGTATGGGCGGTTTCTAGACACTTTAAATTCATGATTCTAATGTCAGTTCTTTATTGTTGGTTAATACGTATTTGGTGTACAATTTTTGTATATAGGTCACTTTGATTTGTTCACTGAATAAAAATTGCAAGTTATTTTGATGTAGCTATGGAATTTTCATTACTAATCATATGAATTGTAATTTTGTAATACGTCCCGATATGGCAATCAAATAAATGTTACCCTGCTCTTGGCCTTGAATTCCATATAAAGGTTACCCGAAACTGGCGTTACATTTGGGCGTTAAAGCGCACAAAACACCATGTCTTGTTTTTAAAAATAAAAACAAACATTCGCGTTTTCTGTTTATTTCAATTAGTATAGTCAAAAGATAATAATTAGACTTTACAACAATTTGATTTTCTCAAATTTTATCAATTAACTAAGAGGAATCTATCAAAATGTCAGGAAAAGTTCATGGTGGTAAAGGTAAAAGTGGCGCTAAAGATGGTGGGTTTAAATCTCAATCACATAGTGCGAGAGCTGGTTTGCAATTCCCAGTCGGAAGAATTAAGAGATTCTTGAAAAGAAACGCTCAGAATAAAATAAGAGTTGGCGCCAAAGGTATGTATCCCGCGACACAATTGAATGGTGCTCAATTACTAACAGTTTAGCTGCTATCTATTTGACCGCTGTTTTGGAGTATTTGACCGCTGAGGTTTTAGAGTTAGCTGGTAATGCTGCTAAAGATTTAAAGGTCAAAAGAATCACTCCACGTCATTTGCAATTGGCTATCAGAGGTGATGAAGAATTGGATACTTTAATCAAGGCTACCATTGCTTACGGTGGTGTTTTACCTCATATCAATAAAGCTTTGTTGTTGAAGGTTGAGAAGGCTAAAAAAAAATAAATGGAAATCTAATAAACTTTGCAAAAGTGTGTATTATATCTTTTTAATTAATTGATTTATTTATATTTTGATTGTGGTATTTTTATAGTGATAATGTATTTGGGGTGGTTTATAACCGGACTTTTGTATATTATTCATTTAGTATTGAATAGTTTGTATTTTACTTTTATTTAGATCTTATATTATTTCAAGTGTTGTAGATCTACAAACTGGTGACCCAATACTGAAATATTAAAATAAGCTATGTACAGTGAACTAAAATTTATAATCTATCCCTTTAATCGTTTTCAAGAATGTTGATACTTCTCTAAGTGGTATTCTATTTATTGATGCCGATAGCATCTTTGTTTGACCCAGCTGTGTGTTCGCACTGACCCTTGTCAGTGGAATCTTTCTGATCATTATTGCTTCTCTTTAAATTCAAAATTAGCGGCTTCATATTTTCAGGGGGCTGATAATCATCCAACTCAATTTTATTCTCACTCAACTTCTTCTTGATGTATTCGATTTCATCCTGCAAAGTTGCAATATCATCAGCAACTGCCTCTCTTCTATTCAATTCCTTTTTTCTTTGTCTATAGGACTCATACAATATCAAAGAGCCCGCGACCGAAAATATGAATGTTTCTGACAAAAAGGTAGCACCGTTCTCTATAGCCTTTGTATCATTCAATGGTCTGACTTTGGCATTTGTTTCTCCGAGTAATTTCATTCTGAGATTCACATCAGTTTTGTGCATAGTTTGAGCTATTCTAATACAGATCCTCTTAAATGTAGGATGATCTTTGGCATGCACTTTCATAGTGGTCTTTCAGAGCAGTTAGTATATGAGCAAACGGCATACTGACAGTGTTATATAACTCGATACTCACCGCTATAGGTTTTGCCACTGTTCTCACCAAAAGGGAGGCCAATTTCAAGGCAACACCACTCATGTCAATATCGCTTCAGCTACCTAAGCTTCGGGTGTATATTATCCTTCTATTTCTTCAAAAATAGTATAATTTCCTTCTCGTTTCTTTAGGAGAAATATTTATCTTCATCCCCAGCTTCATATATTGACGAAAACCATCAGTGTGCAATGACCGAGTCCGATCTTTTAGAAATATATGGAGGATCATATATACTGAACATTCTAGCATTATTCATTTGCTTTTACTTATATTGCAAAATATTATACCCATTGAAGATTTTTACTGAACGTACCCCGTCAGTTAAATTTGACACATTAAGATAAATAGCTATTGAGAGAAGAGTCTGGTAATCTGGGTGCTCTGTTCGGTTAATTGATTAATGGACAAGTAATTATGATCATCACAACTGCTAAACAGAAAATAATAGCCTACTGTTCTGTAAGTATCATATCCCTTGATCTGGGGTTCCCTTGAAAAGTCATGAATATCTTGTCGACTAACATTGAATTAGATTAGTGCGTCTCTTGCTGTGTGTGTTACCGCTATTGCTTTTGTTGCAAGACCCTCATTTTACTCAGCATGTATCGCTTTATCCCATGGCTTAAACGCTGTTATTTTGGGGAACTTTTTCTTTGTTTTATTGGCGGGTTTGGGGAAATTATTGCAGACCGTGTTATTTGGTGAATTGAGAATCATTGAGATTGAGCATATTTATGAAAGAGCGTGGTACACCGTGACCAATAGTTTGGTTGCACTAGCAATGTTCAGAAACGAACAAATTCTTCTTTTGGCAAGTTTGACTTTATTACAATTGTTCATGAAAGTTTTCCATTGGATATTGAAAGATCGTATGAAGTTTCTTTTACAAAGGGCCTCTGTACCGAAGAACTTGATAGAAAATCGCATATTTTGGTTAATTCTGTTTTTTATATTTATTGATTACACAATCCTGAAAACCTTTTTGAACCTTTCCTTCATAAGTTCTGCTGATGTTTATCTTATTTTTGGACTTGATTGTGTCTTGGAGGGTATAGATTTATTCATATTCAAATCTAAGATACTTCTTGATATGTTTGAAATGGCTTTTTATAAAGATACAGATGATCAAATTTGGGAAAGAAAGTCATTATTTGTCAAATTATTTGATATAGGCCATTCAGTTGTTAAAGTCTTGATTCATGCTTTATTATTTTATGTTTTGATTGGCCCATATAGGATGCCTCTTCATGTTTTCAGAGGTTCTTTCCTTTCCATTAAAGACCTTGTCAAGCAAGTCATTGATTTCAGAAGATACTTGAAAGCATCCAAACAACTCGATACGTTATTGCAAAATGCCACTGAAGAGGAATTAGAAAGGGACAATTTATGTATCATTTGTCGCGAGGATATGACTACAATTGGCATAGTTCGTGGTTCCAGACAATTCCCCAAAAAGTTAAATTGTAATCATATTATACATTTGGGTTGTTTGAAAGATTGGTTGGAAAGGTCACAAAGTTGTCCAATGTGCAGACAATCAGTTTTTAGAGAAAACTCAACACAGGAATCACAACAAAACACAACCCAGCCTGACAACCAAACAGTTAATGCCGGAGAAGGAAGAAATGAATCCAATGAAAGAATTCCAACAATACACGATGACGGCATACGGGTTCGTCCTGTTGAAACAAGGGATTCAGATGTCGAATTGGGTGAAATTGTTGAACAGGATGTCTGGGAATCTGCTCCTCCTTCATCAGAAGGTGAATCAAATATGACACCAACTCCTCAAGAAATAGCGAGCTCTCATAGCATCACATTGCCATCATCAGCGAAAGTAATCCCTCCAGATTGGTCAATTTTGCCAATAACTAGAGTTTCACAGGATTTATACCAAGTAAAATTATCTCCAATTTCATCGGTGCCTTTGAAAATTGTACCCCGTAAAAATGCTAATGGAATATCAACCATAAAATTGAACAATCTTGATTACAGTAATTCTGAAAGCATCAGTGGTAACGAAAAGAAAATATCTGACGTCCGAGATGAAGTTGCTGAGTTGAAGGCTGAAATAGCTGCATTGAAAAAAATGATAAGAGAAAATAATGGGACAAATGGGCTTGGTACTAATGATTGATTTTCGTTTATAGGGTTGAAATATAGGTTTGAAAACAGACTAAGATACTCGACATAGTTTACATTGTAAGTTTGGTAAATTATTTATTGCTACTGTACTTATGTACTTCAGTCTTCAATATCGAAATCAAAATTATCTATCGATATACTATGGTTGTTATCGTTGCTGTTGTCGTTGTTGTTGTTGTTGTTGTTGTCGTTGTTGTCGTTGTTGTTGTATTGTTCATATGCTATGCTTTCATCGTCACTGTCTAAATTTTTCTCCCTTTCCATTGGAGAGTGGAATAGACCGAATCTTTCTATCTCCGTACCATTTGTATTTGTATGATTTTCTAATGTAATGTTTCTCATATCATCTTCATCAAAAATTGGCGATAAATTCAATTGCAGATACTGATCCTTTTGAACCTGTGAGGCAAATTTATACGCAACCATTTCTGAAGACTCCTCATCCCCTGTCAAATTGTCCCCCTCATTTGAAGTCTCGTCACTCAATGGATTGACATTTGTGTCATTATCATCATTCTCATAGCCATCCATCACGTCTTCATGCAATAACCTCTTTTTTATAGATAGTAAGTTGGAGTTTATCATGCCACTGGGATACTCAAAGCTAAAGTCACTACTTTTGCAATACAAAACTTGAGCCTCCTTGAGTAGTCTCAAGCCATTTTGCTTTGATCCATCGCTCAACTTCTCGGATGATTTTACAAACTCTGAAACTTGGATGTGTTTAGTCAAAGCTCGCATAAAGTAAAAGACACCGTCAGTATCATAAGGAGGCTCTAATAATAACTCTGATAACTTGTCCTCAACAGCCTTGTATTCTTTTTTGATGAATAAATCCCACAAGGCTGTAGTTATATATAATGGAGTGTGAGTTTTTGAGCCGGATCTCCAAATTGGTGCGGAGGCTTGTCTATGTTTAGAGTGATCAACAAACCCTCTTTGTGTGGGATAAAAACTTGACAACCATTCGAAAAAGAGTTCGTCTTTGAATGTTTTTGTGAGATATTTGTCTTTGGGTAGATATTTCAATGCTGTTTCTTTCGAATTGACATTCTCTTCATCTTGTAGGTTTGGATTTTTTGCAATTTCAAACATCTCTCTCTGCCTCTTGATAATTTCAATACCCAAAGGCCAAATGGAGCGAATATCAATCTTATTGCACCTTATTATGACACAAAATATTTTGTAAGCAATGTTCCATTTTTTTTTCAACATATTTATGTGAAGTAACACTTTCAATATAGTTATATGATATTTTGTGAAATTCAAATGAATCGATAAAGATTTTTCAGACTGTGAGTTTTCATCATTCAAATTTATTGGTGTGACACTAGGTAAAACCTCCAAACCTTTGGTTTTTATCGAAAATTGAGCTTTAGTCCAAGAGCTTGAAGTATCAAACTCTGTAAACAATTCCACATCTTGCTTCTGTTCAATTTCCCCGATTGATGAACCTTGAGGTTCCTCATCAATTATCATCCTGTCAAGTTTGATTTTCTTGGCCTGATGAGCATCTGTCTTTTCAAATGCATATTTTCTTGAACTGGATTTCCTTTTATTAAGTCTTTTTAGATTTTGATTCAAGTTATCAGCATTGTGCCAAAACTCGAAAGTCTCTTCGGTATGGTATATTTGTGATTTCGGGAAAGATTTTGTCCCATTCTCAAGTTTGATATTTAGCTTCTGGTTTCTTAGTGTCTCCTGCTCCAATTCCTTAGCTCTTGTGACTTCAATATGTTTTGATAATACCTGCTTCAATTTTTCATGCTTTTTGTTTATATCTGATTTATAGGAGGCTTCAACTATAAAATTTTCAAACATATCCCCAAGTATATTGCTATATATATATCATGCTTGTACGAACAAATCAAATAGCAATCTGTTGGTGGTATTGGTGATAATTTTGAAAAGAATCTAAGGTAGGTTTTTTCCTCATATAAACAAAAATAAATATTTTTTTTTCACTTGTCGTTTACAAACCAGATGTTGCAAGTTGCAAATGGATCCTCTATGTCTTCGTGATTTTTCAACGAATTCATTACTGTCAAAAACCTCGTGAGGTCCCAGTAAAGGAAGGTCAAACTGGTATCTAGGTTTGTCAGTTGGAAAGTACATCAAAGTAATAGAAAGGAAGAAATCATTATATATTAAATATCGACTAACAGAAAAAAAGAACGAAAATTGAAGTCTGCGTAATAACTATGTATCGTTACTAGCAATCAAAGAACCCAACACTTTTAGAAAACAAATGTTAAAACCAAATACTAAGAATATAAAATAAGTGCAAATCAAAATTTTTTGCTTCTGTCAAAACCACTAGGATTTTGAGCTAGAATCCAATTCGTCATCGATGTTATTTTCATGAGCAGTTTGCATTTGCGCAATCTCAGCGGAAACCTGGCTTCTGACAACGTGCAAGTCTTCAGGATTTGCGTCCTGCCATTGCTTGACTTTGGCACCTTGTCCAGTCAAATCCCAATACACCCCTCTGAGAGTGTGGTATATCTCTTTACGGCCTTCGTAAACAGGATAAACACCGACGACAAAGGCAGTAAAGAAAATCCAAATGAAAAATATAACAACCCAACCTGTAAAGAAGTTTTTAGAAAAGACATAACCCTGACCATACATTGGCATTGGCCACATCAAAATCAAAGCGAATGTCAAGAATCCACAAATAATACCACCAATTTTAGCAGCTCTTCTCAAATAATTTTCCTCGTCTTGAGCCTTTTGTTCATTCTGGGCAGCAATTTCATGGGCAGCAGACAAAACTTGCGATTTGATTGGAGTTAGCTTTTCATCATTCTGATCTTCAATATCAGCACTGCTACGAGTTGCTTCTAAGATTTCTTCGGTTTCGTCAACCCTTGTAATTTTAGTTTTTAAAATTTCCCAGTCAAAATTTTGTGGTTTGAAAATTAATGTGAAGATTGGAATGAAAATCAAAGGAGACAATAAAGCAACAACATTACCAGTTAACATTGGAATGTCTTCAAAAGTCGTATCAACATTCACAACACCAAACTGTTTCCAAGCACTGACTAGCCATGCCAAAATAGCAAATATGGTGGCTAATATAGGACTTACACTTGCAGCAACCCAATTTTGTTTTCTGGAAAATAATGTCATAACAGAAGGTAAAACAGCACCACTGATAATGATACCCATCAATTCATAAAGGTAACCCATTGATATACCTGCATAATATAAACCAATGGCGAAACCAGCCATTGCGTAAGCAAAAACAATAACAGAAATATGTGATGTCATGATCAAAGTTTTACCGTTTGCCTTTGGATTGATGTAAGGTCTGTAAATATCATAAGTGAAGATAGTTGATACAGCAATTAATTCAGCAGACATAGCAGAAGTGACGGCCATGAAAATCAACAACAAAGAACAAACAGCACCTCCCTTACCTAAAAGCGCAACAGAGGCATTTGGCAAAACCAAACCTGCGGTGATTTGGTCGGCAGTCAATCTGTTTGGATAAGTTGGCCAAGCAGGGGTATCTTGTAAAGCAATAGCAGCAAAGCCCATAGTCAATGAAGTGAAAGCTGGAATTGCATACCAAGCCAACCCACCCAAAACATAACCTGGCAAAGCTGCAGCTGGAGATGAAGCAAAAGCTTTGTTGAAATAACCATTGTCAAGGAAAACTGTACCAAAATTACCAACGATATTGATAACAAAAAAAATACCAGCACTTCTGGATTTCATCGTCATATAAGATCCCTCGGCATTACCTGATATTGGTTCTAGCTTACCTGCTGCCATGACTTTGTCATAAACAGCTCCAGGGGAACCTAATAAATGATTTGTAGCAAAAGTTGAGAACGAAAAGACGAAAATGATAACGATGATGACAACGGTATGAATGTAATCAGTCAAAAATGTTGCTTTTAACCCACCAAACAATGTATACAACATGACACCCAATGGCAACAACAAACAAGCAGCTATGGTGTTCATGCCGGTCAAGGAGTTGACAACTGCAGAACCACCAGTCAAAAGCATGGCAGTAACCAAAATGTTGGTTGCTATACCATAAAAGATGAAGACACAATGAGTGAAGGTACCATATCTAGCTTTGATTATTTCGGTGTAAGAGTGAGTTTGTGGTGCTCTGTATTTTGAGACAATAGCAATACAGGCGAACAAGACAATTTGAACAGAAGCACCAGCAGCATAACTAATGGAACCAAATATACCGTGCTTGTAAGCCTGTGTGGTTGATGTAAGTAAAGTAGCAGCCCATGTCCAAGAGGATACAACTGCGGCACTGATCAAACCAGTTTTGACATTTCTACCAGCAGTTGAAAATTCTTCAGCAGTTATTATCTCTTTGTTGTATCTTTTCAAGACATATGTTGTCATGATCATACCTGCCGCAAAAACAAAGCCTAGACCAACAACAATTGCATAACCTGCACCCTGTGGTAAAGGTGGTTTTAAATCTACCATTGTGCTGAAATATGGATGTTAAAAATGAAACAATTTCAAGTAACAAAATTTTTTTTCACTTTGAAAAATTATGTATTCCTAGTGGTATTTGAGCGGAGTCTATATGTGAAACGTGATAAATCCAGAATTTTTTGAATGTCTTTGTGATTTGTGAAACTAGTAGTGTTGTTTCTCTTGAATTCTCTTCATCATCTTCAATTCAAGGAGAATATCTGCCTTATTTATACCGCAGGCCCAAAAATGAACCTAGATGGGTTTCTTCGAGGGCCAAATTAAGAGATAAGGCTGTTATCAATATCCTGCACGACAGATTATGTAACTCATACCCCGTTAGTAATTATGTAATCCAGAATTACATAATCATAGATTAACCGCTTTTAAGATTACCTAATTAGTCGTTAGGGCCTTTTTGGCCGGCCTTCGATACCAGATTTCATGAAACCTTGGGACTGGTGTTGGATAAACTACTTATCATACCAGTATTTTAAACTATTGCAGAAGAAACAGCTAATGATGACTCTTCGCCATTTTTGTCGGGTTACACACAGCGCCATTGAGAGGTGTGCGAGAACTCGTTTCATAAGCCGAGCGGACACAACACATCTTCCCTCACTAAGCAGGCTTTGGATGTAGCAAAGCCAAAAGGCGTTCCCACGCTATTGTGCGAGTTGTAGCGACGATGGATCACTACATGTTTGAGCAATGAAGCAGACTACCACTTTCGAGCGACTCTGGCCTGAAAGTGGGTACCGTAGAAAGATCATCAGTAAAAGTGTCATAAACTGATAAGGAAGATGTTTTCTACAACGACCAATAAGAAGCCAACGGGTTCATGACAAAAGCGACGGCGGCGGCTGACATAAGCGGCTCAAGATCTTATGGTAACAAGTCGGGGCTTCTAATGGGGGTGTGAAGAGACGAATACGTCTGGGGACGTGAGCCGTCGCCTCGAAGTTGTGCCGAATCGGGCCTTTTACGTATATAAGGGCTCCTTCAGTGCCTTTGAATGCGAAAATTGAAAGTGGGATTGCAAAAAAGTCACTTACCCCAGTGATAATGGTCAGAATAGAATAGGACAGGAGGCGAGGCAGATAATATTTGCTGCTACGAAGTGAGCGGATTGCCAGACTGATAGGAATAGGTGCAGATATACAGATCAATCGAAATATTTTTCAGATTATAAGACCCGATAATTGCTTAATAAGGACTCACTTTAGCCGATAATACAGCCGGGTGGTGGGTTTTGTCTGGGCTCATTAGTAAACGCCAGATCATCTGCTGAAAAGGATTGATTGATGTAAGGCTGATACGAAAATATTAATTTATCACCCTCGACTCATTTTTGCGACACGAGTACGTGACTTATCGCTTATCGAGAATTCACTTTCGACCAAGAGATGAGATACAGCATTAGTTTGAGAAAAATTCCATATGGAAGTAATAGCTATGATTCAATCACTGAAATTATCTGGTGACTGTTTATTTCTACGCTGCGACTAGCATCTCTATCTACAATTCTTTGTAATATCAATTATCCAATTAAAAAAATAAAAATGTAACTTTGGACCAGCATATAACTTGAGAACCACTTCCTCTCACACAAGTTTGAATTTAGTATATGCTGTATTAGTTAAATGCAATGGAACACCTTGAAATAAACAAAACTATCAAAAAATAAAACATCGTAGAGAAGAAAACTTGAACAAAACATAAGTATCAAAAAATGTAAGGGAAAAAAATCATGCTATAACAACAACTAAATCACCGGCCTCAACCATATCACCATTTTGGTGAAGAATTTTGTGGACCTTACCACTACTAGTTGCTTGAACAACCATTTCGGTTTTCATGGCTTCGACAACAACCAACCCTTGGCCTTCTTTGACATGGTCACCAACCTCACATAAAGGTTTCCAAAATCTTCCTGAATATTCTGAGTAAACCAATTCGGCTCCTTCAGGGAACTTTTCATCTTCATTTATTTTTGGACCGCCAGATTTGGCTAAATCTTCATTTGCAATTTGAATCAATCTGTTGAATTCCTGCAACTTTTCTCCACCTTGCTTTTCTTGAAATTCTTTGATCGAATCGATGTTTGTCTCAACCCATTCTAAATACTTGGAGTGATCAAAGACAGATTCAATGATGTCAATTTGGAACTGCCCGTTAGAAGACTCCTCCGAGAACTTGTTTAACTCTTCTTCCGATACTGGATAGAATTCAACTTGATCAAATGGAGTCAATAACCATGGGTTGGATGATTTTTGCGAATGTTGACCTAATGACAATTTATCCCAAATTGGAATTGTACGACCAACTAATTGATAACCACCTGGTGATTCCATTGTGTAGATACACATATACATACCACCAATACCAACTGTACCGTTTGGTGTGAATGTTCTTGATGGATTGTACTTAGTACCTAAAAGTCTGTGACGTGGATCCAATGGAACAGCACATGGAGCACCCAAGAAAACATCACCAAGACCCAAAACCAAAAATCTTGCAGAATATAACATATCGTAAACATCTGTTCTCTTGATATCGTTTACGTTTGCAATGAAGTCGACATTGTTGGGTAACCAAGGAGCCTCAGATCTGATAGTTTCCTGATAACGTTTCACTGCATCCAAAGTTTTCTTGTCTTCGAAGGCCATTGGTAATCTGATAATTTTTGAGGGGATTGTCCATTTGTTGACATATTTGATTTCTTTTTCATATGCTGTTAAAACTTGGACTAATTCTGACTGGGAAATTTGTTCACCATCAAATTCAACCAAAACTGATCTAACACCTTGAGACATTTCTTTTATACCAGCAGTCTTGTGAAATTCAACCATTTCAATTAATTTATTGATTCTGTAGGCCAAATTCAAATCCATGGTATTGTTACCGTACTCAACCAAAATGTAACGATCACCAGCTTGACGATAAGTAACTAGCGGACCATTAGAATCTGGCTTAATAGAGCTTATAACTGGATTTTGAGGTTTACTCAAGACTTCCTTCAAACCAGGTAATTCACCCCCAAGAGTTTTGACGTTCAAATCTTGTTCAACTTTCAAAGTACGAGCAGCTTCATAAGTAATTGGAATAAATTTGATTTGATCACCTGGCTTAACTTGACCAATTTTCCACATTTCAGCATGTGCAACGACTGCTTGACAGACAAATCCACCCAAAGATGGACCGTCGCATGTCAAAATAACTGGCTCATCACCCGTGAAGTTGATAGCACCTAAAGAGTAAACATAATCGTGAGCGTTAGATGGATGTAATCCTGCTTCACCACCATCTAATCTAGCCCATTTAGGTTTAGGTCCGATTAATCTAACCCCAAATCTATTTGAGTTATAATGGACTTTCCAAGATGAAGTGAAAAACTCTTCAACTGACTCAGATTTGAAAAAATCAGGCGAACCATGAGGACCACAAGTAACACCAACTGTCCATTCTTTCGTGGCATAGTTTGGAATCAATTTAGCTGGAATGTGAACAGGATCTGAGACAGGTACAGGCAACGAACAGGCTGGTAAATTAGGCTGTCCCAAAAATAATACATCACCCAATTTCAATACTCTACCGTTGTAACCACCAAGACTACCTAAAGCAAATGTTGATCTAGATCCAAGATATTCAGTGACATCAATACCACCCCTGATTGCTAGGTATGATCTACATCCAGATACCAATTTTCCAATTGCAACCTTATCACCCCTTTTGATCTTGATAGGAGCCCACATTTTGACCTGTTCGCCATTCACTGTAACTGGAGCTTCACCACCTGTAACAGCAATCACAGCATCATGATGGAACAAAATGGATGGTCCACTCAAAGTGATCTCAATAGCTGGGGCGGCCTTATCGTTACCCACAATTCTATTGGACAATCTGAAAGCATAATCATCCATTGGACCAGAAGGTGGAACACCTATTCTCCAATATCCAACTCTTCCTGGAAAATCCTGAACAGTAGTATAGGCACCAGGTTGAAGGATTTCAAAAGCCGTAGGTTCGTAATCATAGGAGTCTAAAACTTTTGTAGCAACTTTGGCCTGAGCAAACATATCTGAATTTGCAATCGATCTCAAGTAGTCAACATTGGTGATACAACCATAGACAACTGTCTCATTCAATGCTTGACGTAATTTCTTCAAGCACTCATCTCTATTTTCAGCATGGACAATGATTTTGGCTAAAGTAGGATCATATTCAGCTGAAATTAAAGTACCTTTTTCAACCCATCCATCAATTCTAGCCCATTCTGGGAATTTAACTTCAGTCAACTGACCAGGTGATGGCATGAAGTCTTTGACAGGATTTTCTGCGTAGAGTCTTGCTTCCATGGATGCACCAGTTACGATAATTTTCTGCGAGAAATCAGGAGGAGTATCTGCCGCAATTAAAAGCATCCACTCTACCAAATCTAAACCGGTAACCATTTCAGTGATTGGGTGTTCAACTTGTAAACGAGCGTTAACTTCTAAGAAGTAAAATTCATCTCTTCTTTCATCGTAAATAAATTCCACGGTACCAGCACATTTATAATTCATCGAAGCTCCCAATTGCTCGGCAGCTTTTCTCATTCTTTGTCTAGTAGCTTCAGGTAAATTAGGGGCAGGAGTTTCTTCAATAATCTTTTGGTTACGACGTTGTAAAGAACAATCACGTTCACCCAAAGCAATGGCCTTACCATAACCATCACCAAACATTTGAATTTCAACGTGTCTTGCATTCTCGACAAATCTTTCTAAGAAAACACCAGAATCACCAAAATATGATTTCCCTTGATGCTGAACAGTTTCAAAAACCCTTTCAATGTCTTCTTCTGAATCAACTTTTTGTAAACCAATACCACCACCACCGGCAGTTGATTTAACCATGATTGGATATTCCAACTTCGCAGCGATTTCTCTAGCTTCTTTGGGAGAAGAAACCAAACCTGATCCTGGAACCAAAGGAACACCTGCTTTTTCAGCGATCTCTCTAGCAGAATGTTTCAAACCCAATTTTCTAATAGCGTCACCAGAAGGACCAACAAAAACAATTCCTTCCTTACCACAACGATCAGAAAAGTCGGCATTTTCAGATAAGAAACCATAACCGGGAATAATGGCTTGGGACCCTGTTTTTTTAGCAGCATTGATGATTTTATCAATTGAGAGATATGTTTGAGCGGCAGATACACCATCTAAGGAAACTGACTCATCTGCCATAAGAACATGCTTAGCATACTTATCAGGGTCAGAGTAAACGGCAACAGATTTTATTCCTAATTTCTTCAAGGTTTTCATGATTCTGACGGCAATCTCACCCCTATTTGCAACTAAAACAGTTTCAAAAGGTTTAGCAGCTGTAGTTTTTTTGAGTGATTTACAGAAGTTTTTCCAACCACCAAAATGTGTTATATCTTTGGTTCCTTTAGAGGTGTAGCCAATTTCTTCGCAGATAAATGATTTAACCCATTCTCCACTTTCCAATTCCACAGAACCTATTCCTAAAGGTTGAGGGACCATGCTGATAAACAAGCCGAAAAGCTCCTTTGGAACGGCATAAACTTCAAGCTCAATCTTGGAACCATCAATACTAACTCTTCTCAAACCAGGTTTCAAAATTGGGCCGCTAGGAGGTAACGCGTAAAGTTTGTAGTTTTCGCTTGATTTACAGGCACTGATCAATGTAGCATTGCACTTTTCCAATTGCCAGTGCAACTCCATACCAGTCAAATGAGCACCAACAACAGCTAACTTTACGACATTCTCAGGATTGATTTGAGGAATACTAGCAGAAAGTACATCATTAGATCCAACTTTCTTTTTTGTACAACCAACGTTTCTTCCGTCAGGAAAAGCAGTAGTGAGGAACTTCTTGGCTAAGTCTAACAAAGCATAGTCAGTAAATTTCTCACCTAATAAAGTGATACCAAAAGGTAATCCGTCATCTCTGAATCCAGCTGGAATAGCGAGAGCAGCCATATCTGCTAAATTGACAAAATTTGTGTAAGTTCCTTGATGAGAGTTGATTGTTATAGGATCATTTGTGACTTGTTCAATTGTTGGGTTCAAAGGGGCGGTTGGGACAACGATTGCATCGATTCCTTTGAGTAATGGAGTGATTTTTTTGAGAATTTGCTGCCTTTTGTATTCAAACTCAAAAGTTGTGGCAGCATCAAAGTTTGCACCTGTCTTAATTATTTTTTCAACAGTAGGATCTAACGAAGAAGGATTTGTCGAGAGAAATTCTTTAGTGGCTTGATATCTTTCTGCCACCCAAGGACCTTCGTACAAACATTTTGCCAAGTCATACAATGGTTGAATATCAATTGGTTTCAAAATGGCACCTGTTTGGCCCAATTTTTCAATTGCATCTTTGAATAGTTTTGGATTTTCGTTCTCCCCATACCAAAGTAAATTTGATGGGTATGCTATGGTTGGTTTTGCTGGAAATTTGGTCAAAGGGTTTGCAGGTAATTCTCTTGAGTACTCATCTTGAGTGTAGTCCGGTTGAGACAAAATTTGGAAGGCTTTTTGAGCATCAGATAAATTGGAACTAAAAATAGAAACACAATCTAATGATTTACAAGCGGGGAATACACCAGAGCATGAGAATAAACCTTTGGAAGGTTTTAAACCAACCAAGTTATTGAGCATTGCCGGAACTCTACCTGAACCGGCAGTATCAGTACCCAAAGCAATAGGAACAATACCTCTGGCGACGACAGAAGCGGAACCTGCTGAAGAACCACCACTAACATGTTTGGAAGAAAATGAGTTTGGAGTTATACCATATGGAGATCTAGTTCCTACTAAACCGGTCGCAAACTGATCTAAATTGGTTTTACCAATAATAATAGCACCTGCTTCTCTCAATAATTTGGCGGTGGTTGAGTCTTTTTCAGGGTGGTAAGCAAAAGATGGACACGCACAAGTAGTTTCGAAGTGCTTCACATCAATGTTATCTTTGATAGCAACGGGCACACCATAGAGAGGAAGATTTTTTTTGTGTGATTTGGATTGCAATAATTGCCATTGATGATTCAAATTGTCTGGTGTTGATAACGATATCCAAGCGTTATCTTTTGGTGCGATCTTTTGATCGCTTAACAATTGACTCAAGAGTTGTAAGGATTCTTCTTGCGAGACCTGGGCATGAAAATCAAGCCATTCCTGCACAGACCATCCTATATAGTCGATAGCTGACATGATTGTATGTAAAGAGTATGAATGCCCAAAAGGTTAGTGAGAAGATGAACTAAAGAAAAACCTCCTTCGATGGCGCCAACAAATGGATCATGGCCTGTATTTATAACAATAGCTGGGAGCGCTGAATCGATTTTTTGTTGCCCATTTTCTTATCAACTAAACTGCTGCCCTGTGCTTTACTATTCGGCGTGTAAAAACCACCACAAAACACTCGCCGAGTCCATTGCGAGGAGCCGGCCCGCTTTGGGAAGGAGAACTCGCACCATTGTATTGAGCCGCATTTTGGGCTCTTGATTTATGACAGCTAACGGAACCTTTCTGCGAGCGACGATAGCAGTCAAATCTGTCTCAGCAACGTAGTAACGTAGTAATATAACAAACAAAGTATTTGAAATTAATCGATGACATTATCGTGGGTAGCGTTGAAATGTTTGACTAGCATCGTGTTACTATATCGCGAGGGGATAGTTTATGTACTTCCCCATATATTCCGATAAAATTGATATCGCTGAAGTCCATAAGCACTTCGATTTGTTATGGGTGACTACAAGCTTCGATCTCCTCGGAATGTACCGAAAGCAGCTAGTCTCGATACCATATAGTACCCCTTCATTAAAAGTAATACATCACTACCTGCAGCACTAGCAAAAGCTTTTCAAAGGTTGGCTAATGCCATTCTGGACTACACCTCCCAATATTGTTACGTCGTCTTTTAAACTATAATACATAAATTTATTAACTGAAAATTAATTAAACCATTCTTCGTAAGACCTGATATCTATCAAGTTTCACAATCATACTGATATTTTAAATCACCATGTCACCATATCACCCTTTTGCCTTTCCTGTTGGGAGAAATGTATATTCAAGTACCTCCACCACATCTGTAGTTAAACAAATCACTCTTCCTCTGAACTTTCAGATTCATCATCATCTGAAGAGGATTCGTTATCATCCATTTTAGACCCACTATTCAACGTATCAAATTCCTCCAATCTTTTCTTCAAGTCTTCGATTTGCTTTGATTGTTCAGCATCTGTTAGCGTTTTCTGTTTTCTCTTCTTGCTTGAACCGTTGTTGACATTTGAACCCCTCTTTGACCCATTAGCTTGTTTTTTGTCTTTTTTAACAACAAAATGATACAACTTCAACAAAGTGCTGTTATCAAGGACATCCATATCTAATTCAATTTCATCGTTCTGAGTTGATAAGTCAACACTCTTTTTGATTATCTCAACAACCTCTCCTAGTTTCTTTTCGTTCACTAATTGGAGCTTATCACTTAATTCCTTCTTCATTTCAAAAGTTACAATTGTCGAACTTGAGTCGTCATCCCTCGAATTATGCTTTCTGCTCTTAGTTTTCTTTTGCTTCTTCTTCTTCAATTTCTGTTTCTTCAATTTTTCGACTTCATCTTTCTTTAGCTGTTCCAACTCTTTCTGCATTCTTGCTAATTGGAGCTCAAGATACTGGATGTTGGGATTAGTTACAGTCGATTCATCAATTTCGACTTCAGATTCTTCTTCTGACTCATCGCTCGATAATTGGGGTGGTGTGGATGGAACAACCGGTTTTTCTGACCACTTTTTATCGAAAATTGTTTCCAATCTATGACCCATCATATTGACAGGGGTACCTTCGGGATTGAAAGCGTAACAATTGAAAAAAACTAAACGGACATCTTCTTCAAATTCATCACCATTTTCATACAAGTTGTTGGACAATTTTGTTTGTATTGTCCCAAGGTCCATGGGTTCTTTGACAATATCAAAATATGTTGGACAATCCAAAGCAACTGGATCAACTGGTTCTAAGAAGGGAAAATTAAATGACTCATATTTCTTGGACGTCAATTCCTTGATGACTTGATTGCAAAATCTCAATTCTGTTGCATACTTCTTTTTCCTGGGTCTGATATCATACGGCATATCTTTCGGTTTGGGTGGATGAATCTCCCTTTTGGGTCTTCCATCATTGGTGGCTGATTCTCTTCTGATTATGGGAACACCGGCCACATCAATGGCTGGTGCAGCATTTGTATTCTTTCTACGACCTTTTGAAGTTGGAACAACAGTGTTCGGTGGTAAATCTTTGGGGGGCATGTTCAACATGTGTTTTTCGAAACTTGCTTGAATATTTCTGGCCATTTGGGATATAGCCGATTCATTACCATTGAACTTACAGCAGTTGGCAACCATTAAATTAAAATCGCTGACAACTTGTTCGGGAGTCTCGTATGCATTGCAAGTTAACTTTTTCTCTATGGTACCCAAATCCATGGGTCTTGGAATATAGTTATAATAGAAGGGAATGTTTAGTTTGACAATATCTACTGGTGCTAAAAATGGACCGGCATCTTTCAATCTCCTTACTGCCTTAATTGTTGTTGAAGCGTGCTTTGCTTGGTGTTTTGGCATAGGATTTTCTGGTAAATTATTCATGTCAGGTTCGAGTGGAGGTTTTGGCGCAGGTATTGTGGGTAAAGAAGAGGCAGAAGATCCAGCTTGTAAATTCACATCTTGAGCATGCTTAACTTCTGGCTCTTGCCCCGTTTCTTCATCTTCCTCTAATCTCTGCTTTTTTGTTTCTGGTTCTATCTCTGTTGATCCTTCGTCATCATCATTGGTCCGTTTTTGTGAATTCAACGGATCATTTGAGTCTGCTTCTTTAGTTGTGATATTTAGATCTTCCGAGTCGAAATCCTGATGTTCTGATTTCATATTGCTTGCTGAATCGTCGTCGGTAGGTATTTTAGGGGAAGGTAGTGGAGGGGATAATGGTTTGTTGTGCTCTGAATGTTCATTAGAAGTATCATTTAGCTTTTCATTTTTTGTAAGTATGGATTCATTATTTGAATTATCAGCATCAGCAGTGGGTGTGTGAACAGGAGTATTATCGGCAACTATGGGAGCAGAAGGATTCTCTTCCGAGGACATAGTTATATGGAAACACACAAAATAATATACAATAGATTCGGATTAAGACTGAAAGCTGAATCTATAACTGTTAGCATGATGTTAAGAATGTTGCAAATTGCAACTATGGTAAACGCGTAGACGCACAAACAGAGACAATGCAGACTCACTTGCCTCATTTGGCAACAAGTCAAGCGACACAAAGATACTTACCTAATACAAATAAAGTGTGGGCGGGTAAGTAAGCAGATATATAAGGCGGGTAACGGAAACGCAGAAAATTCAAACTAAAAATTTTGCCACCGAATGATATTTTTGCAAAAATGAGCCGCTCTTGAAGAAAACAGCCAATAGAAACTCACAAACCGCAAAAATTTGGTCGACCCGATCAAGAGGAACTGTCGCGATATTTATACCACTGCGATGAGGCTAGCTCACTCGCGACACCGGTCCCAGATCTACGCACATATAGAGAAACCACTACTTTTAAAGGAGACCCAAAGCTGTGAAAAGTATCTAAAAAAATCGTCAAACATCTCATAAAAGAACAACTTCCTCTGCTTTTTGAAATATCGCCTTAGCACCAAAGAAGGGGGTACAGAAGCCGTCAAATCTGGTTTACTCTTTCGTGGAAAGGGACTTGAAGAAAATTGTAAGCCGTAGATTGCTGGTTGAATATTGAGAAGTGAACACTTGTACTTTATTTGACTGCGGCTGGAAGGTAGGGTAGTATGATAACATAAGAATGAAAGGTAGCGTGCTCATATGTACTGAGTGTATTCGGAAACAGACGGGTAAAAAATTATAATTACTCACCACGCCAATTGTTCGCGAGTTATCAATCCCTCAACGCGTTTTTGCTCCATTTGGTGTGCTGTCTTGCCACCAGCACTATTGATTCCTTAAAACGACGCGTTACGTTTTGCGTGTAATTTTTCAACATTTGAGTAACTCCCGCTTTCCTAGTGACAATCGCTCTTATCACACACTTGGAAATTCACGTGAAATATCAGTTGAAATTTTCAGTAGTTTCAGGTATATAACAATCATCAAAACCGCCTAAGATAAGACTCTTAGTGCAAACACTGCTGTAAAATTTCATTGCTGCTTAAATTCTGTGGGTGTAAGGATGTTGTGATTTGCGTATTCGTATCGAGACGTATAAGGAACCCACTTCAACGTAGTAATCGAATCTTCAGGTGCAAAAGTAACATTCCAAAGTTACTGCCACGCTGGTGGAGCTCATGAATCCACACTCAATTGAAGATTCATTCCACTCGCAAGTGGAGGACGGCCTATCAAAGACGGCAAGATTTTACACAATTCACTATATCAATATGAAAATATTCCTTTAATGAGAATAAATAGATTAGTTATAATACAAACTTCAGCATACAAATAAATATAAAGTAACAAAGTAACAAAGAGCAAAATCGCTAACACCATTATGAACAATTGAATTAAAGTAAGCAAAGAAATAAGAACGAGATTTTGAGTCTAACGGGGAACTGAACCTTTGAGAAAAATTATATTAACGAAGTCACAAATGAATCGATAGTAAGTCGTTCGATGAAAATTGTTTATTACAGCTTGGACATCTTCTTAGTCTAGCAGCTAGTCTCTCTTGAGCACACTCGTTGCAAAAAACATGTCCACAATTCTTTATGACGGTATTTTTCCAGTTTTTTGAACAGACTGAACATTTAACCATTGATCTCAAACCATTGACTTGCTCCTGATCTTCTTGCATTATCGCGGATTTGTCATTTTTTTGATATTTTATCAATAACGATTCAACCGTCTTGAGCTTAGAATTTGTTTTGCTGAAGTTGATTTCCAATTCCCGCAATTTTGATTCACTGGAATTAATCTTTTCCCTCAATTGTTCTTTAATCTTCGTCAAGTCTTTGATTTCATTTTCTTTGTTCGCAATATTCTTAACCAAGTTTTGATTTTGGGGTCTGAGTTGTTTCAACTCCTCTTCTTTGTTGATGATTTGAAACTTCAAGTCTTGTTGAATCAAATTAGAATTTTCTAACTTCAAAGTGAAAGTTTTCTCGAGCTCCTTGAACTGATTTATGACTTCGTTTGATTTGTTCATTTGTAGCTTGATTGTTTTATTCTCTAAAGTTAGCGCATCTTTCACTCTCATCGCAGCAAAGTACTTTTGATCAGCTTTCGTCTTTTCAACTGTCAATTTATTGAGTTTGGAATCAACCTCAGTCAACGAATTCAACTTTTTGATTGATAGCAAATGTGTACCTTTGAAAGCGGTTTCAAGCTCTTTCAATTCCTTGGTCAAGACTTGAACTTTTTTAATTAATTGCTCCTCATTCAACTCTTTTAATTTAGAACTGTCCAGATCTGAATCAATTTCATCACAGGAGTTTGAGTTTGCTTTTTCTAATACCTCAATCCTTTGTCTCTGTATATCTACTAACGTGTTCAACTCGCCAACTAATTCTTTGTTTGGTGCTTGGGATTTCAAAATGGCAATTTTACTCAATAAATCATCTCTTATGGTTCTGATTCTTATCAAATCTGATTCGTTTTTACTGAGCAATTCAGTAAGATTCTCCTTCTCTTTGTTAAAATTATTCTCGATCTCATCTTTGAAAGAATCCTTTTCCTTCTCCATCTCTTCGATCTTCTTCGCATTGACTATGTTGGAGTCTTTCAAATTTTTGAACTCGAGCTGCAAATCAATGTATGACTGATTCAACTTTTGATATAAGGGAGTTGTCATCACTTCACGATCACCAGGATTAGCCAAATTATAAGCCATATCTTGAGTTTGATCTCTTAAATCGCTATTAGCTTTAACTTGTTCATCCAAGTGTTTTTTAAGATTTTCATTTTCAGTACGAAGTTGGCTCAATTCAATAGTTAAATTTTCAAATTCCTCACTGTTGATAGTATTTGATTTATCGTCAGAATTTTCAACCTTATTACTATTGCCATTACCGTTACCAATCCCGTTCCCATTTGATTCAGAGACTCCAGCATTTTCATCTTCAGTCTTTATATCACCGTTAGATTCTTCTTTGGCATTTTTCTTGAAGCCTTCATCAACCCTCTTTAAACTTTTGGAATCTATTCTTCCAGCCCCTTTAGTTATATCCAAAATTTTCTCATTCAACATGGATACCTGTTCATTCAACAAAGAGTTTTCATTACTCAAAACCTCATTTTCGGATTTGGTGGAGACTAATTGAAAAGTTAATTCATCGATGTTATTGAGTAACTCCTGCTTTTCAGGGCTTGTGTTTTCAGAGTTGCCTATCAAAGGTGTTAATATCTCTAGTAACTTAGTTCTTCTTTCCTTCAATGTGTCATCTATATTCAGGTCATCAAAATTGATTAACAAGTTTTCATCTTTTGAGTTCCCTTTCAAAATACCTCGTGAAGACAAAAGCTCAATAATCTGGGAATACCACAAGCTCAAAACGCTCAAGTTTTTTTGGTTGGCTTGGTACTTGGCTTTGAACAAAGTCAAAGAATGGTTCAACAACTTTGATTGTTTCTTGTATAATTTCATTTGTCGGAAAATAGCTTCTTTTTGGAAAAAGACCACGTCCGATTGTGTCAAAGGCCCCTCCTCGCTCAACTCGGGGTCCAACTCTTTTCTTCTCTTCAACTGTTTCTCATCATTCAAAACTTCATTAGACCGTTTCTTAGTTTCATCAGTCATTTTGAATCGATAAAAAGAAGAAAAATCAACCTAAGCTTAATGTTTAATTTAAAGGTAAAACAAAACTTGACACGCCCAAAAAAACAGCCCGATATAATTCTCTTCTTAACAACTTACTTGGTATCAGGATCTTAGCAGGTCAAATGGCTATGTTGATGGTTCTAGATTGATGGAAAGCTGTGAAGTTTTGTTAAACTTCCACCTCAAAAATACTTTTTCCTTTAGAAATATTTGGTATCCGGGTAAACTTTTCAACTCATTTTTTAAGGAGATTTTTTACTATGGTTGTTACCGTAGCAACCGGTTTCTTTAACATATATATTACCAGATGAGAAATGAAAAAGTGATGAGATTATAGTTCAGAATCATAATAAAGCCTGAATCAAGGAACAGGAGTAAACCCGATATAAGTCTCTATAATCCAGGAAACCTGAATTATATGTCTTTCCTTGGAGGATGTGAAAACGGAAGAGGTTGTCCGTATAGTTTCAGGTGTGAGATTGTAGGTGTTGTAGCTCTATGAACAAGCGTAGTTCGACGAAAGTGGGAAGTTCAAAATAAACATGCTTGAGTGTTTGTTGGAAGTACTAACAAAAGCGTATTTGAAGTGGGTCTTGAAACCTGGTTAATGGTACAAGTGAAGCTGAAAAAAATGGAAGATGTGATGGAAAAATACATGGAGATGAGATGAGATTTTGGGCATGGTCTTATTCCGTGCACTTTATATCACGTCACTGAAACATAACAAAGTATCAGGCAAAAGAAGGAAAGAAGACACTTTGAGGTTTCTTTCCAACAATGTTAAAATCTTTGTCTTTTTCAGCTTAAAAATAAAATAAATTATGCCCAATGTGTTGGAATATCATATGCACTAAAATTTTTACCATTGCTCGAAGTCGATCAAGTTCTGGATTCAATATAAGATGCAAACATGATTGCTTTCATGACTTAGCATCATGATGTCCAGTTGAGACAGCTTGTTTCCATCATGTGTGTCCCCCGAATAGGGCCTCTGTGGGCTACCTCGGTTTGGGGTCAAAGTTTGGGATGTAATCTCCCTGAACCTTTATATTTTTCTCTAGTTGAGACTAGTTCCGATTTTCGTAAAGGTCCAAGCTGATTTCTTTGAAGTGGAAAGAGCTAGTATATGCAATCTGTGCTCAATTTTTTTGATACATTATTACCAAAAAAGCTGTGTGGGCACTTAGCTCTATACCTGTCGTCGTCGTTCGAATTATCATGGAAGTCTGCACTAGTACAAGCTTAATACTTCTGAAATTTCAAAGCGCATTGACTGTTGAGTAGCAATCATCAGCTTTTGAGCTCTATCAAAAACAACAATTTATTGAGTGACCGTTACACAGATTAGATAGAGCTGGTGTTTTTCTTTGAAAACTCTCAAAGTTTCAAGTCAATTTTTACTCCACTGTGCTAATACAGTTGGAGATCAAGAACTAAAACTTCGCGAAAAATTCACAATTCCTTCTGAGCGCTTAGAAGGATATCCTAGACACTCACTTAACCTATATAATGTTGAGCAGAAGGTGTTGAATTTCATGGGTTCTCATCGGAAGATATTCCTTTCAGTTCACCTAATACGAATACCGAATAACTCCAGGAACGAAAAAAACGAGCCGCATAGGTTGCAAGTGACGATAACATGTTGACTGAGTATATGATGAACCCCCTCGTAATTGCAAATTGAGGTTGTTTAGCACCATTCATCTTTACCCTTGTGTTTCCATGATTTCTTTTTATTTATTTGTATTTGTACGAGTTAGCACAATCTGAAGGAAAACTACAACTAATTATTTATTGATAAACTTTTCGACTCAAGATTCGATTTACTTTCATTTTCAAACATGGCTTAGACTGAGAAGCCGCCTTTCAATTGAGTAGTTGTGTCGCTACATACTTAGCTTTCTTCATTGGAACATCATCACTCAAGATCAAATTGGGGATTAAGCGACTGTACCGCACGTCTGTGAATATACTGATGATCAATCATTTCGAATCGGTCGTGAAATTTTGAGCACCAAATGACGATCGATAAAACTTTCATGTGTATACTGCTTGAACTACAGCAAAAGAATCAAGACACTTTTACTTGTCAATAAATTTGATAACTTGGTATTGTGCCAGATCGAACATTATGTAACGATTTCACAAAACTTGGTAAGGTAAATCATCTTAGCTTGTAGCTCAAACGTATTTTAGTGATGGTACAATTTATGATCCCACAATAAAATGTTAGGATTATCAGGCATTGCGTACATAGTATCAGCTTATGTCCTTTGATTGAATAATAAGTACAATAAAACAGTAGACAGGGAATAGAATCTAGATCTATGTTTCGTCAAATTTAGAGTAAGCTTTAGGGTCCCACGAACTAATATTCAAACAGCTAAAATGCGCAGGTGATTGATCTTATTGATAGCTGTGACAGCCTGTTTTATTGAACGAAATGCAACAGTCTTTTGATCGGAGTTTGTAATGGCAAGCTTTACTACCTGAATCCATTTTCCATTCATATGA
The DNA here is from genome assembly GCA_003707825.3 of Cephaloascus fragrans. NCBI lineage: Eukaryota > Fungi > Ascomycota > Pichiomycetes > Serinales > Cephaloascaceae > Cephaloascus > Cephaloascus fragrans. Next base: position 1,319,200 of record PPLN03000001.1, read on the forward strand.
TGCTCACAGAGACCCAAAGGATTGCCTGCTGGCGAATAATGCTACTTGTGTCAGATCAAAGAGGTATTATGACTCTACACGCCAATCGACATCGAGTTGATTTGAAGCTTCTCCTTCATCTTAGTGCTTGAATTACCATGGATCTATGACGATTCTTACTGAAATTTACTGAATGCACTTCATGCTGTACTCCAGTTGATTTGAATGTCTAAGGGCCCAACAACTCTGAAGCGTTATTAGTTGTTTCATGTTCTAGTATTTCAGTTGATACTTGAAGGAATTTAGAGATGACATGACTGACTAGTAACGAGCAGATGGAAGTACGGTTTTTCCAACTTATTAGGTGTAATCCTGGATTTTTAATGTTATTATTAATTGAAAGCCATTCGTTGATGATTCAAAATTTTTAGGTCGTCTCCTTATTGTTCAAATTCCGATAACGATTTATGTCCAACAATCAGTCGAGAATCATTTACCGACCAAATCAATTCCGGTAACCGTTTGTTGATTCTCGGATTGATCCCATTAAAATCGGGGAAAACGAATGAAAAAAGCTACAAGTAATTATGAGTAAAAACCTATAACTTTTAATATGCTAATATGTGAAAAATATTGAAACGAGATGAAAACCAGTCCTAATTAATGCATATCCTAAACTCCAATTAAACAAAAAACGAAAATTAACTCCAACCAATATAAGCAAACAAATAAAAATAAAAAATTAAGTAAATTATGTACAATTACTAAACACAAGAAACCCATCTTGGATTGCACCAACCTTTGGCGGTAAACTGAACATCACCTTTCAAAATCCCATTAGGTCTAAAACATTTCATATTGCCCTTGCTGTTCAAATGAATCCAGGGCAAACACTTTCCGCAGTTACGAACCAAACTGCCGTCATGGTCATTTATGTCTGGCAGTAACTTATCAGCTAAATAAACGTAATCGTCACCATCTTTAACTTGAACGCTGTAACACAAATCTTTACGTGGATCTAATACCACAGATTTCCAAAGTTTTTCACGGTTATTGTATGAAAGTCTCATCACGTCTTCATCAGACTGAAGTTGTGGATAGAGGTAATATTTATGATATTGATCGAAATTCAAGTAATCATGTTCGTGGTGAACAATCAATGGTAAAAAACCTTTTTGTCTTGCGGTAGTGTCGTGGGAATAAGACCTAAGAAAATTGGGATTCACGCGAGATTCTCTTGTCTTGATGACAACTGATGGAAAAGCCGACGAAGAGTATATCGATGGTGCCATACTAGTGGACAGTTGAGATGCCAGTAATATGGGGCACTTTTGAGTTTTGTAAGTTTTCAACGGTATTTCTGGGGATGGTTGTTGAATTGATGATGACGAGTTTTTAGCTGGCACAGGCAACTTGTCGTCTGTTATTCTGGCATCAAAGTTCAAAGACTGAATCAACGCCAAAGCTGATTGTTTCTTAGATAACTGGGATGCTGCGGATTTCAAAGAGTTGAATGATTTCGACAAGTTAGACAAAACTTTGGCTCCACTTGTTACGGTAATAGCTTTTTGCTGATCATCATTTTCAATCAATTTATTCAACGAGCTATTAACATTGACTTTCTCAAAGTAAGACGTGAAATAACTGGGTTCTCTGCTCTTCTTTTTAACCGTGACATTCACTTCAGATAAATCGGATTTTGATTGACATTTTCTGGATATTTTGAAACTCTTGGAGTTGAAAGAGTTCAAAGAACTCAAGTCATCATAGAGACTTTCGTCAACAATGGAGTATTCAGAAGTATTAGTTCCATCATCACAAAATTCCTCCTCTTCAGTGTTGGTATATACAGATGATGCATCAAAAGACGAAGCTAATGGATGATATTCTGTTCTTGAGGACGTAGACAAACATGTTGACATAGTGTAAGAGCTTTCCAAAGACTCAGGATTTGAGTCTATCGAGTTGTAAGAATTGCTCAACATATTGTAGCAACTAAAGGTAGTATAGTTGTTGTTCACTGAATTGGTGCAATTTAATCCATTCTTCTTAGCATGCAAAACACACATCAAGGAAGGCGACAAGTCCTCAAAAGAATCTTCCAACATCTCTTTCTTCCTTTCTGTGTTCAATCTATGTGGAATTGGTATAGCGGTGGCCGATAAGAGCGTCTCGATGATAGGAGAAGATTGCAACACCATCAGGAATCTGTTGTAAGATACACCACACAAAAAATATCAAGCTGTTATATTGCTAGTATAAAACTGGTTATGGGGTGGAACAATAGTTTAGCACAGCGATTTATATACAGTCAATCCAGATAAGAGGTCCGAAATTTGAGCGTATAGGAATAGCTGCTATTTAAATAATCTGGCATCAGTTACAAGATTCAAGATTTGCTTATGGAGCTTCAGAGTAGCCGCCGTTCGCTTCTTTGGATTCCGGCCACCGAAAACAACGCAGGCCGGCCCAGATATTGCAATAAGTGCAGATATATACATTATCCAGCATACAGCTAGGAATCTCAACCAGTTTAAGACAAAGTCGGAAACTTCAAGAAAAGACGGGACGGGACTACCAAGATATAGAGCCTCTTGACCATAACAACCTAAAGTCCAGATAAACATTTCGAGTAAGCACCAGGTACACAGCGTGGTCACCAAATGAGGACTGCTGCTAGCGAGTTGGCGACGAATCCCATCAATCACTAACGAAAGAAAACTTTCTCGCATTAAGCTTTTTGCTTTGCAGTTCTATAAGGCACTTTGAATTAATCATGATCAAAACTGAAAAAATTTATACCTGATTTAAAATTAGAGGCATTCTACAATTGTTCACATCAAATGAAAGTGTTTGTATTTTCTTGCTCCATGTCGGTTGGTGTAAAAGCGATTGATGTGTGATTATATCAGCAAAGGTTCGACTTCCCAAAACGGTTAAGTTTCACGAACGATGATGACTACTTGCCACTTTGCGGCTTGTCCTTTTCGCGGATTGCGGCTTTATTCAATACGGTGATTTTGTTTACTAAAAGCGTTCACCCAGATGGCTGTCAAACGTGGCAAGTGACGCTTTATTTTATTGTGCAAAACACCGTTGGGTGTACGGTCACGTGCAGACCCAAAGGTCGGGTGGCCTGATCAAAGAAAGATCGTGCGATACACGCAGGTTTCTTTTGTTGAATATTGTGTCGAGAGGCGATCTGTGAATTTTGCAAAATTAATTGCCAAAAAAAACAATCAGGTAATCTAATAGGACAGGTATCATATTCCCCTTTGCACCTTCGTCTTCGACTCCGTAAAGACGGTATCAACACTCAGGTTTGTGACAGATTTCTCGACAGCAACACATGATGGAGCACGAATCATAAGGCTCCAGCACTCCTGCTTGTTTGCTATGGACATGGGGGACAACCAAACCCGTATCCATCACTCACATTTCATGATAGGTGCTACGCCAATACTATGCTAGCCTTATATTTTTAGTATTTACAGTAACAACACATAGTTTGGGAGCATCGAAGTAGCGGTCTTCTACTACTTTCAACCTTGATACTTTCAGCATGCTTGTTGGGGCATTTCTGAGTTCCGGATCACAGATCGTAGTGATCGCAGCGTGGGGGTTTCTCATGTTTTTTGTTTTATTCCTTCAATAGTAGTTCGTTTTACGTTCGATTAGCTCGTAGATTCTTTGGTGTGATCGCTGAATACTTTGACAATCGACACAGTGAAGCTCAAATTTCCTATCGAGCACTTTCGAGGGTCCAAACGACGATTTTCGAGGGTTCGAGTCTCGGATGGTCACATAAATTGTATGAACGAGTTATTCAGTCATCCGGACACCGCAAATGTTGTAGCGTTCGTTGGTTGACATAACTAAACAAGGAAATTGGCATAAGTTGCAACCTCTCGTAGTCGAGATATGCTACTATAAGAACGTATTTACATACAGGTTTAGCATTGTGGCTATTATAAGATTCATGATATATTTGATTAAACCAACCACATCTCGAAGTGTGGAAATATGTACTGTTATTAACCCAGCGAGCCCCGTCAAACTATGCCCATTCATTAGTTTCATTATTATCGTTAACACTGTGTAACACTCTATAACTTTTGACCAGATCAGCATTTTCAAACAATGCATCCATATCCTCTAACTCTATGCCCTTGGTCTCAGGATAACCAAAGTAGACTACAAATAAGGAAATGCAACAACTCGATGCTGGAAGGAGATAAAAACTCCAACCCCACAGGTCCTGAAGAATTGGAGTCATTTGACCCACCAAATAATTGAAAAACCAGTTACCAATTCCGGTGGAAATGGAACACCCTAATGACCTAACTGAGAGTGGTAAATATTCTGGTGGTAGTAGCCATGCCACAGGGCCCCAACTGAAACCAAAACTTGCATTATATATAATAACCAAAATGGCAACAAAGACGGAGGTTAGTTTCATCTCTAACCACATCATTAGTGAAATCAATAGTAAGCAGCAACACATGATTAACCCTCCAAATATCAATATTGGTTTCCTACCCCATCTGTCTACTAGGAACCATGGAGGTATCGTACTTCCTAGGTATATGAGCGAATTGATTCCGGTGACTAGAAGAGCGTTCTCGTTTTTGAAGCCAGCTTCCTCAAAAACCAATGGAGCGTAATATGAAATGATATTGATACCGTTCAACTGTGCAAACATTAATGCTGAAATAGAAAGCAATAAACGTCTCCGGTATCTGGTAAAGATTTGCTTGTAACTTCTTTCGTGCAATGGGGCAATCCTTCTTTCATTCAATATAGATTTTTTGATCAAGCTGAACTCTTTCTCTGTGCAATTGGGAGTCTTATTGCCATGATAGAAGTAATTCAAGACTTCGTAGCCCTCTTCATCAAAGTCATGGTCTAGCAACCATCTAGGAGACTCAACGATGAAAAAACTACCAAGCATCAAAATAGTTCCCAAGACACACTGAATAAAGAGTGGCAATCTCCACCCAATATCTCCCTTCAAAAACCAACAGAAATAGTCAATCCAAACAGAAGTGCTGTAACCCAAAATATTTCCCGTAAACTCAATACAAGCAAATCTACCTCTTTCGTGACTAGGTGAAATTTCGGATTGATAAATCGGGATAATCGTTGAAAGTAAGCCAACTCCCAATCCAGATATTACTCTACCTATTCCCAACCATAACAATCCATTACAGAAAGTCTGGCATAATCCGCCCACTACAAAAATAATGGAACCAACGATGATGATTTTTTTTCTTCCAATCAAATCACTCAATTTACCCACAAGTAATGAAGAGATCATAGCTCCAATCTCTAATATTGATACAACTAGTCCTATCTGTGACAGTGTAGGATGTTTGAAGTAACGCACAAACATAGGAAATGTTATTATGCCGGAACAGACACCTTGATCATATCCGAATACAAATACACCTAATGACACGAATAAAGATGTAAAGTATAATAGCTTTTGACCCTGTAAACGAGAACCGGGTGGATTGTACTTTGAGGTGTCAAAGAAAATCAAGTTTCGATTGTCGCTTTCGTCCTCTTCAATATCTTCATAGCATAAGTCTTCGTTGCCGTCATTGTTGTCTTGCACCAGCTCTTTGTTTCGTTGCGTGTTTGACAGCTCTGCCTCACCATTGCTTTTGAAAGGAATGGAATGACTTTTGGTACGACTTGAAGCAGACTGCAGTTGCAAGCTTTCATTCAAAAACCTGTCTTCAACATCTACCAATAGAGCCGCATCGTTATCGTAAGTTGTTATGTCTTCCAATTGAATAGTATCCTGAAGGAGAAGGTCTTGGTCTGACATATTGTTATTGATGCGCTTGTAAAGTTTCGACATGGTGACATGAGTGATGGGGGATATGCTTTCTTCTCTTGTTTGTTCAAAGCTTTGATTTTTGATATGGTTTCGCTAGTATGTTTTTTTTCAATGTGTATAGGTTGATCAAAATAGTAATTGAATAAACATGAATTTTGTATATAGTTAAACCTTGATCCCCTTACGTCATGAAAAATATTATGATTACGTAAGTATTTATAAAAGATTGTGTAAGTTGAATTGTGTTGGCAGCCTTGGGGTTGAAGAAGCGAATTATTACTATTACATTATTAGATGGATTCTTCGTTTCATATGTCTGGCAAAGTACACACTCTGTCCTCTTTATAGTTGGTGAATACGTGCAAAAAAAGAAACTGTCCTGTGAATATTTGTAGGCATCAACAGCATCGAAAGTTGTATTAAGCAAGGAATTTGTTTTGTTGTTTATCGTGAACTAGCGGAACCTTTTTTAGTCAATGCCCGTCTTGTACAAACACATACACAATTGAGATTAGAAATACAAACTTCGATCAAATTTGTAATTAAACAGCAAGGTTTTTTTTTGGTTTGGTTGTTTAAACCTTGATTAGCAGCCGTTGCCACAAAGAGACTCACGATAGGCGGAATACGTTTTATTCTTTCCAACAAAAGAGTGATTTCTTTGTAAAGTGAATCAAGTCAATTGGGGTCAAATGATTCATATTTTGTGGTCTCTTCTTGACTTTCACTTGCGTATATTTATGCAAATTATGTGTCCCAAGATCTCACCAGTATTAATATAAGTATTATCACTTACTAAGACATCACGATGAGAAACAAAAAGTGGTATTGCTTTGGCGGTAAAGTTTTACTAGTCAACCGAATCAATTTTAACTAGTATCCACATATATACAGCAAAAATGTGTTTTCAAGTCATCTAATCGCATTGAAGCTAATTGTTTCACACTGAAAATAAATTGGGGGTAGACAAATAAAAGGATTTGAGACACTTATGAAATACGTAATATACCAATAGCACACTCTTGTAAGCTTTTTAGCCATCCCCACGATTCTTTTTCAGGTACCAGTGAAATACATATTGGGTGCAGGATAAATGAATTCACTTGGTATCAATTTCACGAGGTTAGCGCCAGAAGTAGCCATCACCAACTCAATTTTGCTGCGATGCTCTCTATCCCACTGGTGACTATTTCAAAATTGTTGCACAGTGCTTGAAACTAAATTTTGAATTACCAAGATCACAAAATGAGTTACGTGTATGCCATTCCCATGTCGACCTAAAATCAGCCCTGGACGAACTGAAAACACTTTAAGTATTGGCATACACTTACACATCAATGATATTATTGATATCACAAGACGATTGTCTTACAGTGAATCATTGTACACTATCAGACGGTAAATCTGTTGCACGATTTTCTTGGTTTGCTAAAGTAATTTGAATCAAGGGTACGATTGGCATAGTCATGGAAAATTGGGACAAAATTCGGGAGTAAAGAGAACAATAGCTACGCCATCTGACTAACGAATATATTTTTCGACACCATGAAGAAACAATACCGAGCCGCTGAAAACCTGTCTTTGGTGCGACATTTGCTGTTCATATACTATATTTTTATCGAAGGCATATTCATGACAGATAATTCAAGCCCGTGAAATTGTTTTACATGTGTGATCATTCATTTAATGGATTTGGGAGCTATAGCTTGAATATTTCATCAAGCAGGTTGAATCTCTGCCTCGAGAGTATCATATGATAACCTGGTCAATATTGAATGGCAAATCTTTTGAACCTACAAAACTGACTCGGATTTGACCACAGACATGCCCACGACTTTCTTTGCAGGTTACAATCCCAACGACAAAACTGAGAGACTCGCTCAGAATTGCAGGACAACGTGAATATATGTTTCAAATGTTTCAGTGGTAATTGAAAGGATCTGGGGTGCATAATTTATCAGGACTGTATTTTAGTGTTAAGCATTACCATTATCGAGTATAAGTACTGTATTCCGCGGTTTATTGATTTCGTGATTCGAACTGTAGCAGTTGTAAAGTTAGCAAATCAATCATTGACTTGCTTTGAGGTGACTATAACAATGTTGAGCGTTCAACTTTAAGTCAATGCTTCCTATGGCTTGGAGAGAACTGATCATTTTTACCGTCGAAGATACCAATGTGTGCGACATGTGAAGATTTTTTAAAAGGGCCAAGTCTATTCTAATTATCATATGCCTTATCGAATACAAGAGCCGTGTAGTTCTAAGAAAAAGAATTATGTTTTAGTCCTAACCAATACCATAACTGCTGACGCCAGCTAACTTTAATGTGGGGTTTTCGGAAGAAGCACGCCGCCACAGCTTTGTCCAAAAAAAAATCTGAGTTGACTCAAAGAAGCTCCTGTAAAAGCTACAAAGTGCATACTGGGGGTTTATTTGTAAAAATAGCTACAACAACAGCTGCATATCTGAAGCCTTGAAATTAACCACGCACAAAAATTCACTTATGATTGGAAATTTAAGGTTAAATTTTTCTTGCATACCCCAGATTTTATTAAGATTTCGGAACCTTATACTGCATGTGATAATAACAACGAGGAGTATGATCGAGTATCCGAATCCGATTTTACCCCAGACTTCTTCGATTGTAGATCAACAACAAACATTACTTTCATGACCAGTCAAATAAGGCCTGTAGAATATTTTGCAAAACACATTGCAGTGCTTGCGAGATTTTAGTCACATAAGTTCTAGACAAACTCTGATTATCGAAGTCGCATGTTGCAAAATGATAGCACTCTTCACATAAAATTACAGCTTTTGTTATGTATTCCAAGTACCCCGGAGATCCAATGAGCCCCCACGACTTAAGTTTATATGCAGCGCCATTTCGAAATGAGATGCCCGGCGAATAGAGTTGGATGGGTTATTCAACAATATTTTGTTCTGATCAATTGTATCAAGATCAAATGGATGATATGGATGGTCTCAACTTGACGCCAAGGGTTTGCTACTTGTGTTTTTCAACATCCTCTCATCATTCGATTGAATACGCTGAATAGAATGAAAAGAGTGCATACATTTTTTGAACACAGACCAAACGTTCAAAATAGACTCAACAATACCATATCCCTTCGTCCTCCAAAATGTCGCAGAGATGGCCATCCCAAGTATCTTCACTGTACCCGTGAGTTTTGTCAGGTAGGGCAGTAGATCTTAGTGGATCAAATTTAATTTTGAACCCCCTCCTCAGCAAAGTAATTTAGCAAAAAGTGATACGGCTACTTCAAGTGGTGGGAGTGCAGCATAACTCGAAGCTCATACTGAGCCAGCTCTGAAGCAAATCCTACTCTCCCCATCCAGCGGTGTCTCTTGGGGTCTTTATGCCACGGTCTGAAAGTGCGGGGTTTCAGCCGAACGAGATTACTTGTATATGGTTAAAAAAAAATTATTGCAACATTAAGGCATAGCGTGCTAGCAAAAAGGCATGAACGAGTTAGCGGGAATACTCAGACAAACATCTTTAGTTCAGTTCGTTCGTTTACTAGGCTACTATGTACAATAGTTGAATTTACGGTGAGAGAAACAGCTTCTTTATAGAAGGACGCAAATATACAATTCAACTGATCAACAAACTGGAATTTTGTAGTGTGAAAGCTCATCCGGTTCGTATAGCTACTTATGCATCATCATACACGGTATCCAGTTATATGATCCCTACCCAATGCGTGGTGTAATGAGCTCGATTACGTAACATACAAACAACATAACACTCAGAGAAAGCTGATATTGTGGGATTGCTGTTTTGGTGGTTGATTTGAAAACTCTGAGATTTATTATGAAAATGTTCCATTACCAATACAAACTGAGAATTGGAGAAGTTCTGAAAAACAACCGTAGCTAAGATGTTGTAATGATTTTGACTTTTTGCAAGTTGTCATATTGGCTAGCTTGCACACCCACACCCATAAAGTTCATGCCGTGCTTATGTCTACTGAAAAACTGTGCTCTCTATGCATAGGTCGTCGCCGCATTCTAACCACTTTGTCATAGTTGATCATTTACACTTGGTACTTAGCAGTGTACGTTACGTTGGGAAATCACTGGCGGGCTAGCCCCATGTGTACTTACCGAACATTACAACCATATTATATCATCCATGCAGGGACACTACGTCACTAAGAGCTATGTCACCTCCGGGTAGGCGCAAACTGTGAGCCCTGCAATTACGTATACTCTACTTGAGCATAGTGATCCACTGATATCGTTATTATGTTGTGTGTGTCCTATGGGGGCTTTACATCATCATCAATTGATAAACATTCTCATGTTTTATTTTATTTGGTTTTCTGCATTCGCATACCCTGATTGTCAAATGAGGATGTGGAGAAATGGAATCGAGACCTCCCCAGTTTTCGGCCATGATGAAAACCGCGCGACGTTTTGTGCGACATTTCTTGTGCCTTGTAAGCACAAAAAAAGAGACTACACCTGTACTTTGTGCACAAAAACTCCCCGGACAATTTTTTGTCACCCTCTCTCTAAACTCTTGCCAAGGACTTTTGGAATGACGGAAAAATGTGCACCTCCCGCATCATGTCCTTCAAATGCGGCAGGTAGTTCAAAGATCAAAAGTCCGAACCTAAATACACAATTACCTGTAGAACACTGCATTTAGAAAGTGCATCCACCAATATACACAGTACACAAGCATTGTATACGCCGCTCAATCCAGCTTATATCAATGATTGGTAATAATACACTGCATTTTTCCATCATAATGTTATGAACCCTCGCTTTACAGCAGCATTGTACTTTCCAATAAACCTATTTAAATATCCATAATTGTCTCTTTTCTATTCAAGTTTATTTCTATTTTATTCAATCAACTATTTCTTGAACTAAGAATATTTTCTCAGCAAATCCTCGTTCGTAATATAAAAAGAATCCAAAGAAAGATTCCAATTATCATTACTTCATATTTTGCAGCAGTTTTCACATACATTTAAGCGTCTTTATACACTTACATTTTTCAGAATTCAAATAGTGAATTGATTCTGGAAACATATACCCCCTCCCCCACATTACATTTTTGAAAAGATAAATTATGGTTAAAAGATTTTTTGGATTGAGTGGTAGCAGCTTACTGCACGCCATTACTTTAGCATCTACCTGTGGTTTTTTACTTTTCGGTTACGATCAAGGTGTCATGTCTGGTATCATCCAGAATAAAGAATTCAATTATGACTTCCCTGAAACAAAGTCTAAGGGTCGTGATGATGTTCATACTTCCACCATCCAAGGAACTGTTACAGCCGTTTACGAATTGGGTTGTTTCGCTGGTGCCATTTTTGCCTTGTTATACGGTGATAGAATGGGTAGAAGAAAGGTTATGATGACAGGAGCCACCATTATGATTATCGGTACAATTATTATGGTTACATGTTTTAGACACAAATTTGCTTTGGGTCAATTCATAATTGGTAGAGTTGTCTGTGGTGTCGGTAACGGTATGAACACCTCCACCATTCCATCATGGCAAGCTGAGACTTCCAAATCACACAATAGAGGTGCTTTGGTATGTTTTGAAGCTTCTATGATTGCTATCGGTACTGTTATTGCTTACTGGATTGATTTTGGTTTAGATTTCGTTGACAGTTCTGTCGCCTGGAGATTTCCAATTGCTTTCCAAATCGTCTTTGCTATAATATTGTGTTCTTTGGTTTTGTATTTGCCTGAATCACCAAGATGGTTATTGACTCAACATAGAGAAGAAGAAGCTTTAGAAATCTTAGCCGCCTTGAATGGAGTTGATGCATCTGACCCAGAAACCATTGCTCAAAAAGACTCTATGTACGAATCAGTTAAATTATCTTCTAAGAAAGTCACTAATAGGGAATTATTACACGGTGGTAAGGGGGCTAACTTCAGAAGAACAGCCATTGGTGCCACCTCCCAAATTTTCCAACAATTGGGTGGTTGTAATGCTGTTATTTATTATGCCCCTGTCTTATACACGAACTCCTTAGGTATGGATCGTGTTGAATCTTTGATTTTAGCTGGTTGTACCATTATTGTTTACGCAATCTTTGCTTGTTCCGCTTTCTACTTGGTTGAAAAAGTTGGTAGAAGACCTTTATTCCTTATTGGTTCATTTGGACAAGCATCAGCTATGATTATCATTTTTGCTTGTTTAATCAAAGGTACTAAACAAGCAGCAAGAGGGGCTACATTTGGTCTTTTCTTGTATTTAGCATTTTTCGGTGCTACATGGCTTTCTCTTCCATGGTTGTATCCTGCTGAAATTTCATCTATGAAGATTAGAACTAAGGCTAATGCTGTTTCTACTTCATGTAATTGGATTTTCAACTTCTTTGTCGTTCAAGTTACTCCTGTTATGGTTGCTTCCATTGGTTGGGGTACTTACTGTTTCTTTGCTGCTTTGAACTTGTGTTTTGTTCCTGTTATTTATTTCTTCTATCCTGAAACCAAGGGTAGAACATTGGAAGAATTGGATATTATCTTTGCCAAAGCACACATTCATTCTAAAGCTGCTGTTCAAGTCGCTAAGGATGAACCACATATGGAACATCATGAAATTTTAGAAGCAATTAGACAATTAGATCTCCACGACCAAGCTGCTAACGATGTTGAAAACCCAGTTGATGGATCTTCAGTTGCTGAAAATGGTGAAGAAATCGAAAAAGGATCTTTGTCAGAAGAAGATAATGAAAATTTAAAAGAAGCTTCAAACGACACTGAACAACATCACACTTGAGTCTATGAGCAAAGGATAAAATCCCACGCTAATTGCGTATAAATTGTTTATAAATTGTTTTTCCTTGTTGTTATTATTGAAATTTTCATTGTTAGTTTGTTTGTCTGTTTGCTTCTTTGATTTTTTTGCTATTGTCTGTACACATCTTTCACTTCATTGATAAGTTGGTAAAAAATTCATTCTACATATTGGTTCGCCACCTATCCAACACAATACGTGTTTTTATGAGAATGGGGATAATTAAGTTACAATTCTTACCTCGAATCAATATAACCTTTATACAAATCATAATTGATAATCCGGATCATCTAGATAACTTCAAATTGTAGTTTGCAGATTTTATAACACTTACGAATGAATAGGAAACTCCATAATATAAGATTATATTACATAATAAAATAAAGTAGCGAGAGCTATAACCAAACTAAAACTCAAGATCTTCGGTAATTTCTCTCTGCCTTTTACCATCATTCATCTCTTCAATCAATAGGTCGTTCACAAATTTACCGAAAAGCTCTATATATGGTCTGAGACTTGTTTTATTGGAATCGTGAGATTTTTTGACAATTGAGTTTGAGTTACCTATTTCACCAGTCTTTGACTCCCACATTTCGATTTCTTCTTGTATTTGTCTTAAATTGGGAGAGGTGGTAGGGTCAAACCCTTCTCTTGGATCAAATGGAACACAAACATTACCTGTTCCGGGATGAATGCAAAAAGGAGATTTCAACAAATGAATCATTTGTCTTGAAACTTCGACATCTAATCTCGGGTAAAGTGATTCTATCATGATGTCTTTTTTGGCCTCAATAAAAGCAGACAAGTACTTTTTGTCTAGTGATGATTTGGCAATCAAATCAAGATCTTTCCATTTGTCATATGAGGACGCCTCTTGCTTCTGATGTGCCCATTTGTCACGTAGTTCCTTTGCCAATTTGACGTCTGGAAGGTACTTCAACATTTCTTCAGCCTTCTTATTGTCACGCCAAGGATCCTGTTCTATTAAGATTACATCAACAAACTCCTTCTTAATCATTTCAAATGATCTCTCGACATGGGGGTGAAATGGTCTTCTAATATTCAATCTTTTGGAGTTTTTACTTTTCAAAACATCCAAATATTCAATTATCGCTCGTCTTTGTGGCTCTTCTAGCACCCTTGCTCTTTTATCACTGACCCAACAATGTGCCCCTCTTCTCCCAGAAAACACCCAGATCAAATGTTTGAACCCAAAATCGTCTCTCAATGCAACGTCGATTATCTTTGTTGCAATTGTCACGAACTTCCAGCATTTTGTACATATGTCAGTTCCGGAACAACATGTTCTTATTTCATCATAATCGGTCAAATCGATATCAAAAACCAATTCCTTCTGCAATGGTTTCATAGAGGTTTTAGGAACGGTCTTTCTTTCTCGTGGATTTATCGCATATACAGCACCAACTTCGAAACGTGTTGGATTAGCTTTTATGACTGATTCTTTGAATTCTTCCGCAGAATTGAAAGAGTTGTAACGTTGGTAGGCCCCTGATCTATATTCATATGCAAACTCTCTCATTGTAAAATCCTTACTTGGTTTGGGAGAATGGTTCAACCATCTGAAGATATGCTTGAAGGGTAGCAATTTTTCGTAATAAAAGAGCATATCTGATGAGGATGGTTTGCTGTTTTTGGCTTTGTGACCAGACAGAGAATTATTGAGTTCCTTCTGCTCTCCCAGTATCAACGACACCTTTTTTGTATCTGACTCTTGAGTTTCTGTCGATGTGAAATCGAAAGGCTTCATTGTCGTATTGGTGCTTACTGGTGAAGAAGTATGTCCGGCTTCGTTGTTTGATTCATGCCCAATTTTCTGATCCTCATTGAAAAAATCTTCCCCGCCTCTCTCATATGTCAGTTTTTCTGAGTCCAATATTACAGGCATTTTTTATTGCCTTAAAACTAGTGTAACACAGGTATAGAAGGTTGAAATTTTGACTTCCTTCAAATACTGATACGCGTAAGGTAAATATATCAAATTTCGTGTGTCTGATAGTGCACGACCATCTAGATCTCAAGTTACCCGTCGAAGGCGAACTCTATGAGCGAAACCAAATTTGGCCACTAACAAGTTGATGGATATACCTTCATGAAGGCTACCAGCAAAATTCAAGCTACTGAGATTATCAAGGTACTTTAATCATCATCATTTGAACTTAATTTCTACATCGGTCACATACAGTTCGTAATGGATATTATTCTCGGTATCAGAGTTAACGATTCTGTCATTATCGCCACTTCAAAAGCTGTTACAAGAGGTATTTCAATCTTGAAAGATTCAGATGATAAAACGAGAAGTTTGAACAGTCACAATCTCATTGCCTACACTGGTGAATCTGGAGACACTGTGCAATTTGCTGAGTATATGCAAGCCAATATTGAACTTTACGGAATGCGTGAAAATATAGAATTGTCTCCAAAAGCTACTGCCAGTTACGTCAGAAATCAATTAGCAACTTCTTTGAGATCAAGAAAGCCATATCAAGTCAATGTACTTATAGGGGGCTTTGACACAAAAACCGACACACCATCGTTGAATTGGATAGATTATTTGGGTACCCAGGCTGAACTACCATATGCTGCTCATGGTTATTCTGCGTTCTATACATTGTCGTTATTAGATAGACACTACAGACCTGACATGAACTTTGATGAAGGAATTGAATTGTTAAAGTTGTGTATTGCAGAATTACACAAAAGAATGCCAATTGATTTCAAAGGCGTTCTCGTAAAGATTGTCGATAAAGATGGTATTAGAACTGTTGATTATCTGTAAATGAGTTTAATAATGAATAAAAGCTATAAAAAGATGAAGAAAGCGTACTGGTAAAAAATTTCAATAAATGAGGTTAATGAATGGCCGCTGTAATCAAGTCATAGATAAGTAGGACTATCTTCAACAATATGATGTATTTTGATAGGTCGTGTACACTCCGTAAAACTCATCGTTGCACAGTTTAATAAACCAGCGTTTATAGATTTGTTTGATGGATTTATTTCATATAATTCAAAAGAAATCATTTCAAACTAATTGTTTTTTGCCATTATTTATAGTCTTGGTCTTACAGAGTACTGTATTTTATTTGTTGTCCTTGCAAGACTTTAAAAAAGCGACCATGAGTGGCGATATTGCAATGAAGACATTGATGGAACAAATGACTGCCGAGATTTCGCAGGTCTTGGGCGTCAATGATCCAACGTTGTCTAAGTTTATCGTTAGTTTGTACGAAGAATCAAAAAACAATGAAGACTTCAATAATAAGTTGAAAGAAATGGGTGGTGAGTTTCCTGAAACTTTCATCAAGAAATGTCGAGCGTTAATCGAGGCTCATCATCCCAAATATCGAATTCAACAAGAAAATACAAAGGTCAAAAAAGAAGAGATATCGTTACCTGGGTTGAGCATTCCAAATATTTCTTGGGAGGAGTTGAAGAAACAGGATCCAGATGAGTATACAAGTGAAGAAGAGTTAAAATATAGTCACAAGATAAAGCTGGAAATCAGTTCACAGAAACATCAACGTAGAGATGCTAGTCCTGACACCAAAAATTATGACCATTACAGCCGCAAAAGGAATAGACAGAACGATCGAACTACTAAGTTTTCCAACTATGATGAAGTTCCAATACCTGGAAAAGTGTACGCAGGCCGAATTGTCAACCTTACAGCATTTGGTGCTTTTGTTCATATATATGAACTCAAACATCCGATTGATGGGTTGTGTCATATATCTGCTATAAGTAGCAGTCGAATCAATCATCCTTCAGATGTTTTGAAATTTGATCAAGAATGTTTTGTAAAGGTTTTGAAGGTTGATGGTAAAAGAGTTAGTTTATCAATGAAAAACATAGATCAAGCTACGGGCGAAGAAACCAAACCTGATAGAGCAAGACCAAAAATCGCGAACTACAATACATCTGCTAAGAAAAGACTCACCTCTCCAGAAAGATGGGAAATTAGGCAATTGATCGCTTCTGGTGTCATTTCTGCCAATGAATACAAAGACTTAGAAGAAGATGCTAACGATGCTTTTAAAGTAGAAAATGCTATGAAACCAGAAGAAGATATTGATATAGAGATAATACTGGAGGAACCACCATTTTTGAAAGGATTATCAAAGGAGGCACTCCAGCTTGCGCCTATCAAAGTAGTAAAGGCCCCCGAGGGCTCTTTACACAGGGCAGCTATGAGTGGGTCACAATTAGTAAGAGAAAGGAAAGAACAAAAATTGCAAGAAGCAAAAGAAGCATCTCAAAGTATGAAGGAAGTCAAGGATAATTCAGAAGAGCATGCAAACAAAGGCAAACCCAGTGGAAATGAGTCGTATGCTAGTGAATGGAGGAAATTACAAATGAGCAAAAATTTATCATATGGTAAAAGAAGCAATATGAGTATAAAAGATCAAAGATCATCATTACCAGTTTACAAAATGCGCAGCTCACTTATACAGTCTATACGAGAGAATCAGTTTGTAGTCATTGTCGGTGAAACTGGTTCAGGTAAGACTACTCAAATTACCCAATACTTGGCAGAAGAGGGATTCAATGAGCATGGTATGATTGGATGTACGCAACCAAGAAGAGTTGCTGCTGTCTCTGTTGCTAAAAGAGTGGCGGAGGAAGTGGGTTGCAAAGTTGGTCAGAAAGTGGGTTATACTATCAGATTCGAAGATAGGACGAGTCCTGAAACCGTTATCAAATATATGACTGATGGTATGTTGCAAAGAGAAGCACTTAATGATCCAAAAATGAAAAAGTATTCTGTAATCATGTTAGATGAAGCACATGAAAGAACGATCTCCACAGATATTTTGTTTGCTCTTTTGAAGAAAGCAGCTGAAGAAAGACCCGAGTTAAAAATAATCGTAACATCAGCAACTTTGGATGCTGAAAAGTTCTCGAAATATTTCTGTGATTGTCCTATCATGAAGATACCAGGTAGAACTTTTCCAGTTGAGATATTATACACGAAGGAGCCAGAAATGGATTATTTGGCATCTGCTTTGGATACTGTCATCCAAGTTCACATTTCTGAACCAGCAGGTGATATTTTGGTTTTTTTGACAGGTCAGGAAGAGATCGATACAAGTTGTGAAGCTTTATTTGAAAGGATGAAAGCGCTTGGAAATGCTGTTCCAGATCTTATAATACTACCAGTCTATTCTTCATTGCCGTCTGAAATGCAAAGTAGAATTTTTGAGCCCACACCTGATGGTTCCAGAAAAGTTATTCTAGCCACTAATATTGCCGAAACTTCGATTACCATTGATGGGGTGTATTACGTTATTGACCCAGGTTTTGTCAAAATAAATGCTTACGATCCCAAATTAGGTATGGACTCCTTAACTCCCGCTCCAATATCTAAAGCTCAAGCTAGCCAGAGAGCTGGTAGAGCTGGTAGAACTGGTCCAGGAAAATGTTATAGACTATATACGGAATCAGCTTTCAAAAATGAAATGCTCGAAAATACAGTACCTGAAATACAAAGGCAGAATTTATCACACACAATTTTGATGCTTAAAGCTATGGGTATAAACGATTTGCAAAATTTTGAGTTCATGGATCCTCCTTCATCGACATCAATGGCGGTCGCATTAGATGAACTATACAAACTATCTGCTTTAGATGAATCTGGTTATTTGACAACGCTAGGTAGAAAAATGGCTGATTTTCCTATGGGACCTGCGTTGGCTAAAACATTGATTACTTCGGTTGATTTTCAATGCTCTGAAGAGATTTTGACTATTGTTGCAATGCTTAGTGTACCAACAATTTTCTATAGGCCAAAGGACAAACAAGAACAAGCAGATAAGCAGAAGGCCAAGTTTCACCATCCGTATGGCGATCATTTGACTTTTCTCAACGTATACAACGCTTGGATTTTGAGTGACTGCTCAAAATCTTGGTGCTCTGAACATTATATTCAAGATCGAAGCATGAGAAAAGCAGAGGAAGTAAGGAAACAGTTATGGCAAATCATGAGAAAACACAAGTATCCAATAATAAGCTGCGGCATGAATGTCGATAAGGTAAGAAGAACTTTGTGTTCTGGATTTTTCCAGAATTCAGCTAAAAGAGATCCTCAAGAGGGATTCAAGACTATTCTTGAGAAAACTACTGTGTATTTACATCCATCATCAGCTTTATTCGGCAAAAGTTCTGAATATGTTATTTATCACACATTATTATTAACCACAAAAGAGTATATGCATTGCACTACGTCGGTTGATCCAAAATGGCTAATAGAGTCGGCACCTACGTTATTTCAGGCTGCAGACCCTAAAAGATTAAGTGACCTGAAAAAAAATATTAAGATAGTGCCTCTCTTTGATAAATTCAACAGAAATCAGGATGCGTGGAGGATAAGCTCATTCAGAGAGGCAAAATCGAAGGCATTGACCGGTGGTCAGAAATTTTGAACGATGTAACTACTACTACAAATATACTGTCACATTATAAAAAATCTATTGAAAAAAAAATTTCGAAAAGTATAAGAGTTAACATTGAACGTAAAAATTCATGAATTTCGAAATGTGAGGGCCGGCAAATAAAAGATGTTCAAACTATAGCTTTGAACCATAAACCAAAGAACCCTCTTCGTATAATTTTTTGAAAACTGACTTGAAAAATTTGAAAGCCAAGGGCCTTTTGATTTTCAAAGTTGGGGTTATAATGTTTCTTTCAATAGTCAATGGATCAATATCGAGTTCAATGTTATGGAGTTTCTCAAATCCGTGTAATCCGAACGGTTCAATCGAGTGATTCATATGCTTCAAGAGATGTTTTTTGACTTTCTTGCTATTCAATAACTCTATCAATTTCTCATTATTGTTCAAAGCGTCGTCCGAGATATTCAACTCTTTTTTCAAGAAACTAACGATCATTTGCTGATCAACACCTACAACAGCCACCAAGTAAGTTTCCAAGGATTCTCCATGAATATAAATTTGGTTTATCAAAGGACAAGCACTTAGATACTGATTTTCTATCCTTTCCGGAGTTACGTATTCACCTTGGGCTAACTTGAAAAAATTTTTGAGACGATCGATAATATAAAGTCTACCATTTTCATCAATTCTACCTATGTCACCAGTGTGGAACCATCCTTCAGTATCAATTGCTTTCAGTGTTTCATTCTCGTCTTTGTAATATCCTTGAAATATTTGTGGCCCTCTCAACATGATCTCACCTCTTGGGCCACCAGCATCTTTGGAAGTATAACCCATTTCTGGAACATCTTTGGTCTTCATTTCACAAGTTACCCCAACAGGACCACATGAGTCTGGTGAAACTTCATAAAGACCGGAAACTGAAATTCCTGCAAAAGATTCTGTCAATCCATACCCTTGACAAATACCAACATTCAAAAGAGATCTCAAGAAATTTACAGTAGCATTTGAGATTGGTGCTGACCCAGTAATACAATCAGAAACGTTGTCAAATCCAATTTGTTTTTTAATCAGCTTTATGATGGTATTATCGTATATAGTATGAGTAGGTCTGACACCTTCATTTTTGGCGAGAGTACTTGTTTTCGTTTTGATAATATGATTTATCAAAGCTACTTTGATTGTGGAGCCAGAGTTGTATATCTTATCTTTGAGGGCTGCTTCGAGTTTAGTATAAATTCTGGGAACGACACTTAAATGTGTTGGCTTTAAAACTTTCAAATCATCGACCATTGTTGTAGGTGACGCAGATTGAGGAAACCCCACGCGACCACCATGTGTAAGTGTAAATGCGACTGATAACCTCTCATATATATGTGCCAATGGCAAAAGACTATAACTCACTGGATTTTTGGGGCAGGCAATTGAAGTTATAGTATTTGTTATACCAGCAACACAATTTCCATGTGTCAACATAACTCCTTTTGGCTTTGAACCAGTTGTTCCCGAAGTGAACGAGATGGTGTATAAATCTGCTGGGGTAGGGGGTCTAATTGGTTGCAAGTTCAGCTCACCCAACTTTTCAATATGATTGAGATCATACAACCCTACATTTTGTTCTCGACAACGGATGAAGAGCTTGTCTCTCTCATTCAAATTGTCCATAGAAATGATACAAACCAAAGACTCTATTGAATGTTTTTCCTTGAGCTCCAATAAAGATGCAATTTTATCTTTTGAACACACAATAATTGGCGAAGCTGTCAACTTCAAAATATGTTTAGAAGCATCTGGACCCAAGGTATTGTACAAAGCTGTAGTAGTCAATGAATATAATGATGCGGCTAAGTCAGTCAAGACCCATTCCAACCTATTTGGACTGAAAAGCGAAACAATAATGTTACCATCTTTGAGACGTGATGAATCTCTATGGATATTATCTTCCAATACTACTAAGATACCCGAGCCAATAGATTTAGCCCGTTCATTTATAGTGTTGTAAGTTTCCCAGGTATATTTTTGCTCGAACGTGTTCAGTTCGTTATCAAATTTTCTGTATCCAAGAAATGGTTTATCAGCATAGATGGCGACAGCTGTTCTCCAAATATCATAGTATGTACGAAGGGATGGGTGAATGGTATCAACGAGGTGATCTGTAACAGCACCATTTCTATAGATTGCACTATATCCTTCTTTTGTTGTATTTTCCAACGGAATGGAAATTCTTCCCTCCTTCACCAACGGCACCCGCTCCTCAATCAAGCTTTTGATGTAATTGAAATCTTCTTGAAATAAAGAGGTTTGAGACATTGTACTTTGTAATGAAAAGTTGACTTCTTTCGTGGACTCAAGTACTTGTTTTTTGCTTTATTCAGTGATGTTGAGAAAAATGATATAATATATCGCTGCGTTTTCATCCCTTAATACTCAAGGAGATTTGTACAGATTGATTCGTCCAGATTAACACTATTTATCCAAATTAATGCCCGACCTATTAGCGTACATTGTCCTCTATTCAATAAGAATACGAGTCACGAAATACCCTGAATCATTATAAAGGCTTCATTTGAATTGTAACGTTCAGGTTTTTGATATACATTTGCGACATATTCAATTGATCTTCAATGAGACATCTTCAAGAAAAGAATGTACCATTATCTGAAAATAAACAACTATTCGCACCTAATCTCCGAGGCGTTGCATCAGGATCAAGTGACCTATATAAAGATCCATTTTATATTGATATGGTCAAAATCGTGTTATATGTTGAAAATTATTATAATAAGTATGTACACTCCAGAAAGATTAAGCAGTGAAAAATTGTCAGATGAAAAGTACAGTTAAAACTTTGATATATATGTATTTTATATAGAACCGATACTCCACGATTGGTAATTCCGTGAAGGCCAGAGAAAATGAACCCTAACCTCCTTCAGTATTTGCTCCATTTGAATAAAGTTTCCTTTGGATTGACCAACTCTCTTTCGTTTGACTTGACATAAGCCAAACCCTTACCTTCCCCTTGGGCCACGATTGTCTGTAAATAGAAACCAAAATCATCCGAAGAAAAGCCTTTGGTGTCTAAACGTTCGAGTGCCTCTTTCAATGCGACATCAGCAGCAACGTACTTGCGCTCAAACTTGATACCCTCAGCAGCTTCAAGCTTCGTTAACAATTCTTCCTGTGACATGGTATCGGAATAAACACGAACCGTGTCTGGTAAGGAGGAAGGATCTCTAGAGGCGACGGATGCGACGACGTAACCAAGATCCCTCAAAACAGTGAAACAGAATTTGTGATTTGGGTCACCTTTAATGGTTGCAACTGTGTTTTCTCTGTCCAAAGTCAAAGCAGGAATAGGACTTTTATACATGAATTTCCCAGGCGAAGCAAATAATGAAGTACAAATATCAACGGTCTTGATACCTGCTGCGCGGGCTGCATCAGAATGAGTTTTCTTGAACCCCAAAATTGGAACTGGACAGACTACCCAGTCAGTACCAAACTGGGATGGAATGAACAATCTTGGTTTGGCAGCTTTGACTGCTTGTAATAAGATATCCCAGTTGTTGTTCTTACGACCTACTAAACTGATAACAACGTCAACACCTTTGAAAACGTCTTGGTATGACTCTGGTGTTTCTCCACTAACTTGATAGTATTTCACCTTGTCTGTATCCGTTTTACCCTCCAAAGATCTTGTGATGGCTCTGATTGGGAATTGAAAGCTAGACTCAAAAGTGCTTGAAGTCAAAGCAGCAATAACTGGTTTTCCTAAAGCACCAGTGGTACCGTAAACAGCGATAATTGGTCTATATGTCATTATAGCCTGATTTATGGGGTTAGTTGAGATGATTGAAATGAAAGATTGTTGCCTGATGATTGATAAAATTTGAGTGTAACTCAGAGTAGAATACCTGGTATTTATACTAGCTGGTGCGACACTCTCGACCGTCGTGTGTGACTTTCCTTTTACTAATTATTGGATTAGTTTAGGCAAATCATGAATGCTGAAAGCTGATTTGAGTTGTAAGCTTAATTGCGATCCGGGCTTAAAGGCAATGTTTGTTGTTAATCTCTTCGATTCTTTGTCTTTGAGCACACAAAGTTCCAAAAAAGATAAAACCTCAAGCGATCCGAGACATCGGATCATCAATCCGATTTCTATCTAATTTCAAGGTGGAAAACTAAGTAATCACGGATGTTGAGATAATTGCCTTCCAATAAGGATACCACCCAGAACTCAATGCAGATGGTCTCAGGTTTTGTATAAAACAAACAGCTTGAAGTGGAAACTAATACTACATATAGCGCCATTACTTCCATTGAAAATTGGAATTTCGTAATATAGTCATAATATCATACATTGACTTCCCCAACCAGACTAACAAAAAAGATAACAATAGAGTCCAGTTCGGAAAACTGATCAATTTAGCCCCCTTCGCCTTTGCTAGAAGTCAAACTTAACTGATTAATATACAATCGATAAAAATACAATATGACACCAATCTAAATCACTTCATCGGTGTCGTCAAAACCGTGGTGGCTAGAATCATTCATCAAACCCAAATTATAATTGAAGATTTGATGATTTGAGATAGGGTCTGATATCGGGTATGACAGATGTGATAATGATTGCAGTTCTGGTTGCTGCTGATTGTTTTGCTGATGTAACTGAGAAGGAAGCTGGATATGTCTAGAATCCACATGTTCGCGATTCATATTGACATAATCCATAGCATTGTGATACATCGAATCGGGAATATCTCTCCCCGGGTAGAGAAATGGGGCATATGCATTTGTAGAATGCTCTATGTTTGTTGGTGTTATGATTTTAGTTTCATCTGTTTCGATGTTCTGTGTATCATACTCGAACTTGTCGTTGATACCAGGATTGCTTGTAGTTCCAGGTTCAAAGTGGCCATTTTTATAGTTGGAAGATCCGTTGACCAGATCGTTTTTCACTGCGATTAATTGTCCAAATGTATTCTCTTTCAGACTTGCAACACCAGCAGCTAGTTTTTCTTCATCTATAGATACTGATGTTATTGGTGGGTTGTATAATCCAAAATTCAACCCAGAACCATGATAGTTCAAGTCATTATCAGCACTAATCTCACCAGGGTTGCTAACAATATTTTTTGAAGTAAGCTCAAATTTATCCTTCGTGTGAAAGAAACTTGGCCACTCCACATCTTGAGAGCTTGGAATAGCCTGCGATGTAGTGGGTAAAATTGAACGAGGGTCCTGACTTGAGGGGTCAAACAACTGTAAATTGCTTTCTCGCCTACCATTATAAGAAACGCCATGGATGTTGCCCAGAACTTTGAATGAGTTACTAGTCTTCAAACCATAAGAGTCTAAACCGCTTGAATGAGGAGTCTCGTGGTATTTACTCAAAAAATTGCCTATTTTATTAAACAACTTCATAACTCCTGGAGAGGATTTGAAATTGAAACTTTTGATAGAGCTGACTAAATTGAAAAGATTCAACAAAGCTTTTGACCCCTCAAAAACTTCTTCATCAGTCATTCTGACTTCATTTATAATCAATGCTGCAGCCGTTCCAATTGAGGAAGTATTTGACATTTTTATGAACAATTCTGCTAGTCCATTTGCGATTTCTAATATCATCAAACAAGTAGAAGACCCATGAACTCCAAAATCCTCTAATGAAAAGTTTTTAATGTCTGCCAAAAATTCTCTTGCTAAAATGAGAGGAAATTTGGAGTTCAAGCAATCAGGGGTCTTAGTATTGAGCAAACTCCCTTTGAAGCTTAAGTGCCAGAGCAACAGTCTCAACCAGTGTTTTGTGGTTATGAATTGTATCGTTTCCCTTTTATTTCCAATAGTCTCGATGGATCTTTTGTCGTTTGAAATGTGATTGTTCATGGAATCGACAGAAGTATCGAAATTAGCCAATTTTTTTTGAATCTTGATTATCCATTCAGTTTTGTTTGCTAACTGATGATTGTCGTTTGTACCAGCATGTAACGCGATATTTGAACTTATCTCAGAATCCGAGAAACCATCTTCGTTGTACATAGCATCAATAAGATTCTGCGAGATCCAGCTATCAAAAAATGCCTTATCTGGTACAGAAGTTAGTTTTACTAACTTGATAAAACTGATGATTTTATGAGGCTCTCTCTCGTCTCTCAAGTCTGGCAACGGAATAATCGAATCTAAAACAGTTGGGTATGAATCTTCTATACACATGTGTCTTTCTGTAACGAATAAAACGTAGAAAATTTTTTTCAATATATGCTTTTCAGAACTCAGCTTCGAATCATAAGTTGATGGAACATGAAGTTTCAACAATTGAGCACCTGAGATCGATTCTCTTAAATATAGGATGGAAGGATTTAAGCCATTATCACACCAGTGATAATATATGAAAAGAAAGTATGCGGTTACCAATGTATCAATTGATAGATTAGTACGATAATCATATAGTGCCTTGGATCTTAAGATTTCATGAATATAAATTTCAGAAGGGAATTTAAGATATGCACTATTGGCATCATTAGTACAAATTCTATCAAGTACAGACTTTTTGAGATATTTCGTTTGAATGGATATAGCAGCACAAATGCTACAAGCTAAGGTATATGTTGATGCATTCTCTGAACTCAATTTGAAGTGGTCATCATCACCAGAATTTTTATTTGAGGTAACTTTCAATTCATTGTGTAGTTTTTCAATCAACTTGAACGAATGAATAATAGGATAAAACCCATAAAAATACTCCGCGTATAAGTTGATAAAAAAAATTATCTGTTTCAATGGAACCTTGGCTATCTCTTTCTCCGGATTATACGAATCGTGCCCATTTTGAAGCTGTTGAGAGGGAACAGCATATTTCAAGTTATTTATCGTATCTAGAGTTTTTTTATGTAACTTTTTTGGCCCACTTTTCTTCCGTATTCTGATCTCAGTACATGTGATTTTATTTGCAACACAGTGCCCACAAGGTCTATCTTGTTGACATTTAATTTTTCTTATTGCGCAAGCATCGCACGCTCTAGCAAAAGATTTCTTTCTTTTCTTAGTTGCTTCACTTGATGTAATAGTGACCGTATCTGTGGATAATTTAACACTTGCTGGTTGTGATATGGTGTTTGATGAGCTTGAACTGTTGTGATTAGAAGCAGGAGAGGCTAGTGTTGGTGTTGGTGTAGGTGACTGGTTCGACTCTTCTGTTTGATGAAAATTTATTGACGATTCTAAAATGCCGTTTCCCGTATGAGACATTGCAACTCGGATGGAAAATGCTTCTGATGGATGTCACTCTATTCACACTTCTAATTTACTTCTGAAGAGGGTGTCAAACGAAGATTATAATGATATCTAAGAATTCTAGTAGGGAGTTGTATATGTGTTCTAATGCTATTGACGATTGTAAAATCAGGGTATTGAAAAGAAATATCCAGTAATTGATACGGAATACTCACGAACGAAAAAGCTTTACTGGATAAATGTTGCACAGAGCCAAAGTAGTGTCTTGATTATCGAAGTTTTCCAGCAATTCAGGTCAAAAAAAAGTTGGAGATTTTGATGATTTGAGGGATGTGCTATTTCGCCTGGATGTGGGGGGTCGTATCTTATATCTGATGGATACTATGTCGCTTTAAATTAGGGCCAAGCTATATTATCCTTTTTTTGGGAGACAAACTGATAATTGGATTTATAATTGGGTGGAATTGGATGTCACTATCGTCTGGAGTGAGCATGAAAGTTCCGATTTCGCAAACAACAAAATGGCTAGAGGACTGGCAGCAATAATATGGATATGGGTGCAAGGCAATTAGCACTCTGAGCGCTCAAGTCAAGTAAAAAAAAGACTGAAAGAGTTTGATTTTTTGTTTATGATCGAATGTCGAATGTTTTTTGTGAAGTTTTTCTTTGTCTTGGGCCTCTCTTGTGAGTCCAATAGATTAAAAATTCACTATGCAGCCCACAACGTAACTGATGGTCCACTACTTTTGGATTAACCGCCACCAATACAACTAGTTTTATATATCGGTGAACTTATTTTTAAAAATAATTCACGCAGTCCATAAACTCGCTCGTGGGTGTACTCAAGAGCTCACGTCCTTCAAAGTGATACTGTAGATGATACAATCGCTGAAGGGCTAAATCTCCCAACTTGGTTTTTGACCGGCTTCGTAGTTGATATTATAATTTGCACTCCCAATTATTTACTGAATGGGTCTGTTCACCGCTCGTTGCTGACATAAATGCAGATGAATGTGGTTTTTGAGTCCGTCGGAGTCCGCCTCGTACCTCAAATACTCGGATATTGCTTAGCCTGGTCACTATGTGGAGGCTTCCTACGGTGTTGGGCAACTTGGCTTTGTTTGAATGATTGTGTTAGGTTATTCTTTGTAGTGTGTAAACAATCGCACCACCAGATTCGCCACCCTATTCGCCACTGAATACACATTAATTGATGGTCGTTGATAAATCATAGAAGTTGCAACTTGCAGCTTACACCCCGCCGGAAGGAGCCTTCACGTCGCAAGGTGGGTTACGAGAGCCATTGCCGACCGGGTAATGTTAGAAACCCACAACTGCTGGTGACTTGAAGATGCTCGCGGTCCGTTGCTCATGTTAAGAGTCCTTTTAGATTTTGAGTAGAAGCGATTAGCTATCGGAAGCGAACGTTAGTGCTCGATTTGGCTTGGATGATTGTTGTTCCTAAATATATAAGCATTGTGCACTAATGGCACCAGTGAACACCTTTTTTGCTTTGTCGTGCTCTTCGATAGCGCTTTAGCACTCACTATCGGTGCAATGGAGCTGATCGTCAGGCGTATAGTGTAACACTAGCTAATTGTGTGGTTTTAACTGTCGCATTTTTCACGCGACACACTCTTGTTGCATTGACTGAAATCGTCAGCTACAGTTACCTGTATCCGTTGGTTAAAATTAATTGGGCAACGCTCTACATGGTGTTTGTAGTTTGAGCGTAAAGCTATTTAGCCCAAGCGGCATGTGTGGTGACTGGTACTGGACCATTTTGTTGCGGCGAACACTGCTGCAAAAAACTCAAATTGAGGACTCGCAATATTGCACTTAGTGGTCTTTCACGTGAGCGAGCTATCTTGGGGCGTCAAATCAAAAAAAAATGATTGGTAATACAAACGGTTACCCTGTTCGGTATGGGGTAAGATAAATCAAGTTGCAGCAATTGCAACTTTCCCGATACTCACTTAGTTGGCACAGATCCTTAGATAAAGACCCAATCGCTTCAGTTATTTCGCAGTATTTTGGCTTTCATTGCTCTTTCACTGAATGAACTCATATACATTATTAGTATCGCCATACAGGCTGGTTCTTGAGTGGAGTGCCGGACAGCGATTCAAACTACCGTAGAGTATCACTACGCGCCCAAAAAATACTATATCTGTTTGAACCTTGCGCGGGAGACTGGGGTGGTGCTTCACTTGTCGCTAGTTATTTTCTTCGGTTTGTCAGGTAGCGCCGGGAGGCCAGATAAACACAGTAGCCAAAATTGATATACCAATGGTCAGAATAGCCCTAGGTTGACTTTTTTTTTGCAATTAGTCAGCTCAAATAGATACGGGGACTATTATATAGACAACGCGGTGCCACAAAGTGAACCAAATATACTGGCACTCTATCTGAGGTGCTTCAGGTTGTTTTTGATATTCCCATACACTTGGAATCACATTGATTACAAATCTGGTTTATCAGTTGCGTAGTATTCACAAGTAATAATCTCGCTTTCCGAACAGAATTAGTCCAGCATACTTTGATATTTTGCTTTATAGGTTCTATTAATTTCCTTGATCCTACAATACTCGCTTTGTGTTTGTGATCAATTGGATACTGAACACGATTGAAAATGGTTGCTCCAAGAGTCTTTCATATGGGACAAGTTGCAAACCTTCTTCCAAGATTAGCAGCTCGTACAGTGACACAATCATCATCAAACCACTTTCAAAGCGTCAGCAACTACTCAACTACATCACCAAGTGTTTCGCAGGCTACAGCTGCGTCGCTGCTTTCTGAAAAGTACCACATAATTGACCATGAATATGACTGTATAGTGGTAGGAGCAGGTGGTGCAGGTCTTCGAGCAGCTTTCGGTTTGGCAGAAGCTGGTTTCAAAACTGCTTGTATATCCAAATTGTTTCCCACTAGATCTCACACAGTAGCAGCCCAAGGTGGTATCAATGCTGCACTTGGAAACATGCATTCAGATGATTGGAGATGGCACATGTACGATACTGTCAAAGGTTCAGATTGGTTGGGTGACCAGGATGCCATTCATTACATGACCCGTGAGGCACCCAAATCCATTATCGAACTAGAACATTTTGGTTTACCCTTCAGCAGAAATGATAAAGGGCGTATATATCAAAGAGCCTTTGGAGGACAGTCTATCAATTATGGAAAAGGTGGCCAAGCTTACAGAACTTGTGCTGTTGCGGATCGTACTGGACATGCGTTGTTACACACTTTGTATGGACAGTCTTTGAGACATAATACTGATTTTTTCATCGAATTTTTTGCAATGGATTTGTTGATGAACACTGACGGTGAGTGCGTCGGCGTTATTGCTTACAATGAAGAGGATGGTACTATTCATCGTTTTTTTGCTCACAAAACAGTTTTGGCTACAGGTGGTTATGGAAGGGCTTATTTCTCTTGTACTTCAGCCCATACATGTACTGGTGATGGGTATGCTATGGTTTCCAGAGCAGGTTTACCTTTGCAAGACTTGGAATTCGTTCAGTTTCATCCTTCAGGTATTTATGGTTCTGGCTGTCTTATAACCGAAGGCGCCAGAGGTGAAGGCGGATTTTTGATCAATAGTGAAGGTGAAAGATTCATGGAACGCTATGCACCTAGTGCCAAAGATTTGGCATCTAGAGATGTTGTTTCAAGGTCAATTACAATGGAAATAAACGCTGGTAGGGGTGTTGGTCCTGAAAAGGATCATATGTATTTGCAGTTATCACATTTACCACCATCTGTGTTGCACGAAAGATTACCTGGTATCTCTGAGACTGCAATGATTTTTGCTGGTGTTGATGTCACCAAAGAACCTATTCCCATTTTGCCCACTGTTCACTACAATATGGGTGGTATTCCAACAACCTATACAGGTGAAGTTTTGACTATTGATGAAACTACGGGTAAAGATAAGGTTGTTCCAGGGTTGTTAGCTTGCGGTGAATCCGCATCTGCGTCAGTTCATGGGGCCAATAGATTGGGAGCAAACTCATTGTTGGATTTGGTTGTTTTTGGACGAGCTGTATCTCATACCATTAGAGATAGTTTGACCCCGGGAACACCTTTGAACCACGCGGTTATCCCTAAAGACATCGGGTTCAAATCGTTGGAAAATTTGGAAAGATTAAGAACAGCTGATGGCTCTAAATCAACAGCACAGATCAGATTAGCTATGCAAAAAACAATGCAAAAAGGTTGTGCTGTTTTCAGAATGGAAGAAACTTTACAGGAAGCTGTTAACTCTATCAATGAGATCGACGCTGATTTCGACTTGTCAATCAAA
This sequence comes from Cephaloascus fragrans, assembly GCA_003707825.3. Lineage (NCBI taxonomy): Eukaryota > Fungi > Ascomycota > Pichiomycetes > Serinales > Cephaloascaceae > Cephaloascus > Cephaloascus fragrans. The sequence goes on from PPLN03000001.1 coordinate 1,349,777, forward strand.
ACTACTGACAGATCTATGATTTGGAATTCTGATTTAGTTGAAACTTTAGAATTGCAGAATTTATTAACTTGTGCAACTCAAACTGCCGCTTCTGCATTAGCCAGAGAAGAATCAAGGGGTGCCCATGCTAGAGAAGACTATCCCACAAGAGACGATAAAAACTGGATGAAGCATACTTTATCTTGGCAGAAGAAAAGTGGTGACAAAGTAGAATTGCGCTACCGTAATGTCATTACTCAAACTTTGGATGAAAATGAGTGCAAGACAGTTCCACCGGCCATTCGTTCATATTAATTGGTTTCTTGGACACTTTTTTGACATCTAGTATGGCACATATATTTATTAGTTCTTTTTTATTCATATTGAAATTTAAGTTATGCATTAAATCGTAGTAATTTAAGCCATTATGGCATTCGATGATAACAATGAGAAATACCAAATACATAGCATAATCCTCAGAATGACATGGTCGCATCAGGACTTTCCATAGTTTTGAGCTTGAACCATTTTTTTGCTGCAACAGCCCTCATCCGAAATACAAGCCTTACTTTACCAAAACTTCGATCTGTATCATATACTCTCGTCAGGATACCCGAAAATCTCTTGTAGCTCCAAACCACACACCATTTTTCAATAGCTTCGTGCAAGTTTTTTTTGCTCTCATTCACTTTACAAACGCATTTGGTTTCGTTAAATGTGTCAAGCTGTGTCTGTAATCTCCAGTGCGCCACGATGAGTTTGGTATGATCCTTTGCTATGTTGGCATGATCATCCTAAATGTCGATACAGCCGCATTGTCACGAGCAGTATATAAGGCTGTTTCAACAACCACTAAAACGAACTCACCGTTTCTTGACATGATTTGGTATGGTGAAGCTATCGAAATCGAAGCTCTTTTCGAATTTTTTGAATTGATCGCTGAATAGACTGATCAGAATACTACTAAATACAAGTTTCTCTATCTCAAAATCTCAATTTCAGAAAGGATACGGTTGTTATTGCATGCGGTACAGAAGGTCGTATCATGCGCCTGCTAAGTATATTATTTGGGTCAATTTGACCAATAAGTGCTACTATCTAGCACTTATAAATAAAAATATATAATGTTCAACAAACTCTTTCATATTTCGACTAAATTTTTGTACAATATTTTGTGCTAGTAAGATATTAATACTACTGCTACTACTACTACACTTTCACTACTATGGGAAAATTGAATGTTCTTGTGAATTTCGATCCTTCCTGTGGTTTGAGAGATTCGAATGACGAACAGTATTTCACCAGTAGTCAGACAGTAAGAGGTTCCGTTCTGGTGAAGATTCAAAAAGACGTTGCGATCAAAGGGATCAGCATCTCCCTATTTGGTGAATTGGTAACCCAATATGATACAGTGGAGATGATAGGTGATCAGGTAAACTATAGAACCTATGTTGAGGGCCATACGTTTTTGAAAGAACCAAAATGCACTTTATTCCCAACTAGAGAATTGGCGTCCAGTGGTGCATCGTCTCATACTTTTATCAAAGGCTCAGACCATTCTTACGACTTCGCGTTAAACATCCCTCAAGAATCTGTTTGTTCTACATGCTTGAATGCTGCTAGTCATTCATTACCGCCAACCTTCGCATTATTCCAAGCTGGTGATGCTAAAGCAGAAATTAATTACGTATTGAAGGTTGAAGTTGATTGTGAGGGTTTCTTTTCTTCTAACAGATACTACATTTTTCCCTTCAGGTATTGCCCCCCTGGTGTTGATCCTCTGACTATACCACCACCGAATAGATTGTCACTCAACGAAAGTAAAATATTTGAGAAGAAAGTGAAAAAATTCATAGACTCTGAAGATCCAGAAAAACCTGAAAAAATAGTTTGTCCGATACATGATGATCATAAACACACTAGATTGGTAAGAAGATTATTCAATGACAACTACAAAAAGGTGAATTATTCGAAATACGTTAGTGATGTCCCCCTAAACTTGACTTTAGTTGGTGATATCAACCCTCTTTACATTCCCGGAAGCACGATGGATGATTTACAATTCTTGTTTTCTTGTCCGGTTGAAGACTTGCTTGAGCAAGGATACATTTTGAGATGCAACGAGTCATCGAAACTAGGGGAGTTTTTCATATCTGGCTTAAGAGTTTCACTAAAAATCAATACAATTATTCTAACGAGGGGCCACCGTACAGCACTGAGTTTCTCAAAAGTGCTTCACTACTCTGAGCCAAATGAGATTTTTGATATTGCGCAATTTGCGAAAGATAAGCAGAGAAGCAATCATTACAAACAGTTCTCAATAATCGAAATCCTTCTTGGTGATTCTAATGAACATAAAACAGTGATGGACAATATTCAAATACCGAGTAACATCTCTCCTAGCTTCTCAGCATGCAATGCGTTGACCCGAAGCTACGAAATTGTTGTCGAATTGTACGTCGCAAGAGAGTTGAAACAACGTCCCCAGTGCTTTAAATTTACATATGAAGTCAAAGTTGGTTTCTAGTACTTCAAAGCAGTTTGCAATCGCTCAGCGCTCAGAGGTAAAGTCCAGCTGGTTGAAGAGGATCTACGACTTCGAGTTTTTATCCTACCGCCAACGGCTGACAGAAGGTGTAGCTCCACCTTTGATTAAAAGACCGCTTTGGTTAGTAACATACGTGGAATGCGAACCAGAATATCTCTGACTGGTGTGTTTAGAACTCGCGCAATATATTTTCCCGTGGGTTTCATCATCATTTTTTGTGTAGTGCCTTGATTCGAATGGGATCAGCATTTTCATGTCATCCGGCTGAGATGAATGTCTGACCTTACGCCTCTATCGCAATTTGAAACCTACGTTTCAGATCTACAGTTTTACAACTCTAGATTTTCCATTTGTATTACACAAGCAAGATATCTCTGGTTTTTCGTGGTCAACCCCAACCCCATACACAACAATGTGCATTTGATGCCACTCCGTTTTCATTGGAGCAGTTCGAGAAAGGAATTTGAAACCACGATATCTGGCTTTAGTTGAGCTCGTTTTGGGACGATTCATCAACTTGCACCAAGTTTGTTATCGCTGAGACCGTAAGCTCCCAAATTGGCCAACATAATATGAATATGCGGAAGTGAGTGGCCATCCGCCATAAACTGAACAACTTAGAAGTAAAACAACGTTAGAGTGTTTATTCTTCGCTGGAATAAATAAACGATGTTGAACGGCTAAATCTATACTGCTCCAGTGGTCGACTTTTCTAGAGATCAGAGTGGAAGTAGGTGCCTTGAGCTTTGTCAGTGTCCTACTAGTTTGCAACAACTATGAATCTCGATCGAATTAGACACAATGAAGCACCCACTTAATTAATTGGGAGCTAGCAACATGTCTAAAAAGGTCAATCAGCATTCTTCATCTCTGACAGGCTGTTACAGAGGCCTCAAGCTTTATTAGGTAACCTTGGGGATTACCCGCACTAATTTTCCACCACGATGCGATCTTGCGACTGAGAACAATCAACTAGATCAATTTAATTTACAATTCAATAAAGATCTGTCCTTCACATTCAATTTTGATTGCAATTAGACTTAAATTTGTGATTTATCTATCTAATCAAAAATGGCTGATCGTGGTGATGATTTAGTTCCTGAAGAAGTTCCTGGTTATGTTGTGGGTGAGAAAAAAACCATTGATGAATATAAAAACTTGGACGCGGAAGACGAATCGTTAGCTAAATGGAAGGCTTCATTGGGTTTGAGCTCTGCTTCAAAGGAATTGCCAGTAATCCCAGGTGACAAACGTAAGGTTGTCATTTTGGAGATGGCATTGCTTTTCAACGATAAGGATCCAATTGTTGTCAATTTGGAAAACCAAAAGTCAATTGACGAATTGACTAAAAATCCATTCAAGATCCAAGAAAAATCCTTGTACCAATTGAGAATCCGTTTCAAAATTCAGCACGAAATTGTGACTGGCTTGAAATATCTACAAGGTGTCAAAAAGGCTGGTATCAGAGTTGACAAATTGGAAGAACCATGTGGTTCCTATGCTCCAAATACCGAAGATAAGCCATATTATGAAAAACACTTCCCTGAAGTTGAAGCTCCTTCTGGTATGTTGGCAAGAGGATCTTACACAGCAGTTTCGAAGTTCATTGACGATGACAAAACGGTCCATTTGCTTCTACCATGGACCATACAAATTACAAAATAAGTACATCCAATAATTGTCATTATACATAACTTTTTTTAACCTCTTTTTTTATAAGTTAGTTTTATTTATTCTTTCGGATTATGATCTTATAGATTATATATCTACATATGTTTTGTGTGTTCATGCTTCTTTTCGAGTACTTAGTAAAAATTTTCACAATATAATATTTTTATCTTCCAAGTCGTTTAGCATTTATAGTTCGACTACCTTTTCGAATGGTTGCCTCTTCTTCGAAGATTGATAATAACTTGAAACATCTAAACATATAAACATATCCACCACAGTTTATAACCTGTTATAAAGATGCTTTGTAAAACCTACTGAGACAAGATATATTTTTATCCATAGACTTTTCCCACTTGAACTACAAACTTGAAGTTACGCATTTTATACTATTCAATGAGGTCCCATTTAACTTTTCGATAAATTCATTTTAATAATCCATCACCATTCCTAAAAAAAATTTTAAATCGCCAGAAAAAAATATGAAAATAAGATGAGATCTATTAACTAGCATCAATTATCCACCTTCAAGTTATTGAAAGATTCTTCAAAACCGTGTTTATTCGAAATGGGCTTGACGTTGTTGTTTGAGCCAGGATTGTTATATGCAATTTGGCCCGTATAATTATTTAGATTGTGGCCATTATAATTATTCTGACTAGAGTGATGTGGATAATTACTGCTGTTACTAAACTGCCCCTGATTATCATTCGTAGTATGATTATTAAAATTATTGCGGTTGTGATGGAAGTTGAGATTGTGGCTATGATTGTGATTACTATTATGATTATGATTGTGGTTGTGCATGTGGTTGTGGTTATGAGTGTGGTTGTGATGGTGAGGAACAGTATTATTATTGAAATAGGATCCCTGGTTTTGATTTAAATTTTGATTCAGATTAAGATTAAGATTCTGGCCATTATTATGATGGACATGATGATTCTTTGGGCTAAACTTTCTATATTTGTTAGACGTTGGTGTAATAATGTAGGGGTTCAACTGATTCAAAGTATCTGAATCATTGTGGTTAAAGTATGGATTTTGCATTGAATATGTTGGGGCGGTTTGAAATCCAGAAGTAGCCGCAGCCGCTGCCGCGTAATGGTTCAATTGGTATATTTGATTTGGTGTTGAGGAATTCGATGTACCGTAATAGAAGGCCTGCTGGTTCGATAGTATAGGACTAAACTGCGTGGGAAAATTTCCGGTGAAAGGTGGCGGAGGATACTGTGAATAAGAGTGAACTGGACTGGCATACTGATTTGAAAAATAGGGAGGTATGTTATTGAACCTTTGAAAATCGTACGAGCCATAACTTGAGTTGTTGCTCTTGGGGTAGTTGGTCGCAGTAATGTTGTGAGGCTCTTCGTTCCTTTCGCTAAAAAATGCCTCTTCATCCTCTTCTTCATCCTCTTCTTCATCCTTAGACGCCTGAAATATTCTTTCCCTAGCTTGCAAATATAATGCTTCTCTTGATGCTCTTTCTGACTCTAATGCTGGATCGTCAGAAATTGAGCTTTCCTTTGATGGAATTGCTGCACCAGAAGCTATGCGTGACCCAGAAACTGCTGTTTCTCCTAAATTAGTGAATGAAGTCAAATCCTTTTCTTTCTGAGTTTTTAAATCTTCATCTTTTGTTCCAACTTTCTGCTGTACTTTGATTTTTGATATCGAGGAGTCCTTTTTAATTAACTTTGGCTTGACAACTTGCTTGCCTGGACTGTTTCCTTCCTTTTGTATTGAGATGTCGCTCAACTTGACTTTGGGCAATTCGATTCCGTTCGCTGTATCTGTATTCTTGAACACCACGATCGACGAACCATCATTGGACAAAATATGGCCCAATTGATAGTAATCGGCAATTTGATGGGTCAATAATCTATAATAGGAGTTCATTGGATCCAACTTCAATGATTGAGTTGAATTTGTTTGTATATATTTTATCAAACTTTTCTCAACTCTCAATATGACCAATCTATCTACATTCTTGAACAAACCGTTATATAGACTTTGCTGGAGATTATATGGATTATCAGCCTCCAATTGATCAGGAATGTTTGTATTCTTGTAACGAGTTAGTAAGTCAACAAAAAATGATATATTATGTGTTGTTCTGATCGCACCGAGAAACACCAAAACTAACGCAAGATTGTTTCCTTTCGAAAACAAAATGAACTAAAACCAGAATTACTTACTACCATCACTATCTTAGTGTAATAGCTCTTCACCTTCGACTATGATTCTCTTCAACAATTGTTTGGTGCTGGAGAATGAATAAAAATAGTGAAATATTCTACAAATTAAGAGGAATCATGAGTGGTTCTGTGTGTGTCATCGCTGACATAATACAACTTTTTAACCCCCCACTCGGAGGGTAAACGTAACCTGAATATCACTTCGTGGCCTCGTGATTCCATGAACTTGTTAATAAGGACATTAAAGCTGATGGTTGGACCGATCAGTACAATGGTCAGAAACATGGGTATCAGTTTGTCGTGGTACCATCGATTGTTGGAATTTTCGATCCAAATTATTAATAAATCTGGACAAACTACCACTTTGGGATAAACTCAAAATTAAAAGTCGATTAAATTCGGATTTCGAAATCGATATTTATTTATGCCTCTGATTTCAAGGTGAGCTACAATATCAAATGTCCATTCAGCTCTTCTTTTTGACTTTTTTGACGATTACTTTTTTGATTTAGCCTTTCTTTGGAATATAAGCATTTTTGTCAATGGATAAAGCAGATGAGGTATGTGATTTGTGAGAGAAGGTTACTGGCGATTAACTCAGATTCGAAGAATATGTATTAACCATTGATAGATAAGAGCCAAAAGGCTAGCTAAGTTAGGCACAATTTTGAACAATTCCAGCGGCAGTATCAACGCCAACAATACTTCTCCGAAAAATAACAGTTCCAGTTCTCCAATCTTACCTGAGTCGAAACAGGGTTCTTCATCGTCTCTTTCAAATTCAACTGTTCCAGCCAGTGATGTGTCGCCACAAAAGCAAGCAGTCCCCAAGAATGCCAGCCAAAATCAACAATCTCAAGACTCCCCAGAGAAGGAGTTGTCGCAATGGATTTGTAGAGAGGTTGAGATTATATTCAAGTATCACTTGAACGCCGCCTCCTCAAATGCTCCAGAATTTCTTGGTAGCACATTCGAAAACCTAACACCACCGGATCATCTATTGACAAAAGATAATATAGATGAGATCTTTATGGAAGTCTTGACTGAAAAAGGAGCTAAGGATGCTTTCAAGTACTTACAGGAATGCTACAGTATCACTTTACAATCGAAGAGATTCCTCAAAAAGAGTGATTTACTTTACTCCGCCAAACTAGAAGTTTTGAACGAGATATTGAGATTATGCCCAAGTTACGGCTTGATATGTTTTCAGGTCCCGGACATGTTTTTGAACAATGATTTTAACCAAAACGTTAACAATATAATTTTGGAAGCTAATTCTTTGGGAAACTTTTTGATTGATATCATCAACAAAGCTATCGAAAATGATTTCTTACTTGAATTTTTGAACATCTTGGTTCCAGCTGTATCTGAGAGGTTATACCAGATCAACATAAATAATCCCAACTTTTCCAAGTTTCTTACAGTTTTCGAGACTTTGCTCAGTCACAAACCAGTAGCTGGAATTTTCACCCAGCTTGATGGCTTCCATCCTCCCAGTTTACCACCGAGTCAATATGAGGAAAAAACATTACTTGGTCCGTTATACAGATTGTCAGTTTTGAGTACTGAAGTAGCGGATGCCTACTATAGCTCAGCCACTACGCCTTCACAGAGAAACTCTGTTCATTTATCAGCGCAAAATGAATCCAAAGTAATAACTGACAGATTGTTTTTCATCACCGATAAAATTGTCCGAGGATCCATCAACTCCAGAAAGGATATGATGTATTATTTTTCAACGATAGTAAACAAGAACCATTTGAGAAGAGGGGATCAAGCGGACTTGAAATTGGTTACAGGTGATGCCTTCATGTCTAATGTGTCATTATTGCTAGTCAAATTTTCACTTCCATTTTTGGGTGCCGACTATAAACAGTTAGGTAAAATTGATAAGAATTATTTCATCAAAAAGAGACAATTACTTAACATATCTGAAGAGACTAGAATCAATGCTACTATCAATGAGTCGAATGAGCATATCACCAAAATCGATGATGAACTGGAAAATAACTTTATAAGTGAATGTTTTTATTTAACATTGGCTTACTTACATTATGGTATCGGTGGTATTTTGATACATCAAAATAGAATGAAAGGTGTTATTGAAAGGTTGGAACAACAACTAGAGAGATTAAAATCTATCAACACGACAGCACAAATGCCAAATGCATTCAACCAATTTGCACAAAGACAAGTCCAAACTTTAGAGAAACAAATTCAGTCAATTCGTGCAAAGTCTTTGGCTATAAAAGGATTTTTAGCAAGTTTTCACTTACAATCAGAAGTTTTGGAATTCATTTTCGGGGCTTCGACGTTTTTTTTGAAAGTAATTGACCCCATACACGAGCATCCTTTCAAAACAGTTCAAATTCCCATTTTGAAAGATAATTTAGGAATTTTAGACAATCAAGATTTGTTGAGAGAGAAGAGCCCTGTCCCATTCAAATTCTTTCCAGAATTTGTTATTGAAGGTATAGTCAACTACCTCAATGTTATGGTGAGACACCCTGTGAATCCCTTGGTGAATAACGACAGATTACCTCAACTTGTGGAGTTTTTTGTCGCTTTATTACGTTGTCCTGAGATAATTGGTAACCCACATTTGAAAACAAAATTGATTGACTTCTTATTTTTTGGTGCTTTACCAATGCAAGATGGTAGACCAGGTTTCATGATGAATATTTTCGAGTTCAACAAAATGGTCAGTGACAATTTGTTGTATTCTTTATTGGATTTTTATGTAATGGTCGAAAAAACAGGTGCATCTTCACAATTCTACGACAAGTTCAACACAAGATTCAATATAGCACATATATTGGAGGAGTTATGGAAGATTTCAAGTTATAGAGCTCAGTTGAACACATACACGAAAGAGAATGTTGAATTTTTTGTCAGATTTGTCGCTAGGATGCTTAATGATACAACATTCTTACTTGATGAGTCTTTAAGGGAATTGGCAAATGTTCATACATTACAAACAGAAATCTCGAACAGAGAAAGTGGGAGTGCTCCATCTCTGGAAACTTCAGACGAGGAGTTACAAAAGCAGTTAGCGCTGTCTGAAAGACAGGCAAAATCTTTTGTTGGATTGAGTAACAAAACAACACAATTATTCAAATTGTTTACCAAAGAGGTTCCTAGGGGATTCATTTTACCAGAGATTGTTGACAGATTAGCAGGAATGTTGGACTATAACTTGGTTGCTTTAGTGGGTCCGAAATGTCGTGACTTGAAAGTCAAAGAGCCAGAAAAGTATCAGTTTGATCCTAGAGCTTTATTAGGAACTTTATGTGAAGTTTATATCAACTTATCTGGCGAGAAAGAATTTGTCACGGCAACAGCTAGAGATGGTAGATCATTTGCTAAATCACATTTTGAAAAAGCATATTCAATCTTGGGTAAATATGGGGTGCTCTCTATTGATAAGTTGGAAAAATTCATCAAATTTGCTGAAGAAGCAGAAGCTCAAAAGAAAGAAGATGACGACGAGGAGTTAGAATTGGGAGAAATTCCTGATGAATTTTTGGATCCATTGATGTACACGTTGATGTCAGACCCAGTCATATTACCGTCTTCAAAGGTGTCTATAGACAGATCCACTATCAAAGCACACTTACTTAGTGATGGAACAGACCCATTTAACAGAGTTCCATTGAAGTTGAAGGATGTTATCGATGACGTTGAATTGAGAAATAAAATCACTGAATTCAAGCTCAGTAAGCGTCAACAAAATCAGATTACAGATGGCATGGATGTTGACGATGATTAGTTAATGATAAACCAGTAAATAAAATCACTCACTTGGATTGTATTCACGTTTGTAGAGTCGCAACAAAATTTAAAGAGTTTAAACAAAAAATTTCTACAGTAAAAATAAACCATGGATAAAATATACATTCACTTTAACATTAAACCCAAAAAACCCAATCTCTTTACATCAAAATTGAATAAATTTAAGCTTTAATAGCAAATTTTCTTTGAGGGAAAGCAATTCTGGCTTTTCTTTGTTTGTCAGTGACTTGCTTGGCTTCAAATTTGGTTAAACGTCTTCTGATAGCTCTGGTTTTTTTAGCTCTTAAGTCTTTTGGTTGGTATTTTTTACCAGCGTAGAAAGCTCTAACATTTTCACGTTGGTTCAAGTTAATGACAGTTAAAACACGGGCAATGTTTTTTCTAACGGTGTGAATTTTTGGTAATGATGGACGAGTTAATTTTTGAACTTTTAATGAAGCAAGTTCTTGTTTCAATTCAACAAGTTGTTGTTCTAATTGTTCCTTTGATTTAGTACGGAGTTCGTAAGCTTTGACACCGGCCTGTCACTCTGAGTTAGTAAAGTTATCCTGGTTGATTTAGTTTGACGTTTACAACTGCTGTGGCAATACAATAAAATGAAACACCTATGACCATCTGGACACACTACAGTCTCCTGTTATTTCAGCGAGCTGGTTTGTGTTTCTTTGCAAGGAAGGCTATTTTATTCAATTTTGCCAGTGCTGAACACTTTCCAAAAGAATCATATCAAATCATGAGCAATTTACTCCTTGATGTTTGGTGTTCACAAAATCATTTGACACAACAATACACATCTTAACTATCACTATCACATACCATTTTGAATACTTGTTTATGAATATATATGGAACACACCCAAATTAAACACAAAATTTTCCAAAATACCAATGTAGTAGTAAAAGAAAAAATCCACCGACCGAAGTTTCGGCTTACCCTGAGCATCTGGAACAAATACTTTGGTTATCACCACACGAACAGAATAATTCAGAAATTGACCGTACTAAAACTTATTTGTGACTTGTTTTGTTAGGGCAAAAGCCCTAATTTGTGGGACTCATATTTCACCAAGCTACTACGCAAGGTGTATAACCATCTACAGGTGCTGGCAGAATCGTGCCATACGGAGAGCTTGGTATATAAGTATGTGGGCGTGGTGATAACACTGGCATTGTATCCAGCCCATCTCTGCGATTTGTTCTTATCGCCTTTGAAAAGTTTGATTCACGCAGCGAAGTGTGTCGCAAGCCAAAGGCTTGAAGGATGAAAAGGGGGGGTAGTTCCATCCAATATATGTATTTTCGAGGAATGTCAACAAGACGTAGTAGCGCAGCTTCCCAAGTATCTGCCACAAGAGGACTTGGTTCTTGTTGCCTCGCTGTGGGTTGAAAAAAATCTCACTGCCTGAACTTTTGCTCAGCATAGAATAGCTAAATGTTGCATCTGTACTATAGCGTAATTGCGCCCAACTACTCGATCAGCTTATATTGCCTCTGGGCTGAATAATAAGGTTCAAATTCATGATGAATTTCGTTATAGATGACCGAAAGAATAGGAGCTGATCAGACCTCAGCAAGAGTAATTTCAGTTGAATATGGGTGAAATATGAGTTCTATAAACTTATCTAGATCGATCTAGACACTCGAGTGAGTTTTAACTAACAACTAAAGAGCTTTGTTCGAATACAGAAGTTGTTTTGCTCCATTGAGGAATATTCAAATACCAAAGTAACTACTCAAACGGACAAAAAGCAGTCGGGATAGTATGGTAATATGAGCTATCGTGCTAATACCATTTAGATATAGTACTTTCTTTAGATAAAGATAGAACCATGAGTACTTGCAACCCAACTTGTTTACAACGAAGGACCCTTTATTCTCCAAAGAAAGATTTTCAGTGTTTTATTTAATCCATAATCTGGAAATTTGACTCCGGATTGCTATCGCATCTTGCACGTTCAGCTGGATCTTACAATGATATAAATACTTATCTATAAATGATACCAAAGTACAAGATTAAACCAGTCAATTAATTTGAATTTACATAATGATAATTATATAAAATACAATTAACCTAAACTAATGATTTAACTTTAAAGAAACATGAACTAAATATGAGAAAAAAGGTAGTAATAATAATAATAATAAAGATAAAAAAGAATCAATAAAAACAACTATAGATAAATTATGACAACAATTTAATCAAATTCAAACAATAATCTCCCAAATCTTCTTTAGAACTAGTTATTAACAATCAAAACATAATAAAAGTCAATTCTCAAGCAGGTAGGAATAAAATTTCATTGAAATTTTAAAGTTTGCTTGAAAATCAAAAAAAATTAATTAAGCAGTTTAGATCAGTACAACTTTTTTATTAAAGAATTGGATTTATTATAGTTTGATTTATCAATTAACAATTTTATTTGATGATTTACTTTTTCAATAGATGATAGACAGGTTTAAGCAGCATTTTTCAAGTTAGTACTTAACCATTCAAGACCTTCGTACAAACCATCACCTGAAGTGGCACAGGTAGCTTGAATATACCATGGACGTTGTCTGATTGAATGTAAACCTAACTTTTCAGTGATTTCAGCGGCGTTCATAGCGTTTGGCAAATCTTGTTTATTGGCGAAGACTAATAATAAAGCATCTCTCAACTCATCTTCGTTTAACATTTGTTGTAATTCTTCTCTAGCTTCAGTGATACGGTCTCTATCATTTGAATCAACCACGAAAATAATACCTTGAGTGTTTTGGAAATAGTATCTCCATAATGGTCTGATTTTATCTTGTCCACCAACATCCCAAACAGTGAATGAGATGTTTTTATATTCAACAGTTTCAACGTTGAAACCGATGGTTGGAATGGTTGTGACAATTTCACCCAACTTCAATTTATATAAAATGGTGGTTTTACCAGCAGCATCCAAACCAACCATTAAAATTCTCATTTCTTTACGACCAAAGAGGCCAGTAAATAATTTTGAAATTGAAAGACCCATCTTGAGGAAGTGTTAGTATTCAACAAATGACTTTGGATAACATATTAAAGAAAATGATTGATTGATTGATCGAATATCGCGGATGTTTCTCCTGGAAACATCAGAAAACATTCTGTTGTTGTTGTTGTTGTAGTTGTTGTTCTTGTGTTGATTCGATTTCAAAACAGACATTTTTGTTCAGAAACGAAAATCTGTCAGAATCAATTATAATATCCAGCAGTAATCTCCTACCGCGCCTGAAGTGTATCAAGGTAGGAAATCATGATAGAACCAACATGATTTACCATATGAAATATGGGCGCTAAAAACTCAATATTTCAGACTTTGTGGAAAATAAAGCCACTTCAATCATTTTCCAAAAAACTTATTATATACTTACTATAAAGATAATTTAAACTGGTATGAGATAAATTAAATGAAATAAAAGGTAGTAAATTATTGTAATTTAAATGATTTAAAGTAAATCAGTTATTCAACAAGTAAAGGGGCAAACGTTATATAGAAATTTACAATTTGGTGGAAGAATCAAGATTTCAGAATCAATTTGGACACCTCAGCTGAGATTGTATAGCGACGCCAAACAACTTATAACCGGGTAACCGCCTGTGACTTTAGACGCGTTACAGAAGATATAAGCACATTGATTACAATTTACTGGAGAAAACTTTGGTACGTGATGACAATTTTAATGGAAATATATTAAACTAATGCGCCAATTGATACGTTAGGTCCTGTTTGAAATTGAAATGGTTGTTTTGGGTGAACAGTCAGAGGTCTGATGTCGAAAACCAAGTACGATCTTCAGTCATGAATCAATAGCTCAGATGAATTTGATTTGATGTAGGATTAATATCGCGCTTTAGGCACTATCACAGGATGATAGTGAATTAGTACTAAACATCGAGGGAACGAAGTGACTTAACCGAACAAGTATTACGAATTCAGGCCAGCACGTCACACGAACATTTTACAAGTCACTTGTGCAAATCAGTTGTAAAGCTACAAGAATCATGGTGAGATGTATGCAAGTCAGTAGATTATAAAAATATACTTATACGGACACGGAACTGAATGGTATTTGAGGGTAGCTTGCCTTTCTTGCAGAATGCTACTACAAGAATGAACAAGCAACCCGGTGTTTGATTTATGCAAGCTCAAAGAAAAATTGTAATAATTTGAGATAGAAGTAAAAATTGTGATGCGAAATTGTTATGGAGGTCGAAAGCGAAAATAACAGCAAATGAATAACGGGAAGGAAAAGAACGAAAAGCAATTAGAATAAGGTGAACAATCAAACAAACCCCATTCGTGGATCAGATAAATCTCAGGTAAGTAGAAGGAGCTTGACAGCTTTCAGAGGTACGCGTTCTTCAAGCCCCAACATTTACCTTACAGGTGGAAAACTTTTGGAGCGATCTCAAGAAGATAGCATAGTTAACTTCGTTATTATCCTTTTCCCAATAAATTTCAGATAGTCTGATGTGCCATGGTGGATAGTCCTGCAAATCTATAATTGGACCAAAAAGTAAAATCAAGTCTGGCTCTATGCCAACCAAGGATGTCAACTCTTCATTAACTAATTGAATTGTGATGTCCTTTAACAACAACTCTTTCTGCAAAGCCAATTCACTCATCGTTTTGGTCAACTCGATTATTGTAGGCTTTCCATCAACTTGCGAAATCAATGAGATTTCCAAATCGATTTTTGGTCTGGAGTCCTTAGATAACGTGTCATAATTTGGATAATTTATGATATAGTAATTGGAATGTGGAATATATATCTTGTAAATTGGGATATTTTCGGATCCAAAATACAATTTCAAGTTTTTGTTTATCTTATAATTGATCTCGTTCAAATGGTTTTTCAATATACCTGTGTACTCATAAACTGATAAACTGGGAATACCGGCAGATAAAGTCCAGGCAACAATCTCGCTAACATCATTAATTAGCCCATCTACACCCCCATTCTCCTCTTCGTCCTCTCTCAAATTCAAAATACATGACAATTTCTTTGGAATTTTGTTCAACTTGTTAACATCATCTCTTATCAATTGTGGAGTCTTGGATGGATTATAAGCCAAAGTCAAAAATGTGATGTTGACTCTTCTATACAAAAACTGAAAGTTTCTGATCACTGAGATGAATATGAAGGAAAATATCAAAATGGAATGGTACACATAGAAGGTGATGAGCTGGTTGTAAGGCAAAGTCTCGTTTCTATTCACACCTTTGGGGTTGTTCAAGCTTTTCAAGAAACTGTTTGTTGAACTGATGAATGACTTGGACCTGACGCTGCTTGGAGGATGGTCAATCCTTTCAAGGTTGGGCTCAGGCACCTGACCAGCACTTTGGAGGTCTTGTTCGTTTTGTTGTAAAAGTTTCGAAGGCATAGTCGGCGTCTAAACTCCAAAGAAGAAAAAGTATTCAACGGTCTGAAAAGGCCACTCAAGAAGTATCACGAAAAGCACACTAACCTTGGAATTCAAGCAGTTCAAATTTGGTTGACTTTTGTTTGTTCAATGACTACCAGGGGCAAGCAGGACGAATTCCAGATTATAAGTTGCAAAACTGTTGAATCGATCTTCCAGTAACAGAGATTATGGTGATTTTGTTCTGGTGGTGAAGGAGATGAGGCTACCCGGTCGATGGCCCGAGCTTCTAATATTATTGTGCCAGAAAGAGTCACTTAACTGTTTACTATTAGCATTTATTGGTAGCACCTATTGTATTTGACGCCATTTTGACAACAAAACTGTCGTTCCGTAAGTTTTTGAGGGTTTCTACTACTTCAGATCCTATGTTGACATGAGCTATAACGACACCTCAAATGCCCCTCCCCGTGTATCTGTATCGAATGACGAACAAGTTTATAGCGTAGGTCGTATTCTCTCAAATAATTAATTATCATCTCATGATTGAAATTATTAGTAGACACCCGTACATCTTCAACAGCGATGATTTGATCATCTACTTGGAGGTTTTAAACTAACAAAACCAAATTTACTTGTATTCCATCTATTTTTCAATACACTTCACGCAGTTTCATTCTACAACTATCACACAGTCTTATCAGCATACAAAGAACCGGAACACTAGCTAGTTGAAGTTTCTGGTTAAGAATATCGTCAGAGTGTGACTTGGAAATTTTTACAGCGCCATAATCATTGGGTAAACAATAGCTTCAGTTCAAAAACACCTAGCGATCACTACCAGCAATCACCTCCAAGATACAACACCTAACCGAACACCATCTACAGTAGGAATCGCTTAGGCCCGAGTGCTTGCAAAATACTTCCGCACCAAAAAATATAGTATGAAGCTGTTTCAACAATTTGAGGATGTAATACGGCTTTTTCTAAACCCAGATTTGAAAAATGAACAGGCTTACCCCGGTGCTAAAAAGCCCTCCTCGAGGATGGCAGTTTTAGTTGGTCTATTTGCAGCAGTTGGTGGATTTTTATATGGGTATGATACGGGTCTAGTGAATGGACTATTGGAAATGAACTACGTGCAAAAACATTTCACTTCTGAAAATGAATTTACGGCACAAGAAATTGCACTAGTCACAGCTGTATTATCATTGGGTACGCTTTTTGGTGTTATACTTGCACCTCCCATAAGTGATAAGTATGGCAGAAAAGTTGCTATTATAACTACTTCCGTGATATTCAATGTTGGTACAGTCATACAAATATGTGCTACCAGGATACCTCTACTATGTGTTGGAAGGGCTATTAATGGTGTAGCTGTTGGTATACTATCTGCCGTTGTTCCAATTTATCAGTCCGAAGCATCACCCAAATGGGTTCGTGGTGCTATTGTATCGACGTATCAATGGGCTATTACATGGGGTTTATTGGTATCCAGTGCTGTCAGTCAAGGCACGCATTCGTTAAACTCGTCTGCATCTTATAGAATTCCTATTGGCTTACAATTTATATGGTCATTAGTATTGGGTATAGGGATGTGCTATTTACCAGAATCACCCAGATTTTATGTTAGAAATGATAAGATCCAAGAAGCTGCAAGTTCGTTATCCTACTTACGAAGATTGCCACTAGATGACCCGGGTTTGATTGAGGAGTTGGTTGAAATTAAAGCTACTTACGATTATGAACTATCCTTTGGAAAAACATCGATTTTAGATTGTTTTAGATCTGGTGGTGGTAGACATAAACAAGGGTTAAGGATAATTACTGGTGTGTGTTTGCAAGCATTTCAACAGGTTTCTGGAATAAATTTCATTTTTTACTATGGTGTGAATTTTTTAGCTGTTAATGGCGTTGATAAGTCTTATCTCGTTTCCTTCATAACTTACGCTGTCAATGTTGGTGCTACTATTCCTGGAATACTACTAGTCGAGTTGATAGGAAGGAGAAAACTACTATTTTATGGTGGAATTGGTATGACGATCTCAAATTTTATAATAGCTATTGTTGGTTGTACTACAACCTCTGTAATCTCCAATAAGGTCATGATTGGATTTATGTGTACTTTTATTGCACTGTTTGCAGCTTCATGGGGACCAGTTGTTTGGGTAGTCGTCGGTGAGATTTACAGCTTTTCCATAAGAGGTAGAGCAGTCTCCATAACTGTCGCTACAAATTGGCTTTTCAATTTTGCATTGGCTTACGCTACGCCATATTTGGTTGATAGGGGACAACATGCAGTCGAGCTAGGAGGGAAGATATTTTTTATTTGGGGAGGTTTGAATTTAGTGGGAACAGTTTTTGTTTATTTTACAGTTTACGAGACTAAAGGATTGAGGTTAGAAGAAGTGGACTTGCTATACAATACTTGCAAGTCTGCGGTCACTTCCGCCAATTTCAAGCCCGAAGCTCATCTAAGTTTTCCCAACGATGCTAACACTGTGGATACCATTACCGACAAATCGAAATACAACAATGAAAATGAAAACGGGATTGAGGCTTACGAAACTCAGAAGGCTCGTAGTAAGGATATTGATTCAGAGAACCGTGATGATGAAAACTTCACGACTCAATATGAAATCAATGTCAATAGCTATGATTTGGGATACAACTTAAATCTATTACCTATGGGTTATAGATCGCCCCCATCTTTGGAAAGCATCACATCTGATGAAAGTGAAGATGTCAGATATTACGATGAATTTATAAATAAGTTGAATTCGTTCGGTACAGACGGTACCAGTCCTCCCACATCAGAGGAGGATCCGAATATCAAGGATCGTGTCGAAGAGGATAGTACTGGCGTTTCTAATCGAGAAACTAGTAGCCGTATGGATGAAGAAGAGGGAACTGAAGCTCAATCAGAAGACGCGCACGAGAGTTCAGGTGAGAGCAGTCAATTACCTGAAAATAATGAACAGTTTGGATCACAGCATGAATCAGAAAATGTATTGAGACCTAGTATGTTGGGGTTCTTCACAAATGGTCCACCAGAATTTGAAAGTTCGGATGAATCAAGTATTAGTAGTATTAATTGAATTGGTTTTTTAATGGGATATTGTATTGAAATGGTCTATAGCATATTAGTGAAATGGGTATCATCGGTTATTGGGTAATGAATGTGTTTAAAACTCACTTGTAATTTTCGCTCAAAGTGGAAACTCTTTGATTCGAATTTCCAAATATATCTCTGAGCAGAGATTTTGTAAATACGAGCACAATTGATTTTGTCAGGTTGACTAACTTTCGTAAACATGCCAGTATAAATTACTAATGAGTATCTCTAACTGGTGTAAGATCATGACTCCAAACTTTTTTGAAAGCAAAGCGAAACTATACAAAAAAAAAATACCATTATCATACTTATAGCATGAAGATTCAATGTTTGATATATGATTATCTCGATTTATCAAGTGTATTGAAGCTAATAGTGCAATAACGAGAGATTGTGCACTCAGACAATTGAATAATTTGTATAACAATAGTAATCCGAAAAATTCATGTGCGAGTCCACGTAGAGGACTACTGCAAGAACAATAGGTGTTTTGGAGAAATGAAATAAACCAATGTATGCCTTATACCAAACACACTGTCCGCCATCAAATATTTCCAGGACAATCTTGCATTCAGTTATGTGAAGCACTTACACATTTTTTGGTGCCTGTCCACAAATCAGTATCTGCCAGTGGCACCGATATTTCAATGATATCGCTTCAGTAAGTGGCTTCAAAATTTATCATACTTGACAACTACAACAAGTTGCTTTGAGTATGATTACAAATAATTTCTAATTATGATCTGCTGAAGAGAAATTTCAAGCGTAGGATGAACCATAAGCTGATGATAGAAAGTTGCCTCCACAAATCAACCTAAACCTTTCTGAGTTCGTATCCGAATTCGCTATGACGTGTTGTACAAATATTTAATCCAATAGTAGAATCAATATCATTTGCTTATTAGTTAAACATAAAAGCAAAGTATTATGGGTGGATCATCTTGTGCCTTCATCCATTATAATGCTTCAGTTGCCATGCAGATCGCCAGGAAAATTGTTGCAAAGTCAGCCAGCTGGCCTCCCCGAATCAATTTGGCTCTACAGTGAATCATACGCATTTGTCGTTGGTCCATTATTGAATATATTGTGAAAGTCTAGGTTTATATGTCTTAATGGTTATAGCGGATATTTTGAAAACCTCGGGAAGCGGTGCGAGCTCTTCAGTAAATTTCCCTCCGTTATAGGCTTCAGTAATCAAACATTCATGATGAGTTCGGTGGTTGGCTAACAATATCGTAGGAAAGAAGAATGCTTTTCCTAGCCTAGTGCCCAAATGGATATATGTGGCCTCCACCTCTTCGCTGCTGCCACAGTGGTATATTCTGCAAAACTTGCCTCCTCGAGCCTTGCGAAATACCATGTAGTAGTGATTGTATGAATCAACAGAGGTGTAAAAAAGCCCCCATTTGGCTGTGGACTACAAGCTTGTCTGCATTGTGAAGTTGGGGTTGGTTGCAGTTCTGTTTCTCCTGTTCACTTATACGAATATTGTTAGAATTCTCAACCTTTTCACAATGGTGAAGTTTGAGTAAGAGCTGACTATAGCAAGAACTTATGCTGCTGCTGCTTGTTGCAAAATGAAAAACAAAGCAGGCAAACTGATTATTGAGTAGAGTTCGTTGACTTGGAACGGGATCCCAGTTTGATGCTCTCTACATGAGACGTGCCCCTAAAATGGTGATCTGAAAGTACCAGTGCTCTCGTAATTAGGCTTTTCCAGCCGAAAAGCAGAGCAAACAATGTGCACTCTCAAACCCGATCCCTATCCTCTCTCCCACTGCAATCTGAAAGCCTAGGTAACAACATTTGCTGGACAATAAGCAAAAAAGCTCGTGCGCATAGAGTATAGAGATTTTCCATTGAATCATGTCTCGCTGGACTACGTTGCAACATTCAATGGTTTTTGACAGTGGTATGTCCATACCCGTTCAGAGCGTGAAATGATAATAATATAGAAAAGGAAAATGGCTTTCTTCCAGAACCTAACACTACCGCGATCTGCTTTTTCACCATAGTGTCTACGGTGTGCACTATGCATCTCACCGGCAAAGTTGGTAGTATGTAACGGTGTAAATACTGAACACAAGCCATGAATGAGCAAGCAGGCTCAACTTTGATCTTCTAGTTAAGTTGTATATTAATTTGCCTTCATTTTAAACTTCATTTAAGAGGTTTATTTGTAAGATTTAGTAATTGGTTTCTGTACGACCGTTAGAAAACACCATTTATTTAATAAGTAACTACATCTTCAAACATTACCTAATTGTGACTAACTGATCATCATGTTATAGCCAATAGCATATTTTTACTGGAAAATTTATACTACAATTATTAATGTTTTGCAAGCATATGGACGCAATGTCTGTGAGTGAATAGATTACGAGAATCGAGCAAGTTGTGCCTTTAAGTTATGTGACGGTTGACTCGTCGCAATGGAAAACTTGACACATTGATTTGTGGGATCGGGTCAACACGTCCAATATGTGCTTGGTTTGATACTTATTTGGCCAGATTGTATAAATAGTGGTCTAAGTATCTAATTACGAAACAATGAAAACTGTTTTTCTCATTATCACTGTCAGCGCTGTCTTGCTACACTATATATCCAACTACCAAGCTCCTTATTTGACTTCCCTCTCCACTATCGTCGATATCATGTCCTACAAACCCACAGTCGCAATCTATGGTACCTCAGGAGTTTTAGGTAAACCTACTTTGGAGGCATTTGCCTCTTCTACCTTCTCTTCCAGTTTCCAGTTTCCAATAAAGGCTTTAACCAGAACCACGGAGGGAAAAACTGATACGAACAAAATCAAGTACGTTCAAGTTGATGGTGACGACGTGGATTCTTTGGTTGCTGTTTTCAAGACCGTCGATGTTGTTATAAGCTTGGTTGGTGGTAAAGCCAACTGGAACGTTTTACTAAAAGCTATCAGCATCGCTAAACCCAAGTTGTACATCCCATCCCAATTTGGTACTGAATTGGATAAGTCGCCTGTTGATATCTTAGGTTTTAAAACAAAACATTCAGCTGCTGCAAGAGATTCAGGTGTCAAGACAGTAGATGTTGTTACCTCATTATTTGCATCTCCAGGTTCTTTTATGTATAAAATTATTCCTGCATTGACGTTGAACAAAGAAAAGAAAATTGCTGTTTTGAGAGGTGATCCAAAACACAAATTTGCTTTCACAACCTTGACTGATATTGGTTTATCGGTTGCTGCTATTGCATCGAAGCCTCCTGCATCCTTACCAAATAAGATTCGTATTTATTCAGATGTGATATCACAAGATGAGTTATTGGCCTATGTAGAAAAAACTGAAGGTGTTGTTTACAAAAAGGAAAACGTTTCGGCTGAAGCAAGTTTGAAGGAAGCTCACGAAAAATTGAGTAAAGGTTTCTCATTTGCGGACTTTGGATTCTATTTGCAAACAATTTTATCCCAAGGCGAAAACAAAGGTTTATGCTACATAAAAGAAAACGAAAGAGAGTTAGTGAATCCAAGTCAATCAGTTTTCAAGTGGGGAAAATTCTGATTGCAGTCGTTACTGGTATACGAGGTGTCTATTAATATCTCAGTGTGCAAAATAAAATTCCAATCCACCCTTAAAAACAGTTGTAATAAACACTTACGAAAATTTGCGAGTTGGGCCACGCTAATAATGTACCCAGCTGGCAGTTTCAAAAGTACGCAGGCCTCATAGTTGCATTCGTGTCTGAACGTGCTGATTTCAATGACTGTGCGAATGTCTCCATTGAACTGAATCACTACTGTTGTTGTGTCCTCCTATTTCTCTGACTTTACGAATGCACAGTGCCTCCTGGATATTATCAACAAGCTTGTTGATTTATTTTTGGTAGAAAAATCCTGGATCAAACATGGAATGGTTGCGATAGGTTTTCAGATTTTCTCACCACTTTGTTTCACAATTTGAGCATTATCAATTAGGATGCAGCCGAAATGCTCCAGCAGTCATTGATAAGAAAAGACCGAAAGTGCAACAATTACACATTAAAAAAAAAGAAAGCAGAAACGTCTTTTTGGTTTGATCTGGTGCCTGCCAATTTTGCTTGAAATACCGCTGACAACTACAATAAAGTCATACAACTGCGCGTAGTTGATGGATATACTCCTTTTGCAACTGGTGCGGCTCGTCTTTCATAGGGGGACCTAATACGGGCTCGATAGGAACAGTCTGCGTGCGACTCGCTCCGCGGGACCGCACTAAATTGTCCACTGTTCTGACGCATGGAACGCCACTGTATAGACAGGTCATAGTAACTACGTCCTGGAGTAGGTCCCGATTCTTTGGGTGTTTTTTTTTTCAAGATCCAGAGGTTCCGTTGAAAAACAAGACTTGTTGCGAATCGATTTCCGCAGAAAGAATGAGCGCTCAAGGCTAGCTCTGTGCTCCAGGGCTGGTGTTCGCATAGCAAGTTTTAAGCCCTTCCTCATACGATATTCACGATACCACCGCTCCCCGTTGGCTCCAACCTACTCAAATTGACCTTTTGTTTGATCATGCCCACTATTCACATAGTGTGACCCGATCAAAGACCGACTTTGACGCACAAAATGCATACATATGCATTCTAATGCCAGATTGAAGGGTAGCTAAATTATGCGCATGACATAAACGCACAAAATTATTTTTGTGGAACACTTTTTTTTCTAATTGCTCTATTTCTTCGAGGGACACGAGCAAATGCTTGCTTTCCTCATACAAAAAACGTTTCTGTTTGCATATCGCCCATTTTATATGCCCATCACCACGATAACTGTGGTGGATAATATTGATTATCGATTTCCGAGAGCGAAGGGGACGGGGTTCAGCAACACCGAAATGGTGTTGCTGGTGTGTTAGGGGAACATCGCACCAGGAGCAAACAAACAAGCAGACGTTTGTTTGTTTGCGAAGGGTTCTGCTGTCACGGAGTGCGCGTGTTTAGGGAGCGCACACTGTAGTCCGCTAAACTGCGAGATCCAGGTCTTGATGCTACATGAACGCTTTTCGAGATATATAGTGGGTGCACCACCGAACCGGGTCGTGGGCCAGAATACATGAACACGCCACCAAGCAACACAACTTTTTCACGTGTATCGTCACAACTCTCCA
Organism: Cephaloascus fragrans; assembly: GCA_003707825.3. Lineage (NCBI taxonomy): Eukaryota > Fungi > Ascomycota > Pichiomycetes > Serinales > Cephaloascaceae > Cephaloascus > Cephaloascus fragrans. The sequence goes on from PPLN03000001.1 coordinate 1,373,565, forward strand.
GATGTGAGCCTTTTTATTGCAGAGAGACGTCCCGGCAGATGACTTTTCCCAATACAGTGGTGTTTCGACAGACAAAAAGCAACGACAGCAGCGAAAAGGGAAAAAAAAAAAAAAAAAGAGGAAGATCGAGCCGCACAATCACGTGCTTATTATTATTTTAGGTGACGAGTCTGCTTTGGGAATCAAAAGAAATTCATTTACACCATCGATCAATAAATTATATTTATTTTAATGAGTTATCAAACATAAAAGATTTAGAGTTTATGATCTTTTGCTATTCAAGCTAACCAAATCATCTCCAGAATCACAGTTACAGTCATATACACAAACATACAAAGACTTTTCCCACACGGTTTTCCTCGCTTACCTACTTATTTCTGGTGATTTTATTAGTTAACTTGACGTATAACAATTACCACGAGAAAAAAAGTCCAAACTAGCTGTTCACATCTATACATTTCGCAGAACCAGTGACTTGAATTCTAACGCAGATTCAGAAATGATTTATCTGAAGGACAGTGTTTCATTGTCCAACTCCAGTTTGACATCCTCGTCGGCTAACCCTCAAACATTCTATCCTATTCCAACCAAACCAATACCTTTTTTGAGCTATCAATATAACTCGTCGAGTTCGTTGAATAATTCAAATGACTACTTGGTGCCGGAAAAGAAGAACACTCCATCGCTAGAGGATATTGTGGACGACTGCTTCAAACTTAAGAACATATATAATGAGGACCGCATGATGAACAACTATGATATTTCCCCAAATTTTGAAACTTACGTTCAGCGAAAGCTGGTTGCTGAAAGCTTCTTAAACTACACATATAAACTACACTGTAACGAAAACTTACAGTTTTTGATCGAAATATACAAATACGAGTATCTCTACTATAAGTTGTTTCCAAATAATTTGCACAAAGTTTTCAAGAACTTGAACCTCAACTCATCGTCTCCTTTGAGCCAATCAGTCAAATCTAACGACTTTTTATCGAAATCGTTAGATGACTTGAATTTGATATTTCCTATCAATATTAGATCGGACAACAAAATGAGCAGTGATAGCCCTGTTTCAACTTCTAGTCACAATCAACTTATCAATTCAGATGTCAATCAGGAGACGGCTTACAATATACTGTTACCTAAAATATGTAACAACGACTATAACTGTGAGTATTCCACCAGTTCCCCAGGTCAAGATAATCAAGACACCACTTTGATACAAGAAACCAATTTGGGAATGTTGAAAGACAAAAAGGTGTCTGTTGATCACTTATCTGCTTCGCTGGAAGTGCAAGACATTGATCAGCTTGATGAAAACGAAAAACATTTACGAGAATTACAATTGAAGAGTCAATGGGATAGTATTCTTGAAAACTATCTTTTAGCCAACTCTCCTTATCAAATCAATTTGTCCAACAAATCCAACAAAAAAATAATGAATGAGAACACTATTGAAACCTTTCACAATCCTGATATATTCCAAGGTGCTAAAAACGAGATTTTCCAGTTAATTCGTGAAAACGCTTATATTTCTTTCCTTCATGAACTAACCAAAAAATCTTACGAAGAGAAAGAATGCAGGGAAACTAAAGAGCCAGAAGTCATACTACCGGAGAGACAAAAGTCCCCCAGACTCATTACTTCTTCAACTGTTCCTCCTAAAGACATTTCACCCAAAGAAGATAAAAGTGAAAACAAAACAGAAAAATCAGGCTCATTGTTGAAATCTTTAAATCTGTTGAGAAACTCACCTTTATTGAAACCCGGAAGTCTCAATATCAACAATAATACCGGTGTTAGCAACAATAGTAGCAACAGTAATATTTACAATACCAACTTTGTCAACGAGGAAAAGAAAAAGACCCATGATTACAGACGTAAAAGCCATTCCCCTTCACCTTCAACCATAATACCACCGTTACCAATATCATCGTTTGCCAATTCTTCATCGGCAAATTCATCAGTGTTGCTTTCGGTTCCCTTCACATCAGTCTCACAACCTCACTCTCCTTCTACATCGACATTTTCCAACCTCATTGGCCATCTCAAGACTCAAACCACTACCGGAAATACTAGTAGTATAGCAACGTCACCCGATTACAACTCTTATGGGTCATATAACCAAAGCAATGATCATCAACATCATCATTCCATGAGAGGACCGTGCGGAATAGTTATAAATGAGCTTCCGCCCACACCAGCAGATGAAAGAAAGAAGTTCATGAAAGTCAAATGGAGAAGTCATAAAGATAAAAGCGACAAAGACGCTGCACTATAGTCATCAGTGAGAGATGGAAGTATATTGAGCATAAATTGAAAATTTACAACAGAGAGTCAGAAAGCTGATTGATTGAGGGACAGAATAGATGGGAAATCATGGACAGATAGAGGGATACATAATCAAATTGGCATTAAAACACACACATAGATACATAGATTCATAGATACGAAGACTGAGATGGACAGGTGACTAGCTAGACACGAAGATAGAGGTGGTAGCTAGAGGAGAGACGTATAGTCAGATAAATAGATAGACAAACAGATAGACAGACACATATATATATAGAGAGAGATGGATAGACATACAAACAAACAAACAAACAAACAAACAGATAGATTAATATGGATAGATATGCATACAAAAAAATGAAAGGGTTCAATTTGGTGTTTTTCGGTGCTCAAAGGTTATAGTTCGTAATTTTTTAATGATCATGATGCAATTGCTAGCTATTTCGCTTATTACCTGTAGTTTGATATTGCAAGCTCCAGAAAATGACCATAACTGAAAGCCTTTGTGGCGTTTTACACGATCCAGATTACCAGGTTTGTAATGGTAAGATGTTTGGGTCAACGGATTACATTTTAAGTAAGTTTTATTTATTGCTGCAGCGGGATTGCACAACATGAAACTACTCTTCGTAATGATACCGATAGGCTATCCCTATAAATTTATTTTTTTAGAGTGTAGTTCTATTTATATAAAAATCAGAGATTTCCCTTTGTCTTATTGATAAACAACTACGTTTGTTAATTGAACTGTGAATCAAGCTTCAGAAGTTAGTTCTGAAGTTATCATAAGTTCGTTTATCGCTCATTTTGTGGAGCTGAATGGCTTGATTATTTGTACGTAAATTCCCCTTTTTGATGCTCATTGCATTCCAGTCATTTCTGTTTGTGTTTTGATATAGAATTTGAGTTACCTTCACTTTTTATAAGAACGCTACATTGAGATGCAACTGACAAGCTCAAACTTGAGTTGGAGCTTATGACTAACTTGGATGAATTATAGGTGAAGTTTTGAATAATGAGTAAATCTCATAAATCAAGCCTCTATACACAATCTGACTCATCCAATTCCAATGTCAAGGTATCGAATAGCATAGACAATCATTCCTCATCTGAGAACAGCGTCAAGGATGTATCATTAATCAAACAGCTGGACACGAACAATCATGAAAGCCAGACACCGTTCAAGATTCCTGAAACGCTACTCAAGAGATTGACGCCAGTAAATCTGAACAAACCAAAAATCTCCTTGAAAGAAAAGTTGATGATAACTGAGAAGAGAAGACAGTTGAAATTGAATGAAAAGATCTCCAAATTGAATAAACAAACCAATTTGATACTAGAGAAAATAGATAATTTGAATCGGGAAAATCATGTGAATAGTAATCATTTGAGAGATAAGTTGTTAAAGAGCCTCGAAATTGCTACTGAGAACAAAAAAATCATTCTTGATACGAAAAGGTTGGCTGCCAAAAAAATCAGTGAAAGTATAACATCAAGATTGAGCACGGCTTGCTCTTTATCAAGTCCAACATCAAACTCGTCGCCATCCACTTCCGACGAAAGATTACTGAATTGTAAAGTATTTGGAATTCAATCAAGCAATATCAGCTATAGCAGAGTAGGCTCAAATGAAAATTATAGCGGTAGTTACGATGACGATGATATTGACGAATTTTTTGATACAACTGAGGAGCTTGTTCCTGAGTATCTTACCCATTCTAATTTGATTCTCCCAAGCAGCAAAGACAAAGGATCTATACTTTTGATTCAAAGGTTAATCAGAAGGTTCTTGTTGAATAGAAAGATAGATGAATTGAGAACATGCAAGTTTTTCAAAGACTTTCAAGATAAACCATTGAAATCAATAATGAATGAGTATTTGAATGACTCTCAATTTGTTAAGTCAATAGATAGATTTTTAACTTTAATGAGATTACCTTCTTTGCTGCCTGAAATTTGGGAAAGTTCAAAGGTCTTTTTGTTTGCATTCACGATGGTATTGGAGTATAAGGACTCCTTAAAATTGAAAGTATCTCCATCATTTAAAACGAACCTCGGAAGTAATTACGAATATCCCATTGACTCTGGGGACAAAAATAAATTCTATGATGACGATCAAGTATGTAATACTGTTGTGATATTGTTACACAAATCAAGTACTTTACTTTGTCATGAGTTCACCAAAACAATAACAGATTTTCAAGATCATAAAGAATTTTCTGTTCCATTTTGCATTTCGAGATTGAAATTTGCGAAACTTTGGAGGCATTACAATTTTTATTTCAAAATCCATTTCGATTTGCATTTGAACCGCTGCATTTTATTGGGCCAGAGAGCATTGAATATAATAAATGAAGAAATTGAATTAATTGAAGCATCCAACGAAAGAAATCATATTCAAGAAGATGAGAGTTTGCATCAAATCATGAGACAGAAGGAGGGATTATTTTCACAGTTAGAGAAGTTGAATTGCTCGAAAGAGAAGTTCAATAAAGCCAGCACAAAGGTTGACTCCGAATTTACTGAATGGGCTATTGCCGACAGTAACAGTTCTGACTTGTTGTTTCTGATCAAGAGCTCTTTTGTTGAATTTGTTGATTCCAACAAGTCGACCGATGGATCTAGTACCAAGACTGGATCCATAACCCATTTTAGATTCAGCTCAAGTGAAAAATCTCACCATTCTAGTTCTCGCGATTCTAAACGAAATGATGAAGTCGAGCATCAGTACTATTTGTGGATAAAGAGAGATTTTGTCAGAGATATCCCTGTTGTCAAGGTTTTCTCAAACTTGGTCGGTGTATCTTTGTTGATTCCTCCTTTTGTAGAATTCAACACTTGGAGAAGGATTATTGTGAATTCTGCGTTCAAGGATTTTTGTACAAAGGAAGATGTCAGCGTTGTACCTAAAGTCATGTCTAGCGGATTGTCGTTGAAATCATTCAAAGACTCCAAGGGCAGAGAAGGTAAAAAGTGGAAAATGAAAGAGACGGACAAGAGATTTGTCACAAAATTGGTCTTGAATCCCAAAATGAAAGCTAACACCGAGGGGCTTATTGAAGTTCTTTCTCATCTAGATGGTGTGGTCAACGAAGAAGTTTATATGAGAAAAATACAAAAAATAACTTTGGAACTTTTCATTTATGTGCAACTTTTGGTGGCCGGTTTTTCATGGTACGATTATCAATCTCAGTACTTTGAATACAACATTTTGGAAATGGACATTTTTGAAAAATATGTCTGTTACGCCTGTGAAAACAATCTCAACTCATATGACTTCTTCAAGATTATTTCATACTCATTGAAAAAATTGGTTACGGAGTTTGATTATCTAGGTTTGAGTGTGTTTAGTCAGGACATAGACGTTCTTTTTGCATTGACAAATCCTCCCGATAATAAAAACCGTGAAATTGTCATAGACAAGAATTTTCTTCTGAACTACTTATTCTTGTACCAAGGCTTGTTCGAATGTATTACTCTCAAGTTCATGGAGAGATCGTTTGGTCAAATTGGATATGAAAAAGCGTTACAATTCGAAAAGCTATGTCATTTGGCTATCAATAAAGATGTTTTTGATGAAGACTACTTCAGATACCCTAGACTCTACAAATTCTTGGCTATGTATGATGAAAATATCGACCGCCTGGTATCTTATAGTCATTTGAGCGTTTCATGGAGCAATACATCATCTGTCAATGATAACTTATGCCATGATTATTTTTTTGGTGTCTATTTGAATAGCTTGTTTTGTGACCCCAATAAGCCAATAAAGAAACACATCACATATAACACGCCTGAACAATGGTCAACTTTTATATACGATATTGAGTATTTGGTTTGCCAAATCCGGTCAACAGTTTTGACATGCTTCACCATATTGGTTATCAAATCTGTCTTCTCCAACGCAAAATTTTTGGAATTGAGTAAAATCAATCCGTTTTTCGAAGGGAAGGTTGTTTCGCAATTTGTTGATTTTGGCAGCCTTTTTGTACTGGTGTTCACCCTCTATGAATCCCTCATTTCGTCGAAGGCTCAAGATGGAATTGTTTGCTTTGACTCAGAGCACTTGTACATTAGGCCGTTGCAAGACATCGTCTTGAACAGCATCAGGTCTTCCGGTTTGCATTCCCATCTCACCCCAGAGGAGCCATCCCTGCAAGCGTTGTCTGCGGACTTGAAGATGTCTTTCATCCATCAATACTTCTCCACCGTCAACTTGGCGGACAAGTCGGGCTTGAAGACCCTGATCTATGTTTCACTCAGTAGGCACTTGCACAGCTTGATCTTCTTCAAGTGCCAGATCATGAGATTGGGCAGTGGCAGACCTGTCTCGGGCGCCGACGACACAGAAGCCCACGAGAAGACATACCACGCCGAGCGCAGACGGTGTCTCAAGTCTTTGCAGAAAACTGGCTTTAGGATCAGATCAAGGGGGCTCAAGTGCGAGTTTGAAGAGATCGAAACGAGGGTGGTGAACATCTTTGAGTTTTGTTACAAGACGTATTTGCCGTCCTTCCATGCTATATTCAGAGACCTTGGCGACCCGGTAATCGGAGACACCAACAAGTATTTCGAAAGAGCTATTGATGAGGCATTGGCAGACAAACGTTCCTCCCTTATATTGTAACTGCTCCTTCAAAATTTACAGATAATTAATAATATATGAGTAACGTAGGCGTATTGCATCCAACAAAGCTTTGATCACCCACTGTAACTCCATCATAATATCTAAGCCGCACCTACAATAGTGTGTCACGCATCGCACTTTTTTATGAAGGTTTTACTGATTTCGAATCGCGCTTAATTAATCCTTACACCAAATAAAAAGGAGCTGCTCCGAAAGTTGGTATTCAGTTCAATGAAGCTTTGATTTCAGAGGCAGCATCAATGGAACAATATCACGATTGGATACAAAGATACCCAGTGGGCTGGTCAATACAAGGCCCCTGTGATCTTGGTTATACGTGCGATATTTTGGATGTCTGAGCCAGAAAAGCTATTGGCTGACTCAATGGTTGATACACGTGATCTTGCCCATTTTCCAGTGTCCAGTCACTGATAGAGTTTTTTTTTCACACATAAATTTGATCTTATCCAATTCTTCTTTTTTTTCTTCTTCTTCTTCTCCTCAAAAGATTTTTGCCGGCTCCTCCTTTCCTGTTGATTTTTATCTGTTTTAGAGAGGCGTTCTGGTTTCCATCATGCTCAGACAATCTATGAAAGCGACTCGTAGCGCCGCCAAATATGGCCTTGCAAAACACTTGACAAAACCGTTGCTTACACAAGTTCCCAAAGCTTATATCTCCAGCAGCTCGTTTCCAGTCACCCAGGGCATTCCCTCCACCAAATCATACTCCACCAGATCCACTGTTGTGCAGCTCTTGAACAACATCGGCTCCAAAAGGGAAGTTGAACAGTATTTGAAGTACTTCACTTCCGTATCGCAACAACAATTCGCCGTGATCAAGGTTGGTGGTGCGATCATTACACAGCAGTTGCCAGAGTTGGCCTCTTGTCTTGCCTTTTTATACCACGTTGGTCTTTATCCTATAGTCTTGCATGGTACTGGTCCTCAAATCAATCAACTTTTAGAAGCCGAAGGGGTTGAGCCTGAATATAGCGATGGTATTAGAATCACCAACCCAAAGACAATGGAAGTTGTCAGAAAATGTTTTTTGGAGCAAAACTTGAGACTTGTTACTGCTTTGGAAAAAATGGGTGTCCATGCCAGACCAATCACCGCTGGTGTTTTTGGTGCTGAATATTTAGACAAAGATAAATATCAATTAGTCGGCAAAATCAATTCCGTCAACAAGACTCCAATTGAAGCTTCAATCTCTGCTGGTGCTTTGCCTATTTTAACTTCGTTGGCTGAAACTCCGTCTGGTCAAATACTTAATGTAAACGCCGATGTCGCTGCAGGTGAATTAGCGAGAGTTTTCGAACCGCTCAAAATCGTTTATTTGAATGAGAAAGGTGGTATAATCAACGGAAATACTGGTGAAAAAGTTTCTATAATCAACTTAGATGAGGAATACGATGATTTGATGAAGGAAAGCTGGGTCAAATACGGTACTAAACTTAAAATCAAGGAGATTAGAGACTTGCTCATTCATTTACCTAGATCATCATCTGTCGCTATCATTGACGTTGATGACTTGCAAAAAGAATTATTCACAGATTCGGGGGCTGGTACCTTAATCAGAAGAGGTTACAAATTATTGACCAGAAGCTCTTTGAAAGAATTTGGCGAGCCAGAATTATTGAGATCTGCTTTATTGAGAGACCCAGAAATTCAATCTGGAAACTTGTCAGTCGCCTCTTATTTGAGAACTTTAGAGGAAACTAGTTTCAAATCATATGGAGATGAACCATTAGAAGTTTTGGCCATTGTGATCAATGATGCTGACTCAAAGGTTGGTGTTCCAAAATTAGACAAATTTTTGTCCTCCAAAAATGGATGGTTGAACAACGTCACCGATAACATCTTCAGTTCGATCAAAAAGGATTTCAAATCCTTACACTGGACTGTCAGTGAGAACGATTCCAACCTTTCGTGGCATTTCAGTAAATCAGATGGATCTTTTGCCAAAAATGGTGAAATATTATTCTGGTATGGTTTGAATACTGATGGAGCCTCTAAATTGATCAAAGAATTCGACTCTGCAAAATTTGGTTCTAACTTATCTCCAGCTGAAGCAGGAGTGTTCTCTTCTCAATCCCAAAAGCGTGGCTTCAAGACTTTGTCAAATGTTTCGAGATTTCGTTCAGCTCGTTTTTATTCTACCTCTACCACTAACCCAAACCCTCCTATCAGAGAGGCAAAGAATGAAAAAAAATCTCGTGTCGCATTGATCGGAGCTAGAGGTTACACTGGCCAAAATTTGATCCATTTGATTGATAAGCATCCTTATTTAGAGTTGACACACGTTTCATCTCGTGAATTGGAGGGTCAAATTCTTCAGGGATACAACAAAAAGCAGATTGTTTATGACAATCTACAAATTGAAGATATTATCAAATTAGAGCAAGAAAATAAGGTTGATGTATGGGTTATGGCTTTACCTAATGGTGTCTGTAAACCTTTTGTTGACGCTATAGATTCGGTCAAGGATTCTAAATCTAAGATTGTTGATTTATCAGCTGATTATAGATTTGATACAACTGGTAACTGGATTTACGGTTTACCAGAATTGAATGATAGAAAAAAGATTGCTGAGGCTACTAGAATCTCCAATCCAGGTTGTTATGCGACAGCAGCTCAAATAGCTATTGAACCAATAATATCGCACGCTGTGGGTATTCCTTCGATATTTGGTGTTTCTGGTTATTCGGGCGCTGGTACTAAACCTTCCCCAAAAAACGATGTCAAGTTTTTGTCTAATAACTTAATTCCTTACTCATTAACTGATCATATCCATGAAAGAGAAATTTCTACGAGATTGAAGCAGAAAGTCGCATTTATGCCTCATGTTGCTCAATGGTTTCAAGGTATTACTCATACTATTTCCATCCCTATCAAAAAAGGTTTGACTTCTCGTGATATAAGAGCGTTGTATCAAGAGAGATACCAGGGTGAGCAATTGATCACAGTGACTGGTGAACCACCATTAGTCAAGGATATTAGTGGAAAACACGGTGTTGTTGTCGGGGGGTTTGCAGTCAGCTCTGACGGTGATCGTGTTGTTGTTGTTGCAACTATTGATAATTTGTTGAAGGGTGCTTCCACACAATGTTTGCAAAATATCAATTTGGTTATGGGTTATGATGAATATGAAGGTATTCCAGATGATTTGACAATTAGAGGTTAGGATAGTTGATGTTCTATACAATATTCTGTTTATGTTACGTGTTGATTGATTGTTTAACTTTTTGTAGGCTTTGAGTATCCAGAAACCGCTTTCCCAAGGGTTTTGACCATGATTTCTCACCAGCACGCCAAAGAAGTTCTTTTTCTTCAATTATGTCTGCTTGTTGGTTGATGAGCAACAGATTATAAAGTAGCGCCAGTATATGTCTGCCAGCAACAGTTCTTTTTTGTCAAGGAAACATAAAACAAATCAATAGTTCCTAACGTCAATTAACTGACACGAGAAAAGGTTGTAAGAGTCAAATCTCATTTTTCTGTGCTTTTTTGTCTTCAGATCGCAATCGATAATCAGAAATTCAATGGAGAAAAAATTATCTCGAAAAGGGTCGTACGATCGTAAAAAAGTAAATCATCATCTCAAGAAATTAATACTATTCTCAAAGACAAAACCTCTTAATATTACATTTGTTCAACTTCTCATATTTGTGGCTCTTGATTTCACCATTTGTTTTGTATAAACTCATATTCTCAAGATGCTAGTCCCACCAGATAATTTCGGCTTGGTTGAGGAAGGAATATACAGATGCAATAAACTAGATATGATCAATTTTGCATTTTTGGAGACATTGAAGCTAAAAAGCTTGATATACTTAGACGCTGAAAAGCCCGCAAGGCCTTTGAAAAAGTTCTTGGAAGAAAACAACATCAAGCTTTACTACCTAGGAGGCTTTAGGATTCAGGATTACAATGGACATAATCACGTTGCGCACGGAAAGAAAGATGGAGAGATTTCAGTCCACGCTGAAAAAAACAAAGGAGAGAGTATCGGCAAATCTGGCAAGGAAAAAAGTGACAGGTTTACTGGGGATGCTGAAGGGACAGAAACGGCGGAGAATGGTAGAACTACGAGCTCTTCATCCTCAAATGAAGTGGTAGACTTGGAATCAACGCATTACTCAAACATCAACACGCTAGAAAAAATTGAACTTAATACTCACATCAAAAAGGATGAAGAGTGGATGTTAATAGAGAAGCCAATTATTCAAAGAAGTTTCGAAATCTTGCTCAATAAGTTCAAATTTAATGTTTTGATAGTCGATAGTACATCTACATTGATTGGTATTTTGAGAAAGGTTCAAAAATGGAATTTTAGTTCAATTTTCAATGAATATAGACTATACTGTTCAAATAAAGCAAACTATTTTGCAGAGGTTTTTCTAGAACTAATCAGGATTGAACTACTACCTTACGAAACACACTCGAAATTCAAGGTCAGTTCCAAGTCAACTTCCAATCCCATTTCCATTGTAAACTCCAACTTCACAATTTCAAATGATTCAAAAGACGGCATCCACAACGGCCTGAACTTCATGGAGAACAACACCGCTTTGGGCTATAGTAATTCAAGGAACAATACCAGACGAAACTCATCCAGTACAATCTATTCCACCTCTCCAAATACCAGAAGATCATCAATACCTGCATTGAAGGAGTCATATTTCGGTCACAGAAGACCAAGCTTCAACAGATTGTCACCACCGAGACTTCGAAAACAATCTTTTCATGATACAGAATACGAAGAAGAAGACGATGAAAAATTGATTTCTGGTTCACCTCAAATACCGCCCAATTTGTTGAGATTAGTTGAGTTGAGAAAACAGCATAAAACTACAAATGATGATGATCAAGATGAATTTAACTATATCAATGAAAGCATTAATGAAGAAACTTTCGATGCTGATGTCAAATCTATTGATCTGAACAAAAGTGAGAAGTTATCGTTGAATAGTGCTGATAGTGACGACGTTGATTTCAATTATTATAAGTCAGTCAATGACACCCAATTTCAACAGGTCAAAATTGTGCGTGTGAAACTTCCGAAAGAAGATCAATTACCTTCATGGTTTAAAAAGGGCAGAGACAAGTGGGAAGATGATTACCGTCTGCTTAATACTTTTTGATGAGATTTGCAGTCACCTTCAATTATCTCTGCTAATTTCTGATTCGAATGATAGTGCAGCAATTATAATCTTGTATTTATCACAGTGTTAATATGTTAACTAAGTCTTCAAATAGTAATTTGAAATAATAATAATCTATCAACAACGAACAAAGAAATCAATGACATGAAATGGTGCGAAAAAGAGATTGAATAAAGGCATCAATAGACAGCAACGCCAGCATAGCCATCTTGGTAGCTTATTTGAGCCATCATCATCTTTCTCTTTTCCCTGTTCTTCAGAATGGATTGATCGATATCATTCAACAACAAAAGTCTGTTAACATCTCTTAATGCATCCCTCAAATAATTTCTGATTATTCTCAAGTATTCAGTATGTATTGTTGTATTTAAACTTTCAATTGAGGTAGTTAAAGTATTGATATAGTTTGTAGAATTTCTAAAAAAATTATTGTCATTGATGATGTTGAGTTCATTTATGGTTTCAATATTTATATTCTCTAAAATGGACAAAAATTCAAGGCTGATAACAAACAAGTAAAAACCACTCATTAAAGGGTGATCTCTCATATCTGGATCCAACTTCTTGATAATTTCTAATATTTCGATTGATCCATATAACCAATCAATTTGATCATTACTGGTCAAGATATCTATTGGATTATCTAATCTTTCTAAAGGTTCCCAATTAGTTCTGTTGTTTATGAGGCCTTTGGTAATGTGGCTATACAAGCAAGCATAATGATAATCAGTGGCCGGTATAAGATTCCTTGCAAGCTGTAAATTGATTTCATATTTATACAAATACTCTAATAGCTGCTTCTTATATGTTGAACAGTCGTGTCCTTGGAGACCATGTTTTCTGAATTCATGATATCCACCCAAAATCATACAGTATGGCAATAGCCAACCATATATGCCACTCCTTATAACATCATATACAATTCCTTTAGGGGCACCAGAATTCTCTATTGGTGGTATTTCAGCACCCAATATATCACACCATAGATCATCCAGTTGCGGGTGATATAACTCAAGACACGATATATCTTGCATACTTAGGCCTTTATTGCAACTTAGACTTCCATGCCTATCAAGCATATATAATGACCACCAAACACGTCTTCTTTCATCTTTATAAATTTCGCTCACTTTGTGATCAGGATCGTGAATCTCTTTATTGAGTTTTAAAGCTAAAGCACAATCGACACCACTATTGAACCAGAAAATCATATCCACGGGTGAAGAAGAGAGAGGGCAGCAAGCTCCCAAATGAATATATGTAACAATATCGTCGATTGATCCTTTGCTTTTATCATGTGGGAGCATTAGAACAATATTTTCAATTATCTTATTGCAAATACTCTTTCGCGAACTGTTTGACAAAAAAGGGTGTTCCATGTCAATAAGAGCTACAGCTATTATTGACAATAATAATGCTGGTGAACAAGCTCTTGGTTGCCGGTTCTTCGAGTTCTTTTCTGTAATCAAAAATTCACTTTTTTTCAAAATTGGAGCCATCAAACATGGAGGTGCAACATCTTGAAAGTAATGTTCAAGAAGAGAGCACGCTACAGGAATCGGAACACCATATAGATTCAAAACTGGGATTACAGGTACAAGCACTGGATACTGACATTCAGGTTGATTGTCCTGAGCAATGGAAATCATAATATTTGATACATCTTCAACTTGTGTCTGCTCAAGTTGGTTCTTTGAATCATTTGTGCCGACCGGCAGTAAGAAATCGAAATTGCCGTTTATATTATTCGCATTTCCATTATTATCGTAAACGTCAAAGTATGCTGGGCTGGTCTCATTGAATTTCTGTGCACCGATAACTGAGGGATGATTTGTCTGTAACGTGTCATTTAGTATATCTGTGCGTGGATTTGAAATAAAATTGACATCCGAGACTAACGAAGTATTTTCTATAAAAGCAGAAACCAAAGGAACGGAGTCAACGGATCTTGATTGATTTCTCATCTCATTTATTCTCTCTTTTCGCAATGAATCCTTCCTCTTCTTGATGATTTTGGGGTATTTATCACTGGCTCTACCTCTTTTTTTTTCCACCCGGAGATAGGTGCATTTGAGATTAGTTTTGACACAATGACCACAGGGTGAGGTCCCGTCACACTTGGTCCTTCTTGTGTTGCAAGAGTCGCAAGCTTTCTTGATCCTAGCTTTCTTTTTGTTCAAATCTGAAATTGCCGATGTATCGTTGCTATACTCCAGCAATTCATCTGAGATAGTGCCACCGACAGGTTGTTGAACATATTGTACTGGGAGAGTAGATGCTGCAACTTCCCTACTAATTGGGATTTGGCTTGTCTCTAGTGAGGACGTATCAATGCCTGCAGCATCATCAAACCCCAAGTTGGCACTGTTGTTGAGATTCATTATGGGAATTACCAATGACAGTCTGTGATTGGCATGAATGTATGTAATTTGCCCGGAACCGTGATCGTGGAAAGTGTTGCAACAGCTTGCCAAGTTTCAAACAGTACTGGGTTAGACTTCTGTAGATTAAGTAATATTAGATAATATAACGGCACCTCAAACGTGTTGATAAACCACTTATGGTTCTTTAAACCACGACGGGCGTTTCAGTGTTCAAATTACCATCGATAATTATTCATCAAACTTGCAGGGCTCTCAACCGTAGTTAGGACTCTTCAGTGAAACTCCGACATAGTTAATGAAGAAGGTGGCTTGAAAAATAAGCCTTTAGTTGTAGCATCGATCCATTGATTTGTCTGATCTAAAATAAGCAATAAAAACAATAAACTCTATTAAAGCGTAAAAGAGACTTTCAGTCAAGGCGAAAAAAATCTATAAAACGTATGCACTTTTGAGAGCGAAAACAAGTCCAAGGGTAAATGTGATTTGCAGCGAATCATCAAAACAACTCAAAGTAACGTAATTGAGAAGTATGACTATTGTGCTATGATCTAGGGCGCAAATGGAAATCCAAATTCGGAGTCATCCAGAAGACATTCTACCAACGGGCCTTGAAAGCGGATTTCAAAGATCTGCTGATAATAAACAGAGAGGAACGGAGAACTATCTAGTGGGTGGCGATCTTTCTTGTGGAAGTTAAACGGAGTTGGGAAAAGCATTTGGTTTGGGAAACATCTGGAGAAACCAATAGCAAGGCAGGTTGAAAGTAGCAGAACAACTAATAGAAGGTACATCATACTAGTATGCAATATGTCATTCATAAATTAAATAACTAAAAACATGAAAAAGTAATACATTTTAAACCTTCTATGAAAAAGTTGAGAGCCATTTTTCGTTGTTGAACAAATAAGACAAGGATGAAAAGCATTAGAGTTGTTGGATGATACACTTTTCCAATGGCTTAACAACTGCAAACAACTTAACGAGTTCGCGAAGTAGTTTTCATCGCGACGTCAGCACAACATAATAAAGGACCAAACAACAATGTCAACTTTTCGATTAACTGGATCTCCAAATAGATTATTTACAAAACTCCAAATTGTAATATTGATGGAGGTGGTGATTTGAATTCCAAAATCTCACTGACGAAAACTTATAGACGAGGGCACAACTCTCACTTATTCAACTCGAATGAATCGACAAACAGCTAAACCGATTATAATACTAGTAATAACAAAAACTTCATTCCTTTTTTATTAACCTTACAAAATTTTGATTAATCTCAACAATCCTGAATATATGTGTAAATTTGCAAGACAATAATTTCATGAAAAAAATTCACCAAAGATCATCATTAATGGAATTGAAATGAACTTAAACCAAATGAATAAATATGACAATCATTAAAACGAAATGAAGCTAATTAGTAATTAAACCATAATTCAATGGCGTACAATGACAAAATTTGTGATGATGGTTATAATTTTGAACCACATAACAAACAAAATATAAACAAGTAAAAGTAACAAAATTTGGGCATTAAAACATAAGTTAAACAATAAATCATTAATCTCCACAGTACTTGATCAATAGACGAATTTGTTCTCTACTGAACTTTTTAAGTAACTTCAAATCCTCTTCTAATTCAGCAGGAGTTCTACCATTGTGATGGTCTTCGCTCTCCTCTGAATCATGTGATTGTGACTGTTCGTTTTCCGCATTGGATTCTGAAACCCGTCTTACATGATCGCGTTCTTGAATCTCTCCCCTACCTTGGCTATCTTCCATCACTAAACCGTTTTCAAATTTGATACCAGACTCTCGAAGCTGGCGGGCAATATCCTTTGGAATATCTTCACTACCAGAAGCCATTAATTCACATAAATTTATCACTCGCCTGTAGCATCTCTCACCTCCAAACAGAGGGCCTAACCCAACACTTACACGTCTCCACCTGCCTTCCCAATCTTCCTTTAAGACGCGCAACAAAGTTTCGTTCTGCTGTGTCGACCATGATGCGTTACGATCTTTCAAACATCGAAGGTAGCGCATCTGAATAGCTTGCCAGGTATGTCTATGGTGAATGAGAGACAGTATCTTTTTCCAAGAAAGATTTAAAGTCTCCTTATAATGGATTATCAAATTGTCGTCCTCTGGTGTCCATTTTTGAGTTGATTTTCTAGGGGTAGAATCTGAATTGGAGTTTCCCAACATGTTCGAGGAACTTGTCATGACGGGAGTAGCTGAAAGTAGTGATTGATTTCCAAGTGATAATGAGCTATGTTTAGATGTAGATGAGGAAGAAGACACTATTGAGCCACGACTTGTACCAAGTGGAGCATTATGGTTACTATTGTGTGATGGGCTCAAATGCATGTTCAGTGGTATATGAACACTGGGAAGTAACGTGGACGAGTTACTGGAATTTATGGAATATGATGGTACTCCGTGAATATTCTGGCTCGTACTGTGTCCCAAATTTGTTGGGTACGAAAGTGACGAAGATCTGTTAGCTTCCATTGAAGGGATTCCACCCAAATTAGGTTTTGAAATATTGGTAAGCGGTAGTTGGTGATTCAAAGCAGATGTGGTGGAAGAGATCTGGGAGTAATTTACATGCGGGATTTGGGAGTTTGTGTAGTTACTATAATGATTGCTAGAATTGTTGCCGTTGTTCAAATTCATGGATGTGTAGCCATGTATTTGGTTGGCGGGCTGCGAAATGGAGTGGTTCAAAGGAGTAGGTTGGGAATGGGAATGGGGGTGCGAGTGTAGCTGCTGTGAGTGTGGGTGGATATGTGACAATTGGGAGCCGGAAGGCGGTTGGGTCTGTACAATCTGTGAGCCTGTGCGGTTGTGTGAAGAGGTGACAGCTATATTGTTGTTATTGTAGTAAGGGTATTCCTGGAGGTAAGAGTCCAAGTTGGGTCTCCTCTTTCTGGACACTGGAGAGTCTAATAGATTTGATATGGCGGGATTGACCGAAGGTGCTGTCTGTAAAGAAGATATGATCCTATTTCCAGAGCTGGCTCCAGATGTTGATGCTATGGAAGTGGTTAGTAAGTTTGCGTTAGAGTTGTTGTTTGTTTCGCTATTTGGATACACTTTTTTGTTAATCTGAGGAGACTGATCGTGCTGATTATTGTGTGCTGACATGAAATTTGGAATTTATGAGCTCATTGGAATGAGCCTAGATTAGTGCTGTATTCTTTTATTCGTGGTGGTGGTCAATTCGAAATTACTAGGAGTAGCTCTTTTTTTGGGAGTATCATTTCGTGAGAATGCAAGATGTTTTTATACAAAGACCAGAGCAGGGTGGTTAAACATACCCGCCACTGCGAAGCTAACTTCTATAACGCCACACTATATGTGCTGCGGCAGTGCATTTTAGGTTCTCTCGTAATTTGGTGCTCACTACTGCATGTGGCTAGTGTTATGAGTCTGGGTCTCTCACAACGGGATTAATCCACTTTTTTTTTTCGGTCATTTTTTTGTTATAGTGAGAGTGTCGTTAGCCAGAGATTTTCAAGCAACATAAGCTTTGCAACTCCATCGATCAAGAATGGATTACCATATAATTGTTCAAGAAAAACATGTGGAAAACGCAAATAGTCGATTACCCCAGTGTGCAAAGGTGCTAAAATTGACCATATATAGCAAGTTGAAGATGTTCTTAGTCAGCTGTATATATTGTGAAACTGAACTCCTCTGGGCGATGATCGGTCAGATGTATTAGTTAAACAAACTAACGGTCATATCTCATTTTCCATTAAGTTACCTAAATCTTATGGGCTTCAACATTTGCCCAGAAAGCTTCTTGTAACCCTGAAATTATAGTGCAGAGTTAATTTGTAATACACATTAGTTGTTCAATAAGGTATTCTAGTTGTGATTTGTTGTGAGACCCAAAAGTTGCGTGCGACTGCAACTAGTGCCACTTTTCAACCTAATTGAACCACCAACAAGCGCTCTTCCATTACCGTCAACTTCAAGATGTTTCAATCGTAGGAAGTATCACTGGGAGAGAGCTAGCGATGGTGACACAGTCTCAGAATAAAGTGAGTGTTAATTTCAAGATCATGTTGTATATGAGTATGTACATGTGACGTATAATGAGTAATTTTATCATCTTCAAACTAATTACATGTTGAGTGCTGAATTGTGAACTAAGAAACCTAAAAACGAAACTAATAGCCAGATTCTTAAGCACAAGAAGTCTGAACTTTGGACTGACGTTTCCAAGGAACAGATGTGTAATAAAGATGATGATGACCTGGCCCATCTGGGAATTTAACTCGCTATCAAAAAGGTAGGATCGGGCCTAACGTTTAGTATCAAAATTTAATAATTACAAACATGCTAATATGTATTGCGGCAACCTGTTTCACTTTCTGTGTGTTAATTGTTTTTAATTGGCCTTATCTTATAATAGAATAATTTAGTTTAGTGTATGATTGACATCATAATTAGGATCATCACTTCACAAACATTACAAAACTTTTTCGTGTTTATTTAAGTTGGATGGAACAGGTATCACTGAACAAAACAGAACTACGGAAGCTGTGTTGAAGCTAAGCATGTTCGATGATAAATCCAAGAAGGTTTTGTATAACGGAAGTCCTTGAAACCCATCAATAGTAGATATTTTTTATAACTGAATACCATTGCGCATCCATAACGGCATCATTTCTGGAGAGTAGAAGAGTTCGCCATTACAATCCATGGCCTTAACGTGGTGTATCACTTTCCGCAATACCATTACACCGGAAAATTGACATGGAGTCCACCAAACCACTAAATTTTTAGTATTGAACTCCCTTGATGAACTGTGGGTTTCCATTACTATATATCTAGCGACGGACAAATAGTCCACCATCTTGTAATGAGTGATTGTATATCTACATCAAAGCATCAAATCAATATATGGATTTGACTAGCCTAAAAAGTGTATAATGGTGTCCACAGGAAGATCTGGAATTTGCGATCGACCTGAAGGTTGTCGAGACTCTAAGCTCGACACTACAGCTTGATTGCTCTGGAAGTCAAGCTGAACAAAAAACATATAGCTCTCGATGAAGTAAACGCCGTTCTATCGAGACTCTTCGTCAAAACACATTCTCCCATTTGACTTCAAGCATAGAGCAGTGTTGGATCTTGGATCTTGCTTACAGTAACTGAAATTAGTGGTCCGGTCCACGTCCTCTACACATTCATTCACGACTTACTACAGTTTACAGTCCACAGTCTACAGATACGCTTCTTATTTATGGTTGTTGCTAGTAATAGTCTGCTACACCATATATCTGGTGACCACGATTAGGCACCCTGTTGTTGTGGGAAGTGTGCTTGCTTATAACAGCGTGTAAGTAGTGGTCACTCCGCCCCGGTTGGTCCACAATCAGGGTACATGTTATATGGGATACCTTTCTCACTGGAAATATTATTTTCTAGTTCGCAGTAATAAAAAGTTGTTATATTACTATCTAAGGTCAGTCTTAGCGAATTTCCGCTTTCCTTTCAATGAGTGCCGTGCAAGATACATACATTTTACTACTACCGTCAGTCACCTAATCACGTTCTATGGACCAGTAGTGCGCGTATTGAAGTAGGCGGCAGACAGATAGAGAAAGAATAAATAAACTGTAGATTGTCTAACATTTTGAGTCACGATGTTAACTAATGTATTAACGAATTACAATCTACGGATCGGTTTCGAACTTTTTGAAAGTTTCACATTCCATTTCAGCTTGCTCACTATCTCCTCTGTATAGCGGGACACTCTATGCATGCCTTGGCGTAGAGACTCCGGAATACGTTTGTGATGAAGCTCCAAGTTGCGTTTATCCTTGACTGAAACGCACACAAGCATTCGGTTTATGTTTTACTGGTGGCTGTCACAAATGATGATATTACAACTTAAACAGACTCATCTGCAATACATGTAACATGTTAGCAGCTCCAAGCAATTGAAGGTTGGCCTCCAGACCGCTATTTTGGCTTTTGACTCCAGTTTGGCACTTAGTTCATAATGCAATTAATACATATACTTATTACTGCTTCACCTTGATTTACAGCCCCTAAACATAGCTCTTGCACACACCATGAACACAGACAAACAAGTCGCAGTCGATTATCTAATCCACTCAACAGGCTTACCAATTTGTTGAACAATGTCTGCAAAACACATAAACCACACTGAAACATGTAATTTTCGAAGCTCTTATTTTATGAAGTGAAACCTGGAGCTATTGACTCTTATCTGTTATGTGCAGGATTGAATTGTGACTTTATTCGAAGTAGTGGGCACTTATATAAGAAGCTTTCCCCCTTTTCAGTTAGGTTCTGAAGCTGTGTGCTGTGTTGGTGAAAAAACAGGTGACATATGACTAGTAGCATCACATATGGCTAGTGGCTTTGGGTTGTCCTGTTTCCATTTCCCGGTTTCATATATATTATAAGTGCTTGAAAGCCAAACATCGCCCTCCATCGATAGAGTAGGGTTTATTGCACTAAAAAATGATTTTACAATCACCTGTTGCAGCATCACTGCATAAAAACACCTTTGATAATCAGAGGGCCAACATTAGAGGAGTCAAGCAAGTTTCACTCGTATCCCGGGAATTGTAACATACGATTCTTTGGGTATAAGTTCACAAATGAGTACCATACATTGGTATATCTTAATGCATCTTCGGGAATAGCAGAGGTTTTGCGGAATGGTGGTGATTTAAGCTTATTCGATTTTGGTTCGAATTCTATACTCAAAACATTCAAATATACATACTAATTTCGCAGATTACTGAAAAGCTTTAGGAATTGGAATACAGACTACTTGAAGTGTGTGCTTATTAATGGTCCATTTTGAGTCAAAAAATGAGTAATGGTGTACCGTTTATAGTATTTCTCTGTTACTTGGTCTCATACCTGAAAATTTGAAGAATATTGTGTGAAATTAGTTGATGATGCAACAGTGACACACATGAACTAGTGGTATCGATGTTCACGATCGTTTGGGAGCAAAAGAGGTAATTTTGCTCTCTCCTTCGTGGGTGCGATAATTTTAAATCAAGCACATCTTTTTGGCAGTGCATGTTTCTGGCCACGGAACAAACGAATCTTTTCCTTATAACAAACTAATCCCTATGGGCTGACATCCTGTGCAAACTCACGAAACTTGGATTTTCGGTGTTTTGAGTGCCTTGTATCGCAGCCGTAATTACTGTCCAATCCATCACATTTTGGGATCTAGATCAGTGACTCGACATCTGGTTGAAACAGTATACAATGAAAATATAACTTGAATAGACCAACTTCCGATACTTTTTTTGAGTTTACTGATCAAAAATTCATAAATGGAGAGGACAATCATGTAGCTTTAGCTCTTTCAAAAAGTCTTAACTGGATGTCACGGCAGTACCTGCATTATCTACCTGGACTTATGTGACGTTTATTGTGTTAACATGACTAAACAACATTTTAATACTCATTGACAATCACTTAAATGAACACTGTTTTGTTTTTTGACCACGAATTCAAATGTTAATGCCAATCCCTGATTAATGGACGCTTCAGAGGCATATCTAGCGTGATGTGGCTGTGTCAATTATGGTTTATTGTTAATTTTTACTAATAGTATTTAGCTGCTCCAAAGTATAAAAGTATAATTATAATAATAATTCAAAAGAACGTATAGTCACCAATTTGTTGGTACATCAAGTGATGAATACAATTTCGAGTAAAAATAAGTAAAAAAACTGGGTTTAGCTCAATAACTGAAACACATATTGCGTTATTCATGAAAATTAGTATGACTTTTTTTTCCTCATACAATATCATTTATAAACTGATATATCTATATTATAATCCGCACAAAACTAGTTCGAAAAAACTCTAGAATTGTATTTAAGGCTGTGCGAGTATCTATAAACTGATTTGGCCTATTCAGGTGAAGGTACTTTCAACCTTATTTTCAAGTCTGATAATTTCAGCAGAAACTTTATGATAAATACTTATGATCTCCAAAATAAGTTGGGCACCGAGATTGGAAATTGGGCATCACAAATTTAGTTTCCTGTAAGCAGACTTGATGAGTCGGAAGAGTTGCTAGCTGCCTTATGTATAAGACTCTCTGTCACCAATGTTGAGAAAACATTAGCACTCCCAACTTGTTGCTGACATCGAAAAGCTAATAGAGTTAATTTTTGACTTTTACCGGCGCTTGAATTGTACTTGAAACCGAAGCTTTGTATCATGACATTCCAGTAACAGTGTGGGTGCTAATTCAAATTTATTTTGGTATTATTCTCACATGCTCAATTATCACAAAACGTAGTATAGTGACAACCCTAATGTCTTTTAATACAGATTTGTTCAATGTTGGTGACTTTATTGGGATGGAATTACTCTTCAATTAATGCTCGTGATGAGTAATTGAAGGCCAACCGATCAATCGTTAATATTATGAAATCTTTCTTGGTAAAAAGATTTCACAATACACAAAAAACAATTTTCAGACAGAAAGAGAACAGAAAAAAAAGGAATTAAGTTCAAAACTATGTAATATTTAAAGATTGTTTTTTTGGCTAATTTGCGAACTCTAACCTCAAGTCTTTTATTTCAAATACAAAGCGAAAAAGCTTTTGAAAAACATAGTGTAATTTTTGACTTTGACATTTTCTATCAAATTTATCCGATTCTCAAAATCTGTCCACAGAAACGGCTTCTTTTGGACTTGAGAGCTCATTCTTGAAGTCAAATTTGAGTCTTTTCTTATGAGAGGAGCAAATGCCGAGCCGCACCAATTTTGGAGAACTAAAACTATCGATGCCGATATCGACGATGAGGGATGAGCTCATAATTATTATCTCTCTAATCTAAAATACTGGCTAATTATCTTAAATTTACCCCTTATCAATTAAAACTTCACTTCCATAGCACAAATTAACTAATTATTTTCAGTTTCAACAACAGCATCTGGAAGTTGAAAATCAAAATTCACAAATCCTGGAAGCATATTAGATTTTCCTATACAAGATCTTATCAGATCTTCCAATCAAAATATCCATCCAGTGTCTCTTGTATCGAACATTTTACATTAGATTTTTGTGGCAACATGAAGATGATCAACTTCAAACCCAAGAGGTTTTATGGTAGAATACACAGAGAATCATACATTGGTAAATCCAGCCTAACGGTTTTGAAACGATACATATCGGTAAATGGTGGTATGTCTAACCAGCGTTATAGTTGCTTTGGGTATGGCAACAACAGGGTCTATAAAAATGGGCCGAACATGATTCAATACCGTCTGAAATCCACCCCTAGAAGAAGCGTGAATTTGGGAGAAGATGGTGGGGAAGAAGGCGAAGTCTACGATATTGATTTGATTACCATGAGAAGGAGGAAGCAACCTGAGCCAGCAAACGAACGAATACCCAACATTGAGAAAGGCAGGCCAAAATCCACTTTGAGAAGCGACGCAAATCAGATCAATGTTGATGAGATTAGGCGGATAATTCAAAAACAAATTGATCATGAACCTTTAGACTTTGAAGATGCAATGGTTCTTTCAAACATTTTACCTTTAGATCGTACTGATTTGTCTGAAGTGCTTGAAATGTTTCAAAATATAACTAGCTCTAAAGCTGTCAATACTGGAACTGAAAAAAGTTCAACATCCAACAGTGAGGGGGAAAATTTATACATTGACGAGTATTTTCTGGAGTTGAAGAATTTCAAGAGTTCTCTTGAAAGCGCCCATTTTGGTAATTACTGTGCTAATGAGTTATTATATAAACTAAAAAATTTCACTCAATCTTTATCAAAAGATTTAAACGTATCTTATAGTACGCTTCAAAGATATGAGATTTTATATCATATATTAGAGAGATTATTCAAGGTCAACGATCATCATACATTCATTTTGGATACCATATTTACCAATCTAGAATTATTTGATTGTTCTAGAAAGGAACCAGAAGATTACAATCAATTACCAGATCACATACGTTTAGATGAATTTGCGATGGAGTTACGCAATCTCCAGGAAAGCTTAGGCGCTGGCACCTTATTTAGCGATTTCACTCCAGATGAGGTACTACTGCAATTGAAAACTATGTATGAATCTTTTGACGAAAACAAACTTTCAGACGAAGCTTATTGGGCATATAGGAAATTATACAACAACTTGAAATTGTTGTTCAAGATTAATGGCGGTTATACGTTCATTTTGGACACTGTTCTTGATAACCAATTTGCTTTTGCTGAATTCGAGATAAAAAAGAAAAAACTTAAGACCGTTGATACTTCAGAAGAATATAAACAGCTACCTCCAAATCTTCATATTGAAGATTTTATTCTGGAGTTACGTGATTTGAGATCCAGATTAGGTGAACATTCAACTTTCAGTGACTACGCTCCCACTGAATTGTTGATTAGATTGAAATCAGTGATTGGAAGTTCGGACGAAGGCCACGAATTACATTTATCTTATGAGAAACTTTACCATAATTTGAAAGTTTTGTTTCAAATCAATGGTGGCTACACTTTTGTGTTGGATACACTTCTTCATAATCATTCCGTTTTTGAACAATTTGAAAATGCAAAAAACAGTTTACCTGTGAAAGACTTAACAGAGTATAAAGAACTACCAGATAATAGTCATATTGAGGAATTTATTTCAGAGTTGCGTAATTTTAAGTACACACTAGGTGCAAACAGTTCATTCAGTGATTATACGCCAGATGAATTACTACTGAAATTAAAAAGTTTGCATGGTACATTATCCAATCAAGGTAGAGTTTCTGGTGACATGCTTGCTGCCTACATGAAATTATATAACAACTTGAAAAGCTTATTTAAAATCAATGGTGGATATACCTTTATACTAGATACGGTTATTGAGAATCAATCTGTTTTTGCCGATTTTGAGACCAAAAAACAAAGTATATCCAGAAAATTGATCGGAGAGAAAAATCATGGTCACTTACTTGATTCGGGAATTGCTACTCTCCTTGAAAATTTTAAGATGTATGATGATGTGGTGAAGGAAGCCATCGATAAAGGTCCAGATACTCGCGAAATTTTGAACCATTTCTATGAACATATGAGACTTTTACAAGAGACAGAGCCCGAAAATGATTCTATTCGTGTTGCATCGGAGAAGGTATATGGCATACTCAAAGTATTATATGATTATGATCCCACTTTGATCGCGCACATTACAAGTACCTACTCCAAAATAACTGAGAACAAGGAAGCGGAACAGATTTCGAGTTTAGCTAAACAATATACTATCGTTACAGACAAGTATATCAAACGCTTCTTTTCAATACTACCAGATGGACCAATGACGGCAAATGCGATAATAACAAAATTAAAACGAAGTTTACTATTTGATAAAGACATCCTAACCACTAGTGAATATGTTCATAGAGTTGGTATCTTAAAGGTTTTGGCTCTTCTTGACCAAGTGAGTCATCTGAAAAGATTTGGAATTGAGTCAGACAACGTGACAAGAGAAATTATTGGTGAAGAGCTAACATTTTCGTTCACAGACTTGTGCTACATACAGCGGTTGAATTCCCAGAGGCCCCTGTTTGATATCTGGAATTGGCCTTCGATAAAAAGTTCAATCACTGACAGTTATGCTGACGAGTTCTGGAGTGTTTTGTATTCTTGCAAGATAGAAAGACTTAATGAGAAATATGGATTGGTTGGGGTTGATGGTTTGAAAGAGTCCCCAGTGTTCTATTGCTCCGACTTTTTCAAGCACAAGTCTGTCTTCCAATTTTTGAGAAGATCTGAAAATTTTCTAGCAACAGAAAAACTTTTGAATCTTTTCAAAAGCAAGCTTTCGAAGAGAGATGGTATCACCAAGGGTAGCTTAGATGATTTTGTTTATGCCAAGTCACAAGATAAAGATATAGCAGCAATACAGGAATATTTGAAAAAATTTATTTCTGACCTTGATATTCGCTTTTTTGAAACTGCTATTGCAGCTGGGCCTGAAAAAGTGAGCACAGCAAATCACCCAATTTCATATGAGTCTTCCAACACGAAGAATTTTCTAGATGGTATTGATATGTCAATATTTGGAAACTATGATAAGTTTTCTTCTGATTTGATGGAGTTAGGAGGAATCAAATTCAAAGTTATCGAGGATTTGAGCAACTCTGAACTTCAAAATGTTGTTAGTGTATATTCTTCCCGAATGAAAATAATGGGTGAAAGCTCTGAGACCAAAGAATTTGCCAAACAAATGGAAGAGTTACTTGTCAAAAAATCTGACTTTCACGTAGCGTCTGAATTGGAATCTGCAAGCCA
Organism: Cephaloascus fragrans; assembly: GCA_003707825.3. Classification (NCBI taxonomy): domain Eukaryota; kingdom Fungi; phylum Ascomycota; class Pichiomycetes; order Serinales; family Cephaloascaceae; genus Cephaloascus; species Cephaloascus fragrans. The sequence continues at coordinate 1,400,354 of PPLN03000001.1, forward strand.
AAAATTAAAGACAGAGAGAATGATTCTGTCAAAGCAAGTGAATATGGATTTCGATGAAATTCTCAAATCTTTCTTCTACGGTACTAATGATCTGATACCAAAAGGATACATGGTAAGTATGATTCCTGTTGGGGAAGTGGGTACTTTCGTGCAAAATAATGAGAAAGAAATAAATAGGAAATTTGAGGAGTTACATGACTCTACGACACTAATTGACTCCCTTCACAATTTTGCACGTTACTACAATAAAGATCACTATTTTACGAAATTTCCTCAACGGAACGTATCGTTTGAACACTTTATTAAAAGCAGGGCGGGGAAAAGTAAATTTCATTTCATAGTCAAGCCTTCTGATATTGATTTGAGGAAAAACTTGGACCTGATCTTATATTTGAGATCGTTCTTTTTGAATAACAAAGGGAAGCTAGACGATTTGGGGTTTGAAAAGTTTGATAATGGGATCACCCAGTATCTTTTCTTCGTTGAAAACAACTTTCACGTCTTTCCCATTGAAGCAAATATTTTGAAGTTAGTCAAACAGTTTGTGATAGAGAACGGTTCGGACTTAAAATGTTTAGACGCTTTCGTTGATAATGAGGCTCGACCAACGTCTGTGGTCAGTATTCCTCGATACGAATTACTGGCTGATGATTTGTTCCACTTTGGCAACCTATTCAAAGATGAGCTCAATCAATTGAAAGAGTTTTTGGGACAAAAATTGTATTCTTCTTCAATTTTGAACTTGACTGGTGAATCCCTATTGAATCATGTTAATCAGTTCCATCATTATATCCTCTTGAGCTGCAAGTCAGAGTTTCAGAAATTGAAGTATGATCAATTTAAGGGATTGATCTCGTGGATTTTGACCTTGAGAGTATACAAGAATCCAGTTGATGACTGTCGTAACTTTCTTGATTTGAGCCATGAGCAATACTCTAAATTCATGCTATATTTATCAAACAAGAATACTACTTTACCCAAGGACTCAAGAAAATATTTCAAGGAGGATCTGATCCAGCCGATAATGGATGCTTCCAGCGATTACTTGAAAAGTCTTTTACATCAGTTGGCCGTGGTTTCTCACAAAAAGCTAGTACTCTTTAGTGATATGGGTAGTTGTAAGACCATCTCACACTATATAGCAAGATTCTTACTTGAAGGAGTTAATTATCCGTTGCCACCGAATGTTGACAATAGTTATCAAATTTTTAGCCAGGGGTACGCATATAAATGGCAATCCATGGAATTTTTAAGATACATTAACTATCTTGTTGAAAACTATGAAGATGATGCAGTTGCTTGCTTAGATAAAGCCATCAAAAGTGATAATGATAAAATTGCCTCAAATTTTGTGGCCTCACAAAATTTTGAAAAATCTCATAAGACAGATCTTCTCGGCTCTGCATACAAACTTTCGTTGCAAGTACCAACTTCCAGTATCATCGAAGAAAATACATCGGGTGAGAACTTCTATGAAGGAACGACAGGCTCATCGTCAAATAATAAGTTTGATTTTTTGAACGAAGCAGAGACCAATTCACACACACGTCAAGTCAATGACCAACTTGAATTATTGAAGAATTTGACTAATCCTGACCATGTCAAGTCTGTTCACTCTGAAACCAAATTGAAGAAGGTGAAAAAGTTGATTGGATTGATTGAAACTGGATTAGCGGTCAAGGATGACATTATTAAAAGTGGTATTACCGATAAAGAAGTAGAGAGTGAAGACCCCATGTTGAAAGATTTGAGCCCCGAAGATATTAGAAAAGGGTTCAAAGAGGAGAAGGTCAACTCTTCACAATCTAGTTCGCAGCATGAGCCATCTGCAACCGAAATTGAAGACTATTTACGTGATAAAAATAAAGCTATTCACGATGAAAAAGAACGTTGTTTCCGTGAACGTAAAGCTTATGAATGGAGCAAATCTATGATCCATCCTTCTCCAAGAACTTTGGAATACAAAAACTTTTTTAATCCAATCAATCACAGCAATAGAAAAATTGCTCGAATTAGTTATACGGATTTGCTATTCCCTCAAACAGACGTTTCCGAAGTGAAAGAATTTCTTCTCGTTACAATGAACGGAAAGTCCATCATTTCTAAGGATAATCCGCTTGGCTCAAATTTTATAGCACAGGATATGTTCACAATCTTCAATAAGATCAATGAGAGCCCTGAAAACATATTAGATTTGATAAATAAGTATCAGAAAAAGTCATGGAGATTAATCGGTGGGGGTGGTCCAAATAAATTATTAGTTTTTGAAAGACCCAAAACGAGAAACTATAGTTTCTTAGGAAAGATCAAGAGCACACTCGCTGGTGTTGGTGTTTTGGTTATTGGATTAGTTGGCTTCAATTTTTTGGCTGCACCTCAGACCGAATACAGAGAGCACAATCAATTGCTCGGGGGTGAAGATGCTCATTTATCTAACGAACTGAAAGAAGTCAGGAATGATATCACATCTGATGGAGGAAGAAGCGCGTTAGGGGAAAGTTGGTTTTGGAAACGCTCATGAAGTAGTTAGTTATATACCAAGTTCATATATCTTTTTTTTTTTTTGGATTGGAGCACAACCTGTTCAGTTTATCATATATTTTTTACTTTATGTTTACATTGGTGTTTTTAGGTTTTTTACGACTATTCATATTTATGATGTACATGTTTCTTACAATTTTGTAGACATGTTAAATACGTGATTTGAATTATATCTGAAAACAATGAAACCAACCCTAAGTAATGTACACAATGACCACATATCGACCCAAATATTTTGATGCAAACTGCCTAAACCTCGTTCATTATTTCATCAGTTGTATTAGGCAAACGTTCCATATCTTTTGAAACATGAATAAATCTCACAATAGTCAACCCTCCACTTGTACCATTCCAATCTCTCAACTTTCTGACATTGGCTTCGTCTGACAAGTCTGGGATATAGTAGCCTGTTTCAAACAAGGCATTGTCATACTTGAGCTTCTCTTCTAAAATCTGCTGACGTGTGGATGCTGGTCTGCCTGCTCGTCTTTCTTTTCTCAACTTGCCCAATTCTTCATCATATCTAGCCAAAAAATTTGCAATGAAACTTTTCATGTCCTCCAACGTGAATGCCTTTTCTTCTCTCTCCAAAATGACCTGTTGTATGTATTTTGTACTCATCAAGTCATTTTCCTTCTTTTCTTTATGCTTGAGCTTTCTATGTGTAATCTTTTGTTCTCTCAATGTGGCTTTATTCAACTGTTTGAATTTACGCCCTTTGGGATGTATTTGTCCAGTAGCTTTGGAAAGATTTTTTGTGACTTTATTCAAACTGTGAGCAATGGGCATAGTGGTGTATGAGTGCTTTGTGATGTCTTCTGATCATAAAATATTGCCCGATTTTTAACTCTTCATAAAAATATTTTTCAAACTTTTTTTTTGAAACGATGAGCACATTACCCGCAATTAATAGTTTCAACAAACCAAATTTTAAAATGAGGAAAAAAGCTACCTAATTATATGAATTTGTTGAACAGAAAACAAAGAAATGGTCAGATTCACCGAAGAGGAGTTATTAGAATACAAGGAACATGGCGTTGTTAGTCAACCACAAGTTCTTGAGTCTTTCAACAAGATGATTGACGTTGTCAGAGAAAAAGTTGAAGCTGCTCAAGTAGAGTACGACAAACGTCAACGTGTTAAATGGGGTAATGGTGACACTTACATTGATGAACATGGTAATGAAAGATCATATCAAAACTTGAATAGGAGAAGACCTTCTCGTGCCACTGCCGGTAAGTCTAGAAATTTTTTTTTCGATTTTAAATGTACATGGTACTAACTACGATCCAGAACGTCCAAACTTAAGAAAGAAGCGTGTTGAACAAGTTGAAACAGATTCTGATGGATGGACCACTTTTGCCAAACCAAAGAAGTCTTTCGGTCAAGAGCAAGTCTCGGAAAGAGAAAAATTCAGAGAAAGCCATGCCAAAGAGACAGCCATCAGAGTCAAGCCAAACAACAAGAACCTCGGTTCTTCGAAAGCTGCTGATCCAAGAGATATCACTGCCGAAAAGCAAACGATTACTTTCAATGCTTTTGATGCTTTAGGTGATGAAGAAGATATTTGATCCACTAGTTGGAAATTGTATTAATAATAATAAACGAGAAAAATAATTCAATGAAAGCACGTTAATATTTGAAAGTTTTTGCCTATAGCTGTAAGACGACATGAAAACTAAGAGTAGAATCGCTATTACCGTCAAGCTGGTTACTTGAAGTAGTGATAACTGATCAAAATAAAACGTACATGAAAACTTTGAATCAAGATGTTTTTGATTTTCTATAGTCAAACTGATCAAATCTTATACGGAGCAGAAAAAAAAATTCAAAAAGATTATTGAGAAAACTAATCATGCTAAAGTGCAACTATGAGCGAGGTTTTTATATAGCAAGGACTCGATCATCGTCATCTAATTCATTTACCGTTAATTCATCAAGCACCGAAGAAACATCAGTAGGTTTAGACAAAATAGAGGCAGTGGCATTGGCCGTGGGTGGACGTAGATTACTACCTGATATAGCTTCCTTCAAGTCACTCACTTTAGGAGAATTTATTCTTTTACCTGAAAGGAATGACCCACCACCAGAAAACATACCTGACTGAACACTATGAATATCACCGACTGCTCCTAATCCATTATTTTTTGGAATAGTTATTTCTGGAACTTCTATCAAGGAGGAATTCATTGAAGTGTCAACTGCAGATGTACTGTTATTAAATGAGTCCTGATTGTTAAAATGTCTACTATTCGGGGCTGCCTCCAAGATCAACGATTTTGCGGGATCCAACCAGGACAGTATAACTCCTTTATTCGACACTAAATCTTCTATGTCTTTTCTTGTAATTGTTGGGCTATCTGTTGCATCCAAGGCTTTGATAGTCACAATTGTAACGTCTAAATATTTGTTCCATAAGTGATTTAGTTGACGGTACACAATTTTCGACAAAACAAAATCTTTCAAGTCCTCAGCTGACATGTAAGATGCGGAATGATAAAGCAAAGTGTATGCGAAAGTATCCTTTAATATTTCTTGCTTTGTGGCCTGGTGTGAAGAACCAGCTTCATTGAACGCAGCTTGCCAATGAAAAAAAAAGGGTAAAGCATTTGAAATGATGTTTACTCCAAACTTCTCTATGAGAACTGACGCATTTTTCATTGCTAAGTTGAAAATGTTTCTGGTCTTGAAATCTTGAGATATGTCATTAGAGTGCAATCGAAATAATTGATCAATCGAAATGAAAAAATGAGATAAAACGTTATCTTGTTTCGTAATATATTGGTTCAAATCAGGTTTAGCAAAGTCCGTACCGTTCAACTCTTCAGCTAAAAATTGACTGAATAGTAACAAAAGCGATTCCTGAACTTTTAGCGAATCATCAATGCTCAAAGTACTACTTTCTTGAAAAACTGAGATAAAGATTAAATCCCAAACTTCAATGGTGCAATGATTTCTTTCAACTGTGCTCTTAGTACTTTTCAAAGATAACAACAATTTGATAATATTATCTAAGAAGATATCTATGGTTTTCAAAACTTTGGAGGAGCTAAAATTTTTGGATATTGATTTTTCATTTGGAGGCCTATACAACTCAGACACTCGAATTAAGATTTCCGAAATAACATCTGATATTTGGTTGTAATAGTATATGTGGGTTGATAAGCTAATCACACAGTTTTGATACACGGTTGACAATTCCTTGAGTTGATGTTCATCTAACTTGGGTGAGCTTTTTAAGCATAAATCTTGTTGCAAAGTCAAGAGTTGTCCTATAACATCAGTGATTGATAATCCTATCATGTTAACTTTAGAAGATAAAAGGCCCGAGATAAGTTTGCCTATGGCTAGCTGGTTACTAAACCCCTCCGCATTAGTCAATTGTGTTAATAATGTTGCTAATATTATGAAACGCAATTGGACAGGAACCCAATTGGTGACCAATTCGAATAAAGAATTACCCCATTCTTGAGAAACCCCATTCTGTAGAATGTAACTCAACGATCTTTTAGAACTTTCAATGAGTTGTGTGATAGATGTGGTGTCGAAATATGCCTTCAAAGCCTTCAAAGCCTCCTCCTCTTCAGTGGAAACAGAGTCGTTGTTCTCAACTGTTGCTGTTTGTATTTTCTTGAGTGTTGTGGTTTTTCTTAACTCGGTATCTTCATTCATAGTAGATTTTATTTTGGTCAATAATGTCACTTCATTGAACCCTGCGTGTATCGAGTCAATTATCAACGGAAGCGATTTATCTATGATAACTTTGCCACAAGTAGCGGAAAAACTAACACAGTTAGCAACCGCTTTGGCTCCCTCCAATCCAAAAAGTTTCCACTCCAAACTATTTGGTTTCTGAGCTGTGTTTCCCAAACCCACCACAGTTTCGGTGAGCAAAGTAAATGTGTTCACAAATTCTCGATCACCTGTGAATAAATCACCATTTAGTTTCTCACAGAAGAGACAGTAGACCGGCAAGGCATGCTTACACAAAGAGATGTCTCTGGTGTTGAAGACCCGCTGCAAAATGGAAATCACGTAGCTCGCAAGCACATTCAAGTTATCGTAGCATTTTTCAATAAGCGAGTGGATTATATCTAGTGTCACTTGAACATTGCCCACTCTGTTGTGGTTGACATCAGAAGTGTTTTTTCTCTCCAAGAACGTGCCGACTTTGTCTAGTTTGACTCTTCTCGTGGTGGCGTAGTATAGAAGATAGCTCAATTCTGACGAGTTGGGTTTTTTGTCAACTCCTCTTCCTGGAGGATAGCATTGCAATATCAATTTCTGATGTTTGGCTTGAAAAATCCGCATTGCTGAGAAAAAAATCCTCTTTTTGAGTAGCCAACTGTATCAGCTATCACAGAAATGAAAACACGCTTTAAATTGGAGTAAATCTCTATTGATGATTTATTACTGCCCATTTGAGACACTCAAACGTGGAAACTGCTATGAAGATTCCAAGTTCCACGTTCGTGATCGGGTTCAGCTCGACTGTTTTGCTGAAGCCAGGCACATTACGTAATATCATCACCGCCTAAAATTTGTCTATATCATTATTTACTATGGATAAGATGTTTTTTTTACGTCAAAAGGATCAAAAAGGTCAAAAATCACAAAGTTATGCCGCCCATTTACGTGAAAGGTGGAATTTGGTCAAATGTGGAAGATGAGATTTTGAAGGCGGCGGTCTCCAAGTACGGGTTGAATCAATGGGCGAGAGTGTCATCGTTGCTTGCAAGAAAAACCGCCAAACAGGCGAAAGCTAGATGGAAGGAGTGGCTCGATCCCTCTATATCCAAGTCCAGCTGGACCAGAGAGGAGGACGAGAAGTTGTTGCATTTGGTGAAGTTGATTCCCAACCAGTGGCGATCGATTGCTCCTATTGTGGGTAGGACACCCACGCAGTGTGTGGAGCGGTACCAGAAGTTGCTAGAGGATGTTGACTCCGCTGAAGCATCCAGCACGGATTTAGGCTTGTCAGGACCAGGGATAGAAGCCTTACCTTCAAGTGGTGGTCCTGCTTCGGACATTCAAATAGGTGAGATCAATCTCAACCCAGAAAGTAAGCCTGCTAGACCCGATGCTGTTGACATGGACGAAGATGAGAAGGAAATGTTGTCGGAAGCTCGAGCCAGATTGGCGAACACGCAGGGTAAAAAGGCAAAAAGAAAAGCCAGAGAAAGAATGTTGGAAGATAGCAGAAGAATAGCGGTGTTGCAGAAGAGAAGAGAGTTGAAACAAGCTGGTATCAATGTCAGTCTTACGAGTCAAAACAAGAAACGGAAAAAGCAATTCGATTACAACGAAGATATTCCACATGAACATCAACCAGCAGGTGGATTCTACGATACGATGGAGGAGGACCAAAAAAACGCTATAGACAATTTGAAATATGCTAGGGAGACCCAACAACGCGGGACTAATAACAAAGAAGTGGATGACAAGATTGCAAAAGCTAAAAGAGCTAGGGAAGAAGAAAAAAGGAAACGGCCTGAAGATGAGAAAGCAAGTACGACCATAGAAAAGGTGTCCAAAATCTTTGATACAGATGAATATGAAAGTAAGCGAAGAAAGTTGCAATTACCACAGCCCAAAGTATCAAGCTCAGAATTGGAAGGCATTATCAAAGCCGAATCCGAGAGTTCCAAATTGAAGGAAAAGTTTGGCTCAGATAGCTTCTCTATTGTGCAAGACGAGAGGAAAGAGAAAAATGTTGAATTCAGTGAAACTATAGATGACCGAATAACTCGTGCTGCTAAAGAACTTATCAACAGGGAAGCTGACAAGAGAAACTTGTTCGACGCGGAAATTGCCCCATATGACAGCGCTGAAGACGAATCAACTCATAAGCTCGAGCCTAAATCTGTCATTAAACAGAAGCCCTCCTCAAAACTGTCAGAGCAGAGAAAACAAATCATACGGGCAAAACTATCGTTATTGCCAAAACCCAAAAATATATTTGAAATACTAAGTGGTGATCAACAAGAGGGCGATGACCATCTTCAGATAATCGCAAATGACGAGGAAATCCACGACGAAGGTGAGAGACTTCGAAACGAGGAAGCACTGATTTCTGCTGAATTAGCAAAGGCGTTGTTAAGAAGATCACAAGCTGTTCAAAAAAATCTACCAATTCCCAAAATATTTCCTGAAACAAAATTCAACAAACTGACCAAAAGTGGTGTTCAAGATTTGGTGGATCAAGAGTTGCTTAGACTTATAAGGTCAGATTACTTTAAAATGAATAACTTGAGAAACGAAGATGTAGTAGAGAATGACTTAGATGAGGACACAAAAGTCTATGTTGAAAAGGAAATCGAACTTGAGCTCAAGTCCATCGGCAAGGAAAAGTTGACTCGGTTTCAACAAAGCTTTATGGAACATCAGATAAAATCTGAAACTGTAACTCTTGGTTTTGATCAAGAAATAAGTGAGTTGCTCTATGATGAATTGATGGAAAGTGTTGAGAGATCCTCCAAGTTTGAACAAAGATTAGTTGATGAACATATGAAACACATAAATGCAAAAAAGTCACTAACAGCAAAAACGATCCAGCTTCACAATGATTTGCGAGAAGCAGAAATAGAACACTTTAACTATCATCGTATATATGAAAATGAGCAAATCGTCATGAGTCAAAGAACTTCAGTCTTACAGGAAAACATCGACATTTTGGTGGAAGCAACGGAAAGTGGACAAGCGAGATACAAACAACTTCTTCTTCGTTCTGTAGACTGAAATAAATGTTACTCATCAAAGGCTTTTACGAACAGGTGTGTCAGGATAGCATCACCAGTGTAGTTTTCATTCGTACCTTGTACCTAGATACCATGATTGTTCGAATAGCATCGTGTGATGGGAAACAAAAATTCAAATCGGGTTACTTATCCTTCGAAAACTACACTAAGAAATTTTGTTGATCAACATTCGACCTCTCGATTCAAAAATAATGCTTGTTTGCCACTTTCAAAGAATTGAAATATAGCTCAAATGAATTCCAACTTGTTGGCCATCCCCTTTAGAATAACAGGGGATACAAATTTGGCGGGCCAAATTGAAGAATCTATATCTAAGGAATATTTCCAATCAGCCACTTCATTTGATAAAGATATCCAATTCATCAATCAACTAAAACTAGAGACAGCGAAGTTGAACAATGGATATGATGACACAAGCGAATTGATGTTGAAAAAGTACTACATCCATTTGTCAACCTTGCCTTTCAAATTTCCTGTTAACGCATCAGAATTTTCATGGTACAGTACACTAGGGTATAATATATCGAATGTGGTGAAACTAAGATCTTTTTTATTCGAGAGGGTCAGTATACTATTCAACTTGGGTGCTTTGTACTCTCAGGAAGGTGTAACTGAATCAAAGTTGACAGATGAAGGGTTGAAAAAATCGTGTATTTACTTTCAAAATGCAGCGGGTTGTTTTGACCTTATACTACAATTACATAAAAGTAGTAAGAGTAGCGACAATACTGTTGAGTTTCCACCTGACTTGCATCCAAACACAATTGAAGCCTTGAAACAACTTATGCTTGCTCATTCGCAGGAGGTGTTTTGGCAAAAGGCTGTCGCAAACAAATTGAAAGATTCCGTTATTGCGCGTTTGGCAATCCAGGTGTCAGATTTTTATTCTACGGCATTAGAAGCTGCCAACAAGAGTATTGTCATCAGATCTGAGTGGATTCGTCACTTAACTGTGAAAAAGTATCACTTTAAAGCGGCTGCTGAATTTAGAGCTGCTTTGGCTTCATCTTCCAGTTTTAATTACGGCGAGGAAATTGCGCACTTACGAATAGCTTTTAGAGAATGTGATATAGGCGCTAAAAACTTGAGGTACGTCAGTGATCTTGTGGCAAATGATATAAAGTCGCTCAAAGAAACCATCTCAGAGGCATTGCGAAGAGCGGAGCGTGATAACGATTTAATCTACTTGAAACCTGTTCCGAATGAAAAAGATTTGGTTAAAATCAGTCCAGCTACAATGGTTAAAGTTTTGATTTCAGAAGACCTTAGTAATGTGTTTGCAGCCATAAAATCAAACAGATATGGTGGTATTTTATTTGCTGACCTTTTACCTTATGTTGTCATACAAGTTGCGATGGCATATCGTGAGCGTCAAGAAACTTTTATAAGCGACCAATTCATCAAGCCAATCAAAGCATTGAATAGCATGTTTACTAGATTTTTGAATGAGAGAAATCTCCCCGCTTCTATTGACGCAATACAAAAACCTGAAAGCATTCCAGAAACAATCATTCAGCATTCGAATGAAATTATTGGCAAAGGTGGTCTTGAATCTTTGAGAGAATCACTAAATGATATTCTGAAATTTGAATTCAACAGTGAACATTTACTTGAAGGCGCCCGGGAAAGATTAGCAATCGAAGCATCTGAAGATAAAATTCTTCTTCAACGACAAGGCTCAAAGAGATGGACGAGAGATAGTTCAAGGGAAGCATCATCTGATTTAACAAATTCCATAAATGAATTGCAAGAATTGCTTTCTCAGGCTAAAGCTAGCGATAAAATTGTTCAAGGTAAGTTTTCAGACATAGAACCGTACCTAGAAATATATTGCGGGGGCACTGTGACACTTGAAGAATTCATCCCAGACTCAGAATTTTTGAAGGTGAAAGCTGATGTAAATATTGCTGTTATTGATTTGAGGGAAGCATTGAACAATGGTTCAAAACTTGAAGAGGAAAGACGGAGGTTTTTGGAATCGATTGAAATCAAATCAAAGGAAAGTTCAATATCATCCAAAATCGTGTCAGAATATAAACTGATTCAAAGCAAGTTTGAAGGTTCCTCTATTGAGAAGGACACTTTTGAGCCAGTATTTGAAAAACACATATCCATATTCAATACCGATATCAGTAGATTGCAAAAGCTCAGAGACAAACAAATTCAATTGGAGAGGAAAATTGATGCATTGAACAAAATTTTTGAAAAAACTCAGTCCGCTGACCAAATCAACTCAGATCGTCAGTCAGCATTGCAAAGCCTTGAAGATATTTACGGACTATATATTGAGCTCATTTCTAGCTTGTCGGAAGGTCTGAAATTCTATAGTGATTTCATTTCGAGAGCCAGCGATTTACTCAAAAGCTGTGACGAGTTTGTGCAAACAAGGAGAGTGGAAGGGAGAGATTTAGAAAGTGAGTTGAACGATCGAAGCACAGCTAGTTCGGAGGATCAAATGGAAGAATCTGATCGTTATGACAATTCACAAGGTGAAGGATCATCTTGGGCGTCCCATAATGTGGATCAGTTATATGAAGAAACGGAAACAAAGCTTTCCCATCCACAACTACAACTACAACCGCAAGTGCAAGGTCAACGTCAGCCTCTAATTCATGCTCCAAAAGTTCAAAGCGGTGTGTGGGATCCAAGTCAAGGTATCAAGTTTGGCTGAATATGATGGAACTATTTCCAATGTTGCTTCTTTTATCATAATCTTTGATACCCTCTTCTTTTACTTCTGTAGAATTCAAGTTGCCACACTAGGCTAGGATTATGTATATCGATAGTGACTCGACGAAATTATTGCCTTTTCCTGTTATCCAGTGGCGAGTTTTAATCCATTACAGAATCTGACAACAGTTAGTTAGCCTGCTTTGCACATAATTGTATGCTGATTGCTTCTGTGACGATTGAGTATATTGACAGACGCTATAACTCAATTTTTTAGTTCAAGTGATTGTACTTACTGGACTACCGTCATACACTTATAAGCGCCTGAGAAATTCTTTTGCACCCAATTTATATGCCTAGGAAACCACCAAACACTACTACATATGCCACCATTGGTGGTAAACTTTTCTTTATTTACAATAATTGAGTTGTCCTGTTAAAAAATTTTAAGGGCAATAATATAATACTGGCTTGTCAAAGTTGTAGTAGATTTTTGGTTCGGATGGATGGTTAGTTCAAGACCCTCATTATTCGACTTCCCAAAATTTTCATGAGTTCAATTGACTCAAAACACAATTTGTTTTCCTCCACTACAGCCGAATAGCAATATATTAACGGAGCATGCCATTCAAACTATTAACTTTTCTTGTTGAGATATGGCGAGATATTTTGATGCTTTTGAGAACTCAGACGATGTCAATCGCCCCAGCTGAAAAGATATTTTTGAAGGTTTGTTGAAGATTACTTGTTTGGTTAAGGATAGAAAATTAAGCTGCTTTTATATAACACTGGCTGCAAATCAACTATATGCAGGATGTTGGGACACAATATGAACCCAGAATTCGAATTTAGACTACAAAGCTAATCGTAATTAGGGTATGTGTTATATTTATTATGGATATAATATATCACAAATAAGTGGCGCCTTTGAAAAGCTATTCATGTAACCTCAAAACTCGTCTCCTTTTCGTTGATATATCCGCAAGACGAAATAAATTGACAGTAACTGCATTTCTGTAACCCACTGATTGATCTCTCAACTCCTATGGGGTCTCTCTTACCCAACCAGAAATCTAGTGATTGATTGAATAGCACTTCAATCTCAGGTTCTTGATATTCAAACCGTTTCTCGATTTCTGAGAATGAGTCTTTGCCATTTTGGCGAATGTATTGAACCAGACAACTTTTGCTTAAAAGAGGTCTAAGTAGGCTATAGCATTGTGCAGCCCGAGCGGCTACATATCTTAAAGTGAGTGGAGTACGCCAAACAGTGAATAGACTTTCATATTCCAAAGGCAAATCGATTCCTTCGAAATCCAAACCATTCAAGCGTGAAAGATCGGTCTTTGGCACACCGGCCTTGTTTGAAACATACCACGAGTCAAAGGGCTCAAATCCAATCGGCTCACCATTTTTTAATCTTTTGAAGTCTTCTGAAAAAATGTGAAACTGCCTCAAATATATCAATAAATGCTCTGGGGTTATTGGCTTATCGAGGTTTGCACCCCTCCTTCTGAAATTCTCGAGTATCATTTGATACGCAAATTCACCAGGAATGTGATTCGGTCCTTGAGACACCCCCTCTTCCGCCAAAACACCCAAAAATTTCCTGTAGGTGTAAACTTGCAATTTTGCAGACTGGATGACAGATGGGGCGGGTAGTGATCTGGAAGATCTCGTTTTGATGTCATGCACTGATAAAGTGTAGTTGTGTTTGTTATCATTTACAGCCAACATCCCTTTCTCAACGAAAAGTTGAATATCGGAAGAATAGTTTTGCATTTCTTGGAACAACAAAAGGTCTTTACCACTGATTTTCACATAATCAATGATTCCACTAACAAGCAAGTCCTTCTCACTAAAACCTTGGTTGATAGATGTAGTGATGGTTCTCGTATCTCTGTTCAAGTAAGAATGTGCCAATATTTCTCTTGCTTCACCGTGAGACAACAAACTAACAAGTCTCGAGATGTTATCCAAATGTGTTTCAGTTATTAAGTCCTCAGGAAAAGGGAGCGGGAGTGCAAGAGTCTCAGTGAGTTTTTCATCAATTATAACGGGGTGGGTTTGATTTTCCAATGCCTTGTGTATTCTCGAGCCTCTTTCCATCTGTTTGGTAACATCTTGGGGCGTCCCCGAGTAAACTTGATAAAATTCTCTCAATTCACACCACTGCTTCGTTAAAAGCTTCGTCACAGACAACCGAACATGCTTGTCACTACTTCTCAATTTCAATGCCTCCAAAGGTGATACTCTAATGCCGCCAGGAAATTGATAGGGTAGGAAGCCTTCTTTCGTTGTTCCTAGAATCGAGGCAACAGCTTTCGACGCTGGATCCAACTCAGCCGTCTTGGTGGATGGGATCCTCGCAGTTGCAGTCCCACCATTATCACCACGCTCGATCTTGCTGTTGCGACCACCCGATGTAAAATTTCGTGAGGAAAGCGATTGAAGTGATCTTTTGGGCCTGATTTCGAAATCCAACAAAGTGTTCGAAAATAACTCATCGATACTCTCATTGAAAGCTATGTTTTTCCTGTTCTCGGCTGTTTTCGATGCTTTATTCTGCCGTGGAGCGAGCTTTGGTATCTTGAGCGTGATTTTCCTCACGAGGATGGACGCTGCATCCACCACTGTCCTTTTCATTCCCTCCATTCCTTAGCATTGACCTCAGTAATACAACGTGCCAATTTTCAACGTTCACAAACACATCTAGGATTGCCTCTAGAAATGGACCAAAGGTGCTATGGGCGTCTAGTGCCACCCAGCACACATAATGCTTTCAAAACCATTTCGATCCTAACATGTAGCGAGAAAAAACAACGCTTCCAAATTGCACGCGGTGTTCGCGACGAGATGTCTCACCGCGTGATATGAACGGATCGACGCCTTCAAACTCTGCTTAGGTAACACGCCGGCTAGCACAAGAAGAACTAGTTCTCGCGTGTGTACCAGGAACGATAAGTGGAGCTCCCGTTCCTGTTGGCTTTGCTATGGCCCTGATGGGCTGACTTGAAATCTCGGCGGCTAAAAGAAAAAGCCTGCTATGCTTTTTGCTGTCAATAAAAGAAACAACCAGTCATCAAGTCAACTTTATTCATAGCAAGGCGAAAAGGATCATTTTTTGTGCTGTTGCAATTTCGCACCTGATCCGTTGAACCGATCTCTCAGGGTAACCCCCAACTTGTCTCGGGAAAAAGACACTTAATATCAGACGCTAAGGAGCAACACGGACCCTGTCTCTCACACGACCAGCTGTCTCCAGAACTTTTCAACCGAGTTCACCCGCCATATTAGGTTCGAAGGTTTAACTTCGTCTTCCTTGCTCCACAAATTACCCTTTTGGGCGTATAGGGTACTTATTTAGTGTTATCAGCATTGTGAGTGTCACAGGACCCATGGAACAGTATTTGATGATTGTAACTCCATAGGCCCGACTGGCTAGATTTTTTCTCATCTGTATATAAAGGTATCAATGTCCTGGTGTTCCCCAGATAGATTTTTACTATCATCAAGTAACTTTGCTTATTATTTTACTAAACCATAAAATAGTAACTAACAGCTTTCAATATTTTTCCCGCACTATATAATCTCCAAGAAAAGAAAATCATAATATAACATTCACAATGGCTCCAACTGCTATAGATTTCAACTCCAATCAGTACCATCCAAACTTGAAACAAAAACAGGACCCTTTGATCGAGAAATTATCGTTGTCGCAAGAAACCATAATCCGTCACAATGCCGCAGTTCCAACCTTGTACGAGGATGGGTTGTTGGAAAAAGGCACCACTATCTCGTCCACTGGATCATTGATGGCTTTCAGTGGTAAGAAAACTGGTAGATCTCCAAAAGATAAAAGAATCGTTGACGAACCATCCTCGAACAAAGAAGTTTGGTGGGGACCTGTCAATAAGAAAGTTGACGAACACACCTGGTTGGTTTCAAGATCAAGAGCTATTGATTACTTGAGAACCCGAGAAAAGTTGTTCGTTGTTGATGCATACGCCGGCTGGGATCCAAAGTACAGAATCAAGGTTCGTATCATTTGTGCCAGAGCATACCATGCTTTGTTTATGAGAAACATGTTGATCAGACCAACTGAGGAAGAATTGGAAAACTTCGGTGAACCTGATTTCACCATCTACAATGCTGGACAATTTCCTGCTAATGTTCACACCAAAGGTATGACATCTTCAACTTCGGTTGAAATCAATTTCCAAGCTATGGAGATGGTGATTTTAGGTACCGAATATGCAGGTGAAATGAAGAAGGGTATTTTCACTGTCATGTTTTACTTGATGCCAATCAGACACAAAATTTTAACATTACATTCATCTGCTAACCAAGGTGTTGCAAATGGTGATGTTACATTATTTTTTGGTTTATCTGGTACTGGTAAAACAACTTTGTCAGCCGATCCCCACAGAAAGTTGATTGGTGATGATGAACATTGTTGGTCAGATACCGGTGTTTTCAACATCGAAGGTGGTTGTTACGCCAAATGTGTTGGATTGTCACAAGAGAAAGAGCCAGAAATTTTCAATTCCATCAAATTCGGTTCAATTTTGGAAAACGTTGTTTATGATCCATACACCAAAGTCGTTGATTACGATGATGTTGCAATTACTGAAAATACAAGATGTGCTTATCCAATCGAATATATTCCATCAGCTAAAATTCCATGTCTTGCTGACACTCATCCAACCAACATCATTTTATTAACTTGTGATGCTTCAGGTGTTTTACCTCCAGTTTCTAAATTGACAAATTCCCAAGTTATGTACCACTTCATTTCTGGTTATACATCCAAAATGGCTGGTACTGAGGAAGGTGTTACTGAACCAGAAGCTACTTTCTCAGCTTGTTTTGGTCAACCATTTTTAGTCTTGCACCCAATGAGATATGCTCAACAATTATCTGATAAGATAAGTCAACACAATGCAACCGCATGGTTATTGAACACTGGTTGGGTTGGTGCATCTGCCTCAAGAGGTGGTAATCGTTGTCCTTTGAAATACACAAGAGCAATCTTGGATTCCATCCACAATGGAGAATTGAGTAAACAAGAATTCGAGGAATTCCCAGTTTTCAATTTATCAATTCCAAAAACATGTCCTGGAGTTCCTTCGGAGATTTTGAATCCATTAAAAGCTTGGAAACAAGGTGATGCTTCATTCTTGAATAATGTCGAGTCTTTAGCCTCTAAGTTTGTTGAAAATTTCAAGAAATATGAAGATCAAGCCACTATTGAAGTCAAATCTGCTGGCCCCAAATTAAAATAAATTTTGAAGTTGTCATGAATAAGGTTGATTTTTGGTTTTAGTTTTAGTTTTATTTATGAGTTTATGAAAATAAGATACATTGTTTATACCGGGATAAAGAAGTAGTTTTAGTTTTTTGATAGTGATAGATAATCCGAAATGATCGTCATCCACTTTTTCCGTTTCCTTTCATTACAACAGATTTACAGTGGATCGTTAGCTTATATGATAGCCACTTACATAGCTAGTAATTTTTCACTAACTAGTAACTTTTCAGTTTAGGATATTTACTAAACCAAACCTCAGACCCTCTCTATGTTTGAGACAGTTTCACGGTTTGAAGTAAGAGTCAGTTATACATGAACAAATACTCGGGGACTTGAAGTATCAATGTGATCAGCTCAAGCAATGAAAGTTCGGTCCAGGGTCTAATATATGGAGGTTGATTAATCCCGCTAATTGACCTTGAGATCTGTTGTCGTCACAAGTACCTATGACACCTTCTAATTGAACTATCAGAAAGCATATGTAAAATAAGTAATCATAACAGAAATCAGTAATCAATCCATCAATTTGCCTATTTGATGTCACCCAATTGAAGAAAAATTGAAAACTGATAATTTTTTCAAAATACCACTTTTGATATATGATATCCGAAAGAGCTTAAGTACGTATAATACTCTCACTGAGACATTGATTGGATGCTGGTCGATTATTTCAATCCATTGTCATGAGAACGGTTCAGTATAGCTGAAATTATTCCCAGTTAATTGCACGGATCTATTTTACATACTGAAATACGTACTATTCAAAAACTTAGATTTTGTTACTGGATATTCTGACTGACATTCCCTTTAATTTGGGGAAAATCTGACTGTCTTTTATTTTTATTTCAATATGATGAATGATCTAGTTCGAATAGAATATGTCTTATTGGTCATACTGAGTGTGGTATATAGGAGGCGTATCATCACTAGTCATTTCTATATTGACTGTCTCATCGAGACAATGAAAACAAAAGATCACATATGTTGCAGATCAGCTCTTTCAAAAATATAGATGAAGCCACCTTTATCTAGGGTCATATATGTGAAATAACAGCTGATATTCGTACGAAACTCACTGAAGCCTACTGGCAAGATTACAATTATTGAACATAATACAAATATCTTTTTACACATAAAAATCATTCACACATTAGTAAAAAAATGAGACATAAATAAATAGTTTCTAGACGTTTTTGTCCTTTTTTTAGTTGTTTTTTCATTTTCAATAAAAAAGCGAAAAGCAAAACTTTTGACTGATTCAATATAGCAAAAAAAATATAAAATGACCTCCATCTATGAAAATGTTGGTTATTAGTTAAATATTTATTCATAACTCCAAACCCAAACCCGATATAAGTAATAAAAAAGAAAACATAATAAACGAAAAAAGATAAAATCAATCTGGTAAATTTCACTCTAAAATTTTAATATTTGTTTCGCAAGATGTACTGCGAATAATATTACTTATTCCGCCCAGTTGATCAGCGGGACTTTTTTGTAAAGAGGCATTTAAGTTCAAGTTATTCAAAATAATCTCAATTTTGAATATTTTTTCATTGAAAATCTTCTCATGATTCTTCTTCTTCAAACCTAATTCAATCAAGTCGTTACTTGAAAGCCAACCACTTTCACTTAATTTTGTTTCTGTTAAATCGTAACTTTGCATAGTAGACAATTTCTCATTGATCAAGTAATTCAAGTAATTCGATAATTCCTCCTTCGTCTTCAATTCCTTCAAAATTTCAAAGTCTTTTTCGTCCGTTGACAATGACGATAGGGGAGAAAATTTATTGAAACTCAAAAAGTTCTGATCAATCTTGTTCAAATGGTTCATCTCCTCTTTATCGAACCTCTCGGTTAACGTGATGATTGGTGAGGTTAATGGGGGTGTAATGGGAGTGGTAGCAGCAGAATTAGGGAAAGAAGTATAGGTCAACGTTGAATTTGAGGTGGAATACGAAAGTCTCTTCGTCGTTGCATTATTGTCATCATCGCTACTCATGCTACTCTCGATGTTGTCATCATTTGAGTTTTGCTTTGGGATGTGTGACAAGCTGAGTTTGTGTGTATTCAACGACAACCTTTTAAACCCATCCTTTAATTTCTTCAAATGCAAAGAGTTGGACCTAGATCTATTGCCACTACTGCTATTAACATTATTAATATTATTGTTGTTGTTGATGTTGTTATTATTGGTATTGTTGCTATTACTTGTATTTAAATTTGTGGAGGAAGCTGAATTCAAATTATCATTCATCTCAGTCGACTGTTGAATGAGATCACTAAAAAAGTCAGAAAGGTTTGAGCTTCTTCTTGAATCTGTGATCATTTCAAGGGGGTCGTCATTTGATTCAAATTCATTTGAGTTCAATAAGGGAGTGGAGATGTTAGAACTAGAGTCATACTTGCTCGTCGTTGTGGTGTTCATCTGTTCCAAAGCTGTTCTTTCAGTGGGCAATGGAGGCAACAAAGACTCGTGATTGTAAACATCCAACGAATCGTCGTCGCGATGTACGCTGGAACTGTTGACGCCACCGCTCTTGTAGTCACTCAGGGAATCGTTATTTGGATGCCCTGACATGCTATATGTTGACAATTTTTGGTAAACAATATTATCCGAGGCGTCATCTTGTTCTATATCACTCTCTTCCACCAATACACCTAGCCCGTAACTCATCGTTGATTGGAAGTCACTTGTAATATCAACAGACTCTGAATATGATTGTGGTATATATGAGAAGTGGGATGCAAAATTAGCCGCTGAAGGTGTGGGTGACAAAAGTTTTTTGCAAAAGTTGAAAAGTGAACAAAATAAATAAATAAATAGAATGTCATTGCAGATCTCAACTGCTGCCAAAAGCGGATGCACAAGTTCAGAGATTCGAGACTCGTCTTTTCTTAAATTAGCGAGCTAAACTTGAGATGTTTGGCATTAATTTTCACCGAGCAAAAAAAACTTTCCAACCAATTAAATAACAAACTAGCCGCCTACAAGCTCTACGTTTTTCTAGCACAGTCACGAGTGACCACACTAGTGACCCCGTCAGTCTGGACAATGTTTAATGCTATCATACAAGCTGAGTCACCGTCGGATTTCATAACACACGAATCAATATATACAGAGCAAAAAATTCGAACGAAATCGACCCCATCCGAGCGAACACTAACGAATGTGTGAAAATGTGTGAAAAGAGTGAGTGAAAATGTATCGAAAACGCAGTACCTAAATAAATCAGTGATATATAGATTAACTAGGTTATGAGGTTCGTCAAATCGATAATAAGTGATTATCTTGTTCTCGCTTTCCTTTTCCCCTCCAATCATTCATAGCATTAGAATGGTGCAGTGAATAGGAAGCTTTCGTATCAAGGAAAAAGCGTAAAAAATATAAAAACGCTGGGATTTCAGCGCCTTTTATACCACCATGTGCCAACCGGGCTTCGAACCTTTTAGCTGTCTGGCGTGTTTCTTAGGGCTACACCTACAAGTTGGCCTAGCGCTGCTGATAGCTCTCACGATGGCGACCTGATAACTTTTCCCTGCTTGTACTTGTGGTTGAGCTTTATGGGCGCGTTTGACACAGCGTGTAAACATCTTCAGAACAGCGTCTAATTTGCCGCCCAGACTCGTCGGCTCTAGTCATTCTTGGATGGTGTTTTTGTGACAGTCTACTGCGCAAAAGTCCATTTTCATAGCGCCACCATAATCGTGCGAAAGGATTTTTCTTACGGAGCGTTTGCCTATGTGGTCAGCGTCTTAGCAGTGCAACACGAAAGGCCCTTTCAGTGGGTTCGTTGTTGGCAATGATCGTCTTTTGCTGGTGATACCATGGGTCTCTGTGCTTACTTCAACAGGTTGTGCAATCACCCGCGAGCTACTACGTTTAGATAGACAAATATAGGTAACTTTGCTTACATAATAAAGTACGTCGTAATGAAGACCAATTCAAAATCAATTAATGAGCTACTTATGTATTCTCAATATATCTTATGGACGGCCAAACTGATTTGAAGTGGATTGAATGAAGAACATATCCGTCAGCAATATACCCATACTACTCGAATTAACAGCCTCTCATAACACCTGGTGGCACCATCGCAACTTCTCCTTGCGCTTGATTGATTACACAAATTAATCGTATATTATTTCATCACATTTTTCATCATATATTTGTTTAGCGTCTAGAATACAGCCAGTGCATATAAAGCCAGATACAACACACACGATAGAACACTGATCGCAGGTCCAATCTTGGTGCAAAATGGGTTTACTATATCCAACATATCCTGAGGATGACTTACCGCAATCTCCATCGAACTCGGATCATCCTAAGAAAAGAGTTAGGATATCAGAAGAGTTGAACAGATACAACAGCTCCAACACACATGGCGGCTCCAATTTGTTGCAATTGCACAGTTCCAATAGCAGCAGTAATCGTTTGAATAGGACATCTTCCATTAGAAGATTGAGAAGGCTGTACCCCATTCCCAATTACTATTTTGGAAATTGGCCTTCATCTGAACCTCCAAACTTGACTTTGAATTCAAACACTATGCCAACTGGCAACCCCTCCGGTAGAAATACTGAAAATAACACAAGAGAGATTACCTCATTTCTCAATTTACTCAATCCTCATAATTTGGAGGCAGACCCTCCAGCTATTGTCTCATCTAGCATGCCATTGCCTGAAATAATATCACCAAATGAAACCTCTCCTCCGGAGACAAGTGAAAGCTCATCCATTTTTCAGTTTGATCCTTTCACTTCACGAAGAGAAGTTAACAGGTTCAGCAGTTTGAGCAATCTTTCGCCCAGGTTACTTATTCCAGGTAATGAAATTACCAGTTTTCGAAGAAGATTGTTGGACTCTGAGTCAAGCTTCAATACAAATTCCAGGATTAGAAGATTAAGGGAGTTGTCACTAGAATTTGATGATGATTTGAGAAATTTTGCTCTTCATCCAAGCAGAAGGGATAGAATCGTCCAATTTTCAAACTTGAATCGACTAGTTAACAGCGACAATAATGGCAATATTCTTCATCATCACAGAAGCAACAATAATGAGAGCTCTAACATGACCTTAAGTTTGAATTTGAATCAGAGTATTAGTTCAAATAACTATGTCAATGCTTCTCTGAGTGATAACAACGATAATAGCACTAGTAATGATAACAGCAGAAATAATTTCAACGGTAACACGAATAACAGTATTAATAATAATAGGAATACTAATAATCGTGACAATACCAGCAACAATCATAATAATAACAATAATAGTAATGATAAAGATATATAGTAAGGGATTTTTGGTTTTTAGATAATAGGATATTATCGCTACATTTATATTTGGGTAAGGAATAAACGTTTTTATAATCATTTTTATGTATCGAGTTTATCTTTGGAGTTTTCGCTTTGTTTTTTTTTGAGCCATTCCTCATATTCTCTTTTTCTCTTCCCCTTGTTGATGTTTGAATTGTGACGCCTACTTTTTAGATGGATGTTCCATTGATCTTTACCAACCAATATCAAGTCTTCGTCATTAGACGTTTTACATACATTACACTTGAAATGTTTCCACTTTTCCTCTTGGTCAGTTTCTTGTTTACTTTTAGTTTGGTTAAAGTTTGGCAACAATCCCTCCAATCCAGAAGGACAATAACCAGACTTTTTAGTGACTCCATTTACAAAGTTTTTACCAATATCAAGACCTCTCTTCGACACATTTTCATCCCATTTTTTTAAATCTGTTGCATCCAACAAATAAATTTCACCACCATTAATGAAATTGTGTTGATTCTCTTTATACAAATCTGGCGATAAGTTATTTTTTATCCACTTAGTTTGTCTTCTTGCATATCTTCTTGTTCTCAATTTCATCAATTCCAATCCCTCTTGAAATAGAGCGTCATTACTTTGATCCTTGAGCCATGGCAAAAACTCTTTGAATCCAATAACCTGCCATATACCACGTTCTAAATCTGGCGTATTTTCGAGCAGCTGGTAAAGATCATATAATTCTTTTATTTCAGATAGTGCGCCATTTGAAACCATTTCGTTTACCCTTGTGTTCAATCTAGTGTCTAAAACTTCCTGATCTGACCAGATCCAATAAACCAACGTATTGTATTTCAATCCCAGCTCATTCGATTGTTCCTGCTTTTGTTCTTTGTAAAAGTCCGAAGTTTTTTTCTTTGTTAAATAGAATATTTCCAATGCTCTCCTTATTCTACGTTTATCATTTGGATGAAACTTCTGAGCTACACTTGGGTCATGCTTACTCAATTCTCTAAAAATCACATCAGCAGGTCCATCTAAAACTTCTTGTTCGGCACTGCTCAACCTTCCATCTACGATTTCTTCCTCTTTGGATTCCCCACCAGTTGCAATAGTCTTATTTTTGAATAGCAAGCTCTGTAAATAATAATGTGTTCCACCAACTATAATTGGTACTTTTCCTCTTGATAAAATTTCACTGATTTTTTCGCTTGCTTCTTTCTCAAATCGGTGTACAAAATATTCTTCACTCCATAGAACATGATCTATAACATAATGTGGAACGTCAAATCTTTCTTCAATGGGATGTTTGTTTGTTATTATTGGTACACCTTTATACATTTGCATCGAATCAGCATTTATGATTTCTCCATTTAGTTTTTGGGCCAACTCGATACTAAACTTATTTATAGTTAGTATCTGAGCGAGATATTTGAGCGAGAGAAGGTTCTGTCAATAGTTCGAAGGCCACTGATTATACAT
Source organism: Cephaloascus fragrans (assembly GCA_003707825.3). NCBI lineage: Eukaryota > Fungi > Ascomycota > Pichiomycetes > Serinales > Cephaloascaceae > Cephaloascus > Cephaloascus fragrans. The sequence goes on from PPLN03000001.1 coordinate 1,424,390, forward strand.
ACTTTAGATTTGCCAACTCCTGTTGTGCCTACTATAGCTACAACATGATTGGAGCTTTGCCTTTCCATTCTTAGTAGGTTTTTGAAGATGTTTAGTAACATGTAGGTATACTATTATTTCTACAAAAGAAATTTAATTTTTTTCGATGTTGCGTTTATCAAATGTTATCGATTTTCAGCTTCGAAGTGTCTCTCCATCTTGAAAAATATAGTCAGAACGCTCTGTTTGGTGAGTGGGGTTCAAAAGACAATTGCAATCAGTCGAATTCTTCATCATCACTATATCCATAATCATACTCTTGGACAAGGTCAGCTAATTTGTCTTTTAAGTCTTCTCTTTCGTCACCTCTCACAAACTTACTAACATACTGCCCATAATCTTTCAATGTCTCTTTGGGTAAATTACTGATACTCATTTCACTTATCATTCTGTCACTTCCTTTGAAAATTTGAGGGGCAGCATCACTTGTAAAAAACGACTCGTTGATTTCGTACGTGCTAATATTTCTTGTACCGTATTCTCTCAAATGTTCAATGTTCGTTAAAGTTGATAATTCTTCTGGTGAATATTGGTCCATTTCTCTGACAGCCATGGCTTTGCCAAACGTATGGCTTCCTTGTCCTTTGAAGACTGAGTTTCCTTGGTGATCTAAGGTTACATTGGAGTCCCCGATGATGGTTCTCGTTTCACTGATGATGTTCCTTTTGCTTTCTCCATCTAGTAATACTTCTTTGAAGTCATACATTGTCATTCCCTCATTGAATAATGACCCAACATTGTCAAGTAGAATTGAGTGCAAATATTGCTGGTGCCACAAACTGCTCATGTTGATTGAGCTCAACATTTTTTCGGAGATGTTACTGAACTTAACTTTGCTCAACGGTATATATAAAGTTGATTCCTCAACAAGCTCAGTAGTTGCTTTTATTCTTGAAATTAAGCGGGTTTTCTTTATGTCCTTATTACTCACGTTATCGTATAAACCCCAAACGAATGTAGTACATTTTGGCAAGTATTCATCTTTCATAGCTTTTATCAATTCTGTGCTTACACCACTCCAACCAGAGTCAACGGATGTTATTATGTTCAACCCATCAATCAAATCGCAATTTTCGATGATTTTCCTAAACTTTGAGTCCATAACGTCTTCTTGATCATTCATAGTTCTCCATTCTGAAACGCCTAGCTCGTAATTGTCAAAAACCAAAGACTTGTTGTCAAAAGTTTTGACGCCAACTGTGTGTTTCGAATTGTACTCCCAGTTGGCTAGTGTTACCAAAGACTCTGGATTGTATATCATTTTGCTGTAGTCTGTCCAGTACTCAGTGTTACTGGTGTTCAAGTACTGATTCAAGTCGGTCTCGCCCAAGTCCAACTTCCTCTGATACTGATTCTTCGTCATCTTTGGTCTCGATATAACCTCAACATGATCCATGAGTTTAAGATTGTTGATGTCCTCGTTGACCTCCTCAATTTTTTCAAAGAACTCGTATTTAGCTAAGGACCCAAAACCACCCTTAACATCAAACACCAATGCTCTTGGCTCGTAGGATTTGAAATTCTGCGACAAGATCGTATTTAAGTACTTGTTGGCAGGAAACTCATTGATTCTTTGCTGCTGCTGGTTGAAGAAATGTGAAGTCAAATGATTCGCTTCATGTGAAAGGGATATAATAGATATTTCTTTCATTTCATTCCAATGAATATATAATTGCAAAAGAACAGTCGCATTTTGGCGTTTAAATCAAAAAATAGTATAAAATGCTTACAATTAATCCGGAAAAACGACTTGTTTCAATGATTGAAATGATTTATTTTTACTACGTGTAATATTCTATGTCAAAGCAAATATCACAAAAGGTGCAACAATGAGGTACTCAACATTTTTCGTTTTATTTTATTTGATACTATCAATCTCTTGTGAGTTGGATTACTACCAGGTGTTGGGCATTTCAAAAAATGCGGATTTACAAGATATCAAAAAGGCATATAGAACAATGTCAAAAAAGTACCATCCCGATAAGAATCCTGACGAAGAAGCTCAACACAAATTCATTGAAGTAGGAGAAGCATATGAAGTTTTATCTGACCCAGAGAAGAGAAAGGTGTATGACATATATGGCAAAGAGGGTTTGAATAACCAAAGAAACCAAGGTGGTGGTGGCGGCGACCCTTTCGCTGACATTTTCCAGAATTTCTTCAACCAAGGAAACAATCAAAGACAACAACAACAAAGACAGCAGCAACGTGGACCAGATTCCTCTACGGGAATTAACCTCAAGTTATCTGAGTTTTACAAGGGGGCCACTGTTACGTTCAATCTCGACATGCAGAACAAATGTGCAACCTGTGCTGGTACTGGATCAAAAGATCAAGAAACACATACCTGTTCAGAATGTGGGGGACGAGGAATAAAAATAATGAAGAGACAACTAGCTCCTGGAATAGCCCAGCAAATACAGGTGACTTGTGAGCATTGCAAAGGTAAAGGGAAAACCATAGCACATAAATGTGGTAAATGTTCAGGTACAGGTATCGTGAGAGGCGAAAGAAAGCACTCTATTTATTTTCCACCAGGTTTTCCCAGAAACATTATAGAAAGATTGGAAGGAGAGGGTGATTTTTCGCCGGATTGGGTCAGTGGTGACTTGTTAATAGAGGTCAAAGAAACATCTGATGATAACTGGGGATACAGAAGAATTGGAAATAATTTGTATCGTACTGAAATTTTGACTATGAAAGAAGCTGTTTTAGGAAATTGGAAGAGAAGCATAAAGTTCTTCGACGAAGATGATGATGAAATAGTTTTGGCCAGGCAAGAAGGAATCTCTGTTCATGACGGCGAAGTTGAGGTTATTAAAAATAAAGGTATGCCAATTCTCAATCATGAGTTTGAGTATGGTGATTTGTTTATCGAATACAAAGTATTGGCTTCATTTGACAACTTTGGTTCTTCAAAGAGAGATGAATTATAGATAATCGAATCAATTAAGCAATTGATGATGATGTAGATATAATGATCTTATAGACTACGGTAAAATTGAACCTGGAAACTTTACTGGACTGAACGACGATTAAAACAATAGACACACTAATTAACAGCGACACCAGCAATACCAATCTCCTGAATATACTCATCGACTGAAAGATGTTTGTATTTGACACCCAATTCTTTAGCAACTTGAGCACCTAAGTCCTTATTCAATAAACCCCAGTATTGAGAAACTTGCTCCTTGAGGGAGGGTATAGTGATACTTGAGGCGTGAGCCTTAATATTATCGACCAACCTTTGCTTCTGACCTTTATCGTAAACATTGTTATACAAAGCGGCAGGTTGTTCAACATCTAATTCACTAAAGCCGTAAATCGTGTAATAGGATGCTGCCCAAATCTTTTCTTCATGTGCACTCTTAGCTCTCTGTTTGGCTAAGATTGTTTCCTTGTCTTCTAACTGTTTAGGAACTACTCCGACATATTTACCAGGAGTGACGGAAGGTATACCATTAACTGCCTTTTCATAGTCGTTATTGATAGAATTTATTGGTAAAATTCTAGAAAGATAATTAGGTCTGAGACCTTGACTATCAAATGTTTGGCCACCATCTCTTTGGAAGTTTCCAGCCAAAAATGGACATCCACTGTTAGCTTCAAAAGTTCTTGGCTTATTGACTGGCAATTGTTGATAATTGGTTCCCAATCTATGACGGTGAGTATCTGGGTAGGAATATAATCTGGATTGTAACACTGGGTCATTAGATGGCTCAATTCCTGGAATAAGATGTGATGGTGAGAATGCAATCTGTTCGATTTCAGCGAAGTAGTTGGTTGGATTTTGATTCAAAACAAACTTACCAAACTTTCTCAAAGGGAATTCTTTATGTGGCCACACTTTTGTTAAATCATTGATAGAGTAACGAAAGTTTTCCGCCTGTTCAGGAGTCATAGTTTGGACGTACAAAGTCCAACTTGGTGTTTCACCCTTTTCGATTCTCTTGAACAATTCCTGAGTATTATGGTCTGGAGCTGAGCCGGCCAATTCGCCAGCTTCATCAACAGTAAAATTGGCTGTACCATCGTCAGCCAAAACATGAAATTGAACGTAAGTTGTTTCTTCTTTTTCATTTATGAGTTTGAAAGTGTGGCCGCTATAACCATTCATTTGAGCAAATGATTTGGGAACACCTCTGTCACCAAACATATATGCTACTTGATGCAATGACTCTGGATTTTGAACGAAATATTCCCAAGTATGCGTTGAATCAGTGTTTTGGTTCAAGTTGGTCTGAGGGTCTCTTTTTTGGGTATGAATAAAATGAGGAAATTTAAGAGGATCCCTAATGAAGAAAACTGGAGTGTTATTGAAAACCCAATCCATATTACCAATGTCAGTTCTGAGTTTGATTGAAAATCCTCTGGGATCCCTTAAAGTGTCAGGTGAACCTCTTTCACCTCCCACGGTGGAGAATCTCATAGATATAGGACATTTGTAACCAGGTTCCTGAAAAATTCTCGCAAAAGAGATATCTTTCAAAGAATCGGTTAATTCGAAGTAACCATGTGCACCAGCACCTTTGGCATGGACAACCCTTTCTGGTATTCTTTCACTATCGAAGTGAGATATAGTGTCCATCAAGTTGAAATCCTGAAGCAACAAAGGGCCTCCAGGGCCAGCAGTTTGAGCTCCATAAGGGTGTTTTGGATATGGGACACCATTAGATGTAGCATAAACAGCGGGATCGCTTTTTGTGTTCAATAATTGTTGTGATGCCATCTTTCAATTTTGTAGTGGTTTTGAAGCAAATAATAATCAAGTTTTCACTATAATAATCGTATATGTCTTTAACGTAGAGAAAATGCTTCCCTGAATGGTGCGGGTACGGATGTTATATAACATGCAGAGCAAATTGAAAATCATGAATTATTAAGCAACAATACTAGATTATATCCCAACACTTTCGATTGCGATTGCGATTGCATTTATGTTGTTGCTGGTCTCGAGGCTCCGAGAAAAGGGTTGCTGCTACCAGCAACTATATCCCCATCACCATAGTTAAGTGATGGCAACCCGGACGGGTAAGTTGTTGCAGCCATTCTCTCATCCCCAATCCCATACGTTTATTGATGAATGCTTACACCTTTTCTCAATAACTAAGATTAGTCTCGAATGTGCCAAAAATCAGCTAAAGAAGGTGAAGTATTCATTTACAGTCCCACATAGTATTGATAGTCTATACAGGAGGGATACACTAAGAATCATACCACGTCGTAGCATCCCGAAGTCCAGAAATAAAATCAAGATGGACGCCTACAAAGGGCTCGCACCAATGTATTTGTAATGACTCCCAAACGTCTGATGATTGCTAACGAACATACATATATCATTCGAGACGCTCGAAGATTAGATCATTTTCGGGGTCATTATTATTGTCAGCACTTCGTATGTCAATATGAATTCAGAGGCTTGAAAGCACAAATTGGCAGTAATCTCCCGAAATTCAAGTGTATAATTCAATCAAACAAAGACCACTGAAATTTGCTACTAAAAATCTCTGAGAAGGAAGGAACATGCTCTGTTTTCGTACGACTAGAATTTCAAGGAGATACATGAGGGCCATCAAAGGCGCGTACGACAAGGTATTGCCGCATGGCCGCATTGGAGCTCATCTGGTGCACACACGGCACATCAAAATTAATTTTAGCACATCAACTCTTCGAGACCTTCATTGAAGAATAGGTAACAAATTGGCTTTATCACCAACTTACATCTCCATAGACCAAGCCTGATATTATAAATAAAATGGAGGAGTTGCAAAGGAACAAAGCTTTGAATACAGAGGCGAATTCTGAAGAACACACTCAAAACGATTCCCAAAGTCAATCAAAAAAGAGAAAGAGAAAAAGAACTGGAAGACATAATGGATCCAATAGTTTGGTGGGGAATCCTCCACAAGGTGATCAGCAGAGAGAAACCAAGAACAAATCAAACAAAAAAATCAAATTTGAGGACGATACTGGTGTGGAGTCTTTGGTTGATGTCAAACCCCAAATTGAAACTGAAACAGATGACTTGAAGATGAAGACTTCTGACATGCATGATGAAAACATGGGTACATCTGGATCTCAAGTTGAAGATAAAACTGAGGTGACTCGAACACAAAATAGTTTTGACGAATCCAAATCTACAAAATCAAAACCCAGAACTACTCGTATCCCCAAAACAGTCAATTTTTACTCTGATGATGAGTCAGATTTAGACTCAAATATAATGAAGTCACAGAGCTTCGTTTCGTTACAAGAAAGGGCTAGAGAGCTATTGAAAATAAGAAAAAACTTACCGGTTTACAAAGTCAAAGATAAAATTACGAGATATATAATGGATAACCAAGTAAACGTCATTATCGGTGAAACAGGTTCAGGTAAATCTACTCAGATTCCTCAATTCCTCATGCCTTTCAACAAAAAATGTATTGCCGTTACACAACCTCGTCGAGTTGCTGCATCCAGTTTAGCAACCAGAGTTAGTGACGAATTTGGATGTCGAGTAGGTCAAGATGTGGGGTTTTCTGTTAGATTTCAAAACGTTTGTACATCTAGAACAAAACTCAAATATTTAACTGATGGTATGTTACTTCGAGAACTTATACTCGATTCTAAACTAAATGCATACTCTACTATTGTGATTGATGAAGCCCATGAAAGAACCATTTTGACTGATCTAATAATGGGGTTTTTGAAAGGTTTATTGAATATAAGAAAAGATTTGAAGCTCATTATTATGTCTGCAACATTAGATGCTGAGAAATTTTCCAAGTTCTTCAACCACTGTCCAATACTATTTATTGAGGGTAAGACTTTCCCAGTTGAAAACTTTTTTATAAAGGCTCCCTGTGAAGATATAGTTGATTCAATTGTTAGATCCGTTGTTCAGATCAACATGTCGGAGCACCAAGGTGATATCCTTTGCTTTTTGCCAGGTCAAGAAGAAATTGATAAAGCTGTATCTGTATTGAGTCGTATATCTCCAGGATTGCCCAAGGAAGCGCCTATTGTTGTTCCATATCCCCTCTATGCAGCATTGTCACCTCAACAGCAGTCGAAAATATTCGAAAAAATGAAAGCGAGAAGAAGAAAAGTAATCTTAGCAACAAACATTGCAGAAACTTCAGTCACAATACCAGGTGTAAAATACGTAATAGATTCTGGATTGAGAAAAGTTAAGGTATGGAGACATCAATTAGGTTTGGCTACATTATTGACAGCACCGATATCACAAGCGTCCGCTAAGCAAAGAAGTGGTAGAGCTGGTCGTGAATTTCCTGGTAAGACCTTTCGCTTATACTCTGAAGCAGATTTGTTAAAACTTCCCAAACAAACTGAAGCTGAGATCAGAAGAAGTGACATTATTTTTCCTGTATTAACGTTGAAAAAGTTAGATGTTGATGATATCTTGAATTGGTCATGGTTGGAATATCCAGGCGAGGAATCAATCGTTGCTGCATTAAACGAATTATATACTTTGAAAGCATTGAATGATAGTGGAAAAATCACGAAGTTGGGGATCCAGATGTCTGTTATTCCTTTGCCGCCTCAATTATCTGCTGTTTTGATATCTGCATACGACTTTGGTTGTTTAAGTGACTGTATAGACATAGCATCTTGCTTATCGGTGGATAACTTGATATTAAATCCAACCAGTTCCAAGAGAGATGAAATTAATTTTGCAAGAACAAATTACTGCCATCTAGGAACAAAGTTTGGAGATTTAATTTGCATGAAAGAATATTTGAACCAATTTATAGACTTCAAGACTCCTGGGGAACGTAAAAACTGGTGCAAAGATCTAGAATTCAGTTATAAGGGATTCAAAAATGTGTTGAAGATACGAGATCAATTAAGATCGTATATGATAAGAAACTTCAAAGACAACGAAAAGGACAGCTTAAAGAAATTGCAGCTTAGATTTGATGATGATTTGGAAGACTTGGACGATGAACAAAGTGCTAGAAGGTCAATGCAAGTTCCTTCCATTCTCAAAGCCTTCTTGGCTGGTCATATCAAAAATAGTGCTATAGGTATGCCTGACAGATCATATAGAACAGTTGGAAACGGGCAGCTTATTGCTATACACCCCTCATCTGTTTTGTTTGGTCAAAAATTGGACGCAATAATGTATATTGAGTATGTATTCACATCCAGAGGTTACGCTAGAACTGTTTCAAGCATTGAGCTCGAATGGTTACAGGAGATTGCTCCTCATGTTCTCGGTGGAAAAATAAATATAACTTAAAGATGGTCAACAATGAACATAATATCCTGGAAAAGTTCTGTAAAGTTTTCGAGTAGTAGTGAAAAACTGACAGCTAAATTGAATGTCCTTATGTTGGTTAGGAGCACCGATACGAAGTATTTATTTTTTTTATCTTTATATGTTTATCTAAATAGCCATCTTCTCTTAAACAGAATAGTGTTCAATTTCAAGTAGTTTCTAAGCTTGAATAACACTAAAAGGAAATCAAGCAAAAATTATAATGGTTTCAGCTCCGGAGTTAAAAAAAGTAAGTTGCGTACACAAGTGATAGTCAGCTAAATCAGCCAAACTAACATTGTTTCAGTATATGGATAAAAAGTTGTCGATACAGTTGAATGGATCTAGAAAAGTTCTCGGGTATTTGAGAGGTTATGATGTGAGTATTTCAAAAAAGCTTTATGTGTCTTTTTTGACTATTTGAAACCAGCTCTAGACTAGATATACTGACAAAATTAGGTTTTTTTGAATATCACACTTGAAGAGGCAGTTGAAGAAAAGAAGAATGGCGAGAAGCTCCATATTGGAACAACGGTTCGTACTTTTTATCAAGAATTCCAGAGAGATTTTTATGGCGTGTTACTAACATATCCAGGTGATAAGAGGCAATTCTATAGTATCAATGGAGGTAAGTTTATTTTGTTAGCGTTGAAAACCAGATCAAGTACTGACACCTTAAGGCATTGGAAAAAATCTGAATTGTATACATTTCCTATTAATAATGAATGCATGTATATTAGAGGTATAAAAACAGCAACTATAACTGTATCAGCATGATGTAACCATAAGAGGAGTTGAAGAAGAATCTATTAGCACACAACCGCCCTCAAAATCTGCACGCCATCTCCACGCCATCCTTTTTGTATCCACATTTCTCGTAGAAACCAACGTTGTGTTCAGAGCAATCCAAGATGACCTTATAACAACCTCTTGATTCACCGATCTGAGTCAAACTTTTGATCATCAACAAGCCCAACTTCTTACCTTGTTCAGTGGTAGACACGGATATATCTTCGATGTGTCCCACCAAACCACAACAATGGATGGCTTTTCTTTCTATCAATAACATACCTGTAGCAACAATTTTACCTTCCTTGTTTGTTATGACATGGGGCTGATATATGTCTGGGACGCTGGCCCAAGATGCATATAGTTTCTCAAATGATTCCTTCGAGATGTCACCAACTGTGGTCAAGACAGTCAAAGTTTCGAGATAATTGTTCGAATAATCTGAGCTCTCCAATTTTCTGAATGTGTATCCTTCAGGAATCTTGTTAATTGAATCACTCATTGTGTACTATTTTTGTTTGGATATTCGACGTTGACGTTAACCGCTCGGTCTAAGTAGAAGTTTTGGCTCTGAAACTAAGAAAGTGTAATATTCAGTTGAAGCACAAAAAACAATAGATGGCTCGGGATCTAAAGATGGTTATCTCGATTTGAACCTGAAGTAAATATATGTCTGAAATGCCCAGTTGCTGATTTATTTTGAAATCGTTTAATGCGCTCTATTTTAAGCAGCTGTGATGAGGCACGTCGACTTTGACAGAACAAATACGAATCAAATATACACCTCACTTATTCAAAACACATTCACAAAAAATACACTCGCAAATCGCTTAGATAGAAATTTTGATTGTCTACGATTCGTTATGTACGGTGGTTCTGGTAAATCAAATCCAGTCATAATCAGTTTTCAACAACTTGACCTCCCGAAACTAGAACTTGACTATCAATAACCTCCTCGGGGTTAGTTTCAACTCTCTTCCAGGACCTGATGTCATTGGATTGTGTGTTGATCTCGTAAACCCTCAATCTTCTGGGCGTGCCATTGTAGCCACCATATCCACCCTCTCCGGCGGCACCACCATAGCATAACCATATTTTGTTTAATTGGTTCCCTCTGTACTTGTTTGTTTCTGAATCCATAAGACAGTAATCATTACAATGATCATGTCCGACTGACACCACTTTCACACCAATTTGGCCCAAGGTTGTTCTGCCACCTGTGTTATATTTGGGAGCGGTCACTCCTTCCTTAACGCTACCAACAATTGGCTGCTGGGGAATGTTTCTGTACTCCGGTAACGGGATATGAAAGAAAGCCATTGATAAATGAATATGAGTGTAAGAGTTGATACTGCTTTTCAAGCCATCATATTCATTCTCCAAAAATTTTATTTGTGACTCCTTGAGCCAATCATATCCGGGATTCACCTTTGGATTTGGGGAGTACTTATGGGTGTCCAAGAAATACATAGATATAGCAGGGTGTTTGGACGACGACGCTTGAACTGTCAATACATAATTCCCAACACCACTGACTTCTTCAGGTCCTAATTCAGATAACGAATATGGTAAGTTGGACGATAAATTCATAACTTCTTCACGAGTGAAAGAGCCTTCATCATCGTGGTTCCCTAAAGTAACTGCAAACGGAATTTTTCTTTCGATGAAGGGAGCCAAAGCTTTCAATATTGATGTTTCTGAGTCCAATGACGATTCACCAAAAATTTGGTCCCCAGTCAACACAACAAAATCAGGCTTTTCGAGGTCTAATACTTTGTTCAAGAAGGTTAATGTTCTTGGATCTGCTTTGCAATCCTCTGCAGATGATTCAGGGAAAGGATCACGACATTTTCCTTCACCAGTACTAAAATGCAAATCAGCTACTTGTAAAATTTTGAATTTACCATCAGAGTTGACTTTTAACGTCGGTTTAGTATATTGCTTCTTTGCTCCCCTTTTGAATGTTATATAAACAGGATAAATTGATGATATAGTCAATGAGTCTTGAAGTAGTTCCCAATCTGGTCTTGGATCAACAGCGTCTACACCAAATAATACATCGACTCCAGTAAGTGCAGTTCCAGAATGATAAGTTCCGTACTGCACCCATAAACCATGCGATTTCCTTACCCATCCATTGTCTTTTAATTGCTGTTTTTCTGGTATAGGATATTGAATCTTCAACTCATCTCTGTCGAGCTCAAGACCTCTTTTGGACTTTTCAATGCTTGGGTCTAACTTGCTGTCGAGTTTGCCATTATTGTATAAATCTTTGATGACTTTGAGAGGAATTTTGGTTTTTTCATTACCAGCAACTTTAGTGTCATCTTTTGGGTTGTAAACAGCAATATTTTTTACAACAGTTTGACCTTCCACAATTTCTTCAAATTTAGTTCTTTTAGTGAATAAAAATGTTCTTGAAGACCACGATTTTTCAAGATATAGATCTTTTGGTATTTTGTACCATTCATTACCGAACCCGCAGCTTTTCAGGTGTCTATAGCAGTCTTTGAAATCCAAATCAAGTATTATGGCTTCTGGTTGTGCAAATGTTGGTAGTATATTCTGAATTGACTTTGGTAATAGGTGGTTGTTGTTGGCTATCAAAAGAAGAGCCAATGTAACAAGGCCAACTGCCGAGCAATAGAAGAGTTGTCGTAAAAGTTTTCTTGGAAGCGCAACCATGTTTAGATTAGGAAGTCAATTGCAATTGGTGTAATAGTTGTAGTCGGTTGTTTCAGAGGAATGAGAGTGAGATAAATAAGAAATTTATCCACAGTTGTGGAATTTCGAAGGGTGTTGTTCGTGGAACGGTGCTTGTGTATCTCCTGTAGTATGCCAGAGCTTCCTTTGAGCTGAGAAGTTATCAAAGTAGAAATCAAATGGTTCAGAATATTGTAAATTGTTGTGTTTTCTTTTTCATCTGTAAATCAAATCGTTTTCGATTTCACCTAATACCTACTGAACGATGAGGTGAAGTTAAACTAGAGCTACAAAGTGATCCAGAAAAAAACATACGAATTCATCAAGCAGAGTGATGATGGAGAAGAATCTTAACATACTAGAAAGTATTTTTGCTTGGCTAAAGAAATATAACTTTCATCAGACTACCGCTGTACAATCATACTGTAAGCAAAAGGAGATATTTCATAATATAAAAATCATACAAAAAACATATCAGCCATCGGTTGTATTAGCTGAACCGAAAAATTAGCCAGTAGGGATTGATTTGTTGAGAGAAGATACACCCAACTCGTTCAGCCCAAGAGATCTGGAGTCTTCTAATTGTAACAGGAAAGTCAGTAACATGTTGACGTTTCTAGTTTTTGGTCTTTCCAGCGTCATCAGCTTCAGGTCTATGATCGTTGCCTCTCGTTAAACCATGGTGTCTGTTAGGATCAAAAACAACATGGTGTGGTTTATTGATTTTACTCAAAGGGACGATTTTGCCACCTATATTGACCTTGATATCTTTTGGATCGGTACCACTTAAAAAATTGGCGGCTGCTTCTTGCTCCTCTTTGGTAACTTGTACGTTTTGTGGTTCTGTCATATCGTTGTAGATGATTTTCGTTGAAGATATAACTAATGAAATCAAGCTCAATGTGATTGCTATTTTGTCGAGAGAAACCATTTAAATAGTTTCAAAACCCTTCAAATTGATTGTACTTGATTCGTAAAGTACGTGAAATTAATCGTTTGATGTAGCAATTCTTAGCCGCCAGTTCGAACGGACCATTACATTCGCTCTGTTACACTAATTTATATTACTTATTGTTACTCGAAACTATGAAGTATTCATTTTTTAGTCATGATTAAGGTATTCAAGAATGGATCTTCCAATAGATCAATTGCACTTGCTCTTTGCTGATAGTCAAACTCAAATGTTTTTCCCAAAAACATTTTTGCATCCAGAGTACACCATTGAGGTATTTCAGGTGTTGTATGAGTACCAATTTTGAAAATCGCTTGCATTTGGGTGAAGTCAGGGAAAGGATGCTTTCCCGTGAACATTTCCACTATCAAACATCCAACTGACCAAATGTCTGCTTTCTTTGTGTAAGCGGTTTGTTTGACAACCTCTGGTGCCATCCAGTAAACAGAACCTTGTAGAGAAGCTCTTCTACTTTGCAAAGAATCGTTGACCTTCTTGGAAATACCGAAGTCACTGATTTTAACCGTCCCCTTTATATCAATCAAAATATTGGCACCTTTGATGTCTCTATGAATTATATTTTCGCCATGCAAATAGTTTAAACCAATCAATATTTGTCTAACGAAATTTCTGATCAAAGGCTCTTCGAAAGGACCGTAGCTATTCAACATCGAAGAGACAGATCCACCTGGAACATATTCTAGAAAAATGTTCAAAAAGCTTGAGTCAGTAGAAGACCCCAAATACCTCACAATGTTTTCGTGATTCAACGACTTCAATAAAGTCATCTCATGTTGTAAGGCATCTATCATATTTTGCTTGGTTGCGTCAACTTGTTTGCTTTCGGTTCCATTTGTCAACTCAACTTGTTTAACTGCCATCAATTCACCAGTTAAGGGATTCATACCCAAACAAACTGTACCAAAACTACCAGATCCAATTCTAGCACCTTTCAACCAGTTTTTAGGTCCTAATTCATCGCCAAGAGATAATTGTTTCAAGAAGTTGTCGTCATCCTCTTCATCTGAGTCATCTGATATATTCAATAATTCAATTTTTGACTCTCTATTACTACTTCCCGTAATTATCGAAAATCTTTTATTGACACTCAAGGGGCTGGGACTTCTATTTCTAGGTGATGCAGCATTGGCGCTATCATTTATACCAGGTGGCCTTCTCAAAGTCTTATTGAAAGATTCTGTAGAAATTGGGCCAGGTACGTGAGCTTCATACTCATCTGAGCGGGTATTAACCGCTTCATCTATGGCTGCAACGTTATTTACCCAAACATCGCCAACTGTTCGTGGTGAGCCCGTGGTACCTGATCTTGAATGCCCACTGAAAATGGATGCGCCCCCACTGATTACGGAAAATCTGGAAGATATCTTGGATAGCCTGACCGAGTACCTAACTGAATTTCTGACAGTTGCCTCCAACTCTTTTCTGTGAGCCTCCGGAAAGTACTCTGCTAAATTTGAAGAAATCAATTCACTTGGTGGTCTTTGACCGAAGAAGTTTCTTAAAGTTGGCTGGTTTCTTCTTACTCTGGAAACAGGACTAGCGTTTGAGGAAACTTTGATACTGTTCTTCAAGAAGGTCTCATATTTGGCAATAATCTTTTTGGAAACTTCCAAGGCTTTCGCTGATGGAGTTTCATTTTTGGGACATAATATAATACGATGTTTCTCTATTCTGTCTGGAGAGTAACAGATTGTGACTAACTCCACATCATACAACAAGTGGTATTCATTTGAGGAGTCTGCGATGTATGCATTCCACAAATTTTGATTTGATTTGATCCCTATTTTCTTCAAGGCTGTTTTCTTTATTGATTGAGCGTTGAAACACCCTGTCACATTGGCTTTCTTTGTAGAACCATCTTGCAAAATGAAAGTGATATTTTTGCTTGAGTCTGCATCCCTTTGATCAGTATTTGACAGTAATTCAGATGCACTGCTTTCGTTCGAGATCGTGTTGTATAAAGTGCTAGAATCAGAAACTGCTGAGTTTGGATAGTTGATCATATGTAGCACTTTGTCGACTGGTATTTGAGCTTCCAAAGCCCTTGATTTCAACTTTGCAATCTCTATCTCTATCTTGATTCTATCACCAACTTTATTTATTCCTATTTCTTTTAACGAAAATGTGTCCAATTCAGGTATCAAATCACCAGTTATTCCATGTTCTGGGGCATAATGTTAGTATTTATCTACGCAGTATTATATGAGAGATGGTTCGTCACAAATGATACACACCCTCGAATTTTAGTAAGTAGCGTTGGCAATTTATACCATTCAACCATTTTGCTATATCTGTGACTTCTTGTTTTGAAGAAGATGTTCTGCTCAACAAATCAAACAGTTCCATGATATAATACAGTGAAAAAACACCCACCGGTCTTTTTTCAATGACTTATAATCAGGTAAATACAGCTTATAATCGTTGATTACGAATATAAATAACTGTTTGGGCCTCTTCAGTATTTGACCCTGGAGAAGTAGATAAATAATTTGATCCAGTTGTGTAAGTCGGACTGTACAGTCGAATGCATACAATATGAAATACGGATATTCGTTAAAATTCAACAGATAAAGATCTGATCCAAAACTAAAGTATATTCTAAGTACATAATAAATTCTATAGCTTTATTAGTATATCTCAAATGTTTTGTAATAACATTAAGAGTCTAGGTAATTGCTTTTTCACTTCATGGGCCTATTTAAACGAAAGAATGTTACTCGAACACTTAGTGGCCAAAAGATTTACGATCCACAACTAAAATATTATGAGAATCAGTATCAGATGTGAATTTAACAAAACGGTCGATGGGAAGGGCACTGAATACGTGAGTCAATTCAGAGTTCAATAGAATTGTCATAAATGTGAACATCATTTTCCATCACTCCTCTACCAAAAAAGTCACTTATTACACGAAGCTTATCATCACTATCATTCAACGCAGCGTTGAATACATCTACCCGCTGTTTGGATTCGATCTGGTTGTTCCTCAAAGTCTTGATTTGATTCATTTCATTCATGCATATGACACAAGATATTTGGTCTATCTGTGTATTGTTGGTTGAATCAAAATCTTCATTCAAACATCTGTTATGAAACGAATGCTTGCACTTGAAATGAACGATAGGAAAATCCAACTTTAAATTACACGCAGAGCATCTTGTATTTTGTAGGATTGTCGGTTTCGTAATCAATTCCTTCAATTCACTTTTCTTTGATTCTGATTCTTTGGTATATGACTCAATAAGCTTTTCATTGTTGTCTATTTCTTGTTTCAATGACGTAATGAATTCGATCAAATAGTCCTTGATGAGTCCGACAGTGGCAATACTATTGACACTCAAAGTCTGAATAACATCCAATGGGGTCATCAATTTTCTCTTTTTGATTTCGTGCAAAATACTTTGGAACTCCTCCATACCGCACTCTTGAAAAATCTCTTCAGACGAAATTATGAAATTCAATGCCAACTTATATAGCTCGGGTTCTGTCTCTCCATATCTGTGCAAAATCACTAGCGCGCCTTTGACATCTGAAGAAACAACACGAGATCTAAATAAATCTACCTCAAATCCTGATTTATCCCTCGCCAAAATTTCACCTTCATCGAAATTATTCAAACTTGATACTAGTAAAAACAAAGAATTGTCCAATAAATCGCATTCTCTTGTAGCCAATAACTTGGCTTTTTCTTGCCAACTTGACTTTGTTTCAAGATCAGAACTATTTTGGGATAACGTTAAGTACATTTCATACAAAGTTATCAAAATATCCTTTTTATCCTTCAAGTTTCCTTGGTATTTTTCATAGCTTTCGACGCAGGCTTCCAAAAATATCACAAACTCATTAGGATTATTTATGAAGCTTGAAAAAATAATTCTCGGTTTGGGAGGAAGATATGTTGGCTCTTCTATCATATTTTGCATAGATGATGATGATGTTGACTGAGAGGTAATAGTATTATCCTTGTCAAAGTTGATTCCATTGTTCATAAAGGCAACGAAAGCTTTGTAGCTTGTCAAAGGAGAATAGGAAGGAGGTGAAGTTTCCGACGTTTCAGCGTCAGAATTTGAGTTAGTCAAGGTTATCAAAAATTCTGATGAGCCTTCCAGTGTATACCTGCCAGTAAAAACGTCAATCAACAATTCAGTTGTTTCATTGGGCAAGTTGTCCAATAATTTTTTGGAGTGTTCAATTAGAACTCTTAACAATTCATCAATCTTCAAAGTTTTTATGAACTTCAAGCAGCCTGCAAAATTTTTCAAATCATTCAATAAAATTTCGACAATCAAGTTTGGTTGGTTCAATTTATGTAACAAGTTAATCGATTGTTGAAAATACTTACATTCTTTGAATAAGTTAATGATTAGTTGGTAGTTCAACTCATTGTAATTTGTATCTGAGTTTTTGGTGTTTGAGTCGTTCAAATCGAAATCATTTATGAATGCATCAATTTTCTCCAACTGTTTCGATTTACAGTAACAACATAACAATAATGTCAAATGATCATTATTTGATAAATTCAAGTCGTATAGTTTGGATAAAAATTGAGTTAGATTATTTATATTCGACACATCTTTGAATTTTTGGATGACGTTCATGATGTAACTTGTTAATGAATCTTTGTTCGCTTGATCATCAGGTAAACTAGAATATAGATCTAAACATGTTAGATATTGAACCATAGATTCATTATATTGTTGTTTTTCGTATTGAAAATCCCCAAACTTAACATAAATCCTCAACAACTCTTTTGATGAAACATTGGAATCATTTGCTAATTTGACAGCAACTGGATATAAATTTCTTTGAATAACGGACTCGATTTGTTTATTGAGCGACTTCTCGTGTATTTTGTATAATATACCATCAGTACTCAAGGCATATATGTCATCCCACATAGAAAACACGTCACTGATCGAGTTGGATATGATCAAATTGAAGGTTACATACTTATTAACCAAGTCAATAATAAGAATTCTTGTATTTATTAAATTGTTGGAGTTGGAGTAAGATGAATTCAACATCGTAATTTTGACATTTCTTGAGGTTTCAATTGGTGAAACTATTAACAAGTACTTTTTGAACTTGAAAATTAGTCTTTTAGATATTTCAAAATTCAAGCTGTGAGATTTGCTTATTTGATTATAATATATAATGGAATCATGTTTGGCAATAATTAAACTCTGAGAATCTTCGTAATCCATAGCAGAGCAATTCAAGTCTACACCGGTTGATTTGTCCAAAACTCTGTTTTGTTCACCCTGATATCTACCCGTAGCAGTAGAAACTGTCAAGATCTTGGAGGTTGTGGTAATGAACAATGTCAATCCACTCTTGTCAAATTTCAAGCCCGTTACGGGATCGTTGGATTCATAAACAACTCTTTGCCTGGACCCTCTGTCTTTAATCAAATCACCCCGAACAACAATAACTTTCCCATTGGTATAGCCAATACCCACAACTGTAAAATCATCATTGATCTCGAATCTACTTATAGGGAACGAATTATCGCCATTACTCACAGTGACTGTAGTGTGGTATTTGTGAATGTAGTCTTCAGAATTTATGCCTGTTAGCTGTAGTATCTTTGTCAAGTCCCAAAGCTTGATCACCGAAGGCACATCTTGCTGTTCTGCCAAAGTTACTAACAAATTGGAGTTGGGTATGCTTTTCAAAAACGTTATGTTGTAGCCTAGCTGGTATGCATTGAATTTCTTGATAAGCACGTACTCCCTTGAAACTATTTTCACAAAGGAGTTGTCCACTGCTAGGATAATGTAATCAGCAGTTGCACAGATCGATGATAGTGATGAGTCTGAGTAAAGGGGTTCATCACTGCCAAAGTTGGGATCTTTTATCGGCGTGCTCTCAAAAAATTGGAATTGGCGCCACGTAGAAAGTGACATTTTTGTGATCAATTATATCCCTGGGTCTGAGAATATCAATTGTATAGCCTCTAAGCGCGCCGGTTGTCAAAAAAGAGTGTGTGTGTATGGAAAGTTGATTCAAATGGTGTAAATGATGTAATTGATCATACCTGATCATATCTGATCATATTTGACCATCGTGAGCCTACTGATACACCTTCGTTTAGTTATGGTGATTTTCTATGGTTATGTGCACCGTCTCCGCGACTTGACGCTTATTCTGGTGCTGTCAAGTATTTGGGCCTACGCTCTCCGTGGGACGCCCAAAAGCATATCGTCATAGGGTCAGTTCTAACTGTCTGTCTGTCAGTGCATTGCCAACCGAGTTTGCCAACCAAGTCACTTAGGTTGACGGTGGCCAAAACGTTTTGCTCAAACACACGCGTATTTCTGAGAATGTCCTCATATTTACGCTGGCCCGCCGTGAAATGATCGACAGGGCTACAAAGTATGTGAAGCGCCGCACAAAGCAGCTGTTTCAGCCGTGTAATCGCTGAGTCAGTAGAAGTGCAGAGACGTCTTATAAGTAGCAAGTATTATAGCAACAATCAAGTAAGACCTTCTCTGTAGCGTATGGCTTGACAGAAAAAAATCAAATCCTGTTTATTTCAGTAATACATTGGGTAATGGATATAAATTCCACTTGATCTTACATTTGCTTGCTCTTGTCACCTAATTACTTAAAATTTCACTTTAGCTGGCACTTCTTCTTCCGTTTATATATTCTTTTGATTGCAAATTGTTGATATTTTTCATTATATATTCCTCTTGTATTCCTCCTCTCTCTTCTTGCAATTACAATCACTGCTTACATTTTTGGGTTCCCTTAAATATCAACATGTTAAGAAGACTTCTCACTATCTTTCCAATTCTTTTACTTTCGGGTACAACGTTACTCTTGTTCTTCGTCAATCTTTCAGGTGGTGTGAATCATTCGGTTGTTAAAAATTGGTACTGGTCCGAGACAGACACTTCAAATATCCCAGGCGCTAATTTCCAGAAGACAAGATGGACTAACTACGGTATCTGTGACGGTTCAAGTGGTAAGAACACAGACTGTACAGGGCATTCACCTGCTTATCCATACTCTCCTAAGGATAATTTCCACACCACGGACAACTTGCCAAGTTCTTTCGATAAACATCGTCGAACTTATTACTACTTGTCAAGGTTCTCATATGCTTTTTTTTTGATAGCTTTAACATTCACTGTAATTGCTTGGCTCTTGACTGTTTTGTCGTTCTGTACTCCTAGTGGTTTTATCAGTTCTGCTTTAAGTTACGTTTTCCTCAACATTTCTTTATTCTTCACTACTTTAGCAGCATGTTTGATAACGGCTTGCCATGTCAAAGGTCGCAAGAACTTCAATCGTGATGGACACAGCTCAAAAATTGGAGCCACTTTATTTGGATTCACCTGGGCATCAGTCGCCATGCTTCTCATCTGCTCAATCTGGCTTTGCGTTAATACTGGTATCACTGGTAAAGCAAAATATAACCGCAAAGTTTCTGGTCGTAAAAATGACAACGGAAAGTTCAAGTCAAGGTATCCAGATTCTGAGTCTGATTCTGAGATTGCGCACAATAATGGTATTTATTCGAACAATGAGCCAAAAGCCATCAATAATGATGGTTCTGCTGGTATTGTGGGTGCTGATCCAACCAGATCCGCCGGAATCAATTTCTTCCGTATCAATAGAAAGAAAAACGTTCTTGATGATCCAGATATTCCCAATCAAGCTGTTTGAGAAGCTCTCAAATAAATTTTGGTATAATCTATAATCACAATCGTGAAGATTTCATTTTGTCAAAAAAAGTTACTTCAATCAAAAAAAAAGGACTGGCCACACTCAAAATTGGCAATTTTATATTCCAGATACCCCCTCAACTAATTGTACTCTTTCTATTCCCTCGTTATTTTAATTCTCACTTTTTAATGGTGTCAATTGGAATAATTGCACCAAGAAGCTATCTACTTAATATTAGAACTTGTTTTAGTTATGATTCACTTTCAAAATAGCTGTTTTCTTTTTGTATTCCTTATTGCTATCTTTCAGGATTAATCATCAATGCTAATTTTAATTCAAAAAAGTTGTAAGATTCAATTATATATATATATATATATATATTATATATAATCCAGTTAGTTATGTATTGCAGCAACAACTTTCAGTACTGGTACAACAAGGTTTGAATATCATATGTTAGAACAACGCTCGTAACGCAAGGTGGTAGGATGTCCCGAATATTCCATATTCTTCCCCAAATACAGTAACATTGTCAATAAGGAACCAAGTATTGGTATTGATCTTGTGTTAGAAGTACGTGTTGCATTATTTTTCAAGAGATTATTGTGCAACTCATTTATTATACAATATAGTTTGGCGAAAAAAAAAAGTTAATGAAGGATTCGAAGTTCGAACCCAGCAGGGCAGTCCAGTGGATTATAAGTCTACTACCTTAAACGACTCGACCAACTCTTCAAATGTAACTGCGCGAGCCCGGAGTCGAACCGGGGGCTCGAAGATGGCAACTTCGAATTTTACCGCTAAACCACTCGCGCTTTCAATGGATTACAAAGCAGCCTTTTTCAAGTATAAGCTATTTTACTGACATGGAGTGCAAGTTGGTAAACGATGCCTTGTATTATAAATTACTTTGACTTCTTCAAATGAGACATGGTAGAAAAAGAGTTTAGTTGGTCATCTGATCGGCCTATATAGATTGTATGTCGCCCAATCATTCACCGTCTGAATCGATGCTGGCTATGAAACAGAATATATTTTTTGGAATGAGGAAACAATGTCGACAGGCGAATTTCAAGTGTCAATGGGAGAGGCCATTTCATGCTTATATTATTGAAGCAGAAGATCATACCGATTCATGATTATCAAGAGATTTCTGTCACTTAAATAATAGGATTGTGCAAATCGAACTGGAAGCAATAGTAGGGAATAAAACTGAGCTAACCCTGGACCTAGCATCAGAGGCTTTTCCATTATTCAAAGTGACGTTTGAAAGCTAGCACTGCTGTAGAAATTAGGAAAAGAAGCATGGAGAGGTAAGAATAGCATGAAGTCTCACTAATCAACAGTTGATTGTACAGTGTAAAAGCTATCGAAAAGTAGATTTGGTGGTGCGAATTTACTATTCAAAATAAACCATCATTCACGGTAGCCTTCTGCTAGGCTTCATGGCCTTCGAACAGCTCTGGACACTCAAAAATTACATTGAAACCACTTCAAAAAATTCTAGATTGATCCTAGACAGGTTCATAATTGGAAATTTTGAAAAATCAGATGCAAGCCGCACTTCCCCTGAGTTGAAAGATGCTCGTTTATATCAAATTGATTTATACGAGAATAAAATAACCATAATAGATCATGATTTTAGTGAACTGGTAAATAGATCAGTTTGTGTGTCATCAATATTTCAGACCATACTGTGACAGTTAACCTGATTTATTGTGAAATCATTGAATGTGTTCGCTCATACGTTTGAAAACTGAATCATCAATCAAATAGTTTGCAACATAATACTTAACTCAACTTTGAGGCACAATAAACTCATATTTTTCCCAATAATTATACACTAAATTCATGACTTCGAGGAAAGGTAACTACCTTATAGTCACACTAGAAACAAAAGGTATTTCGATATCATTTCCTAAGTCATCTCTCAAAAAATTCATACACTTCCACACTCTTCAAATAACAGATCAAATACCGACTTCTAATGAGATTATATCAAGTACACCACCCTCGGCTGCAACTACTTTTGATGGAGAATTCATATACAGACTTATTTTACCTGCATTTATTGGGATTATTAAATTCAGCCCAGGATTTTTGGTGTTCGTAAAGAATAGAAAGAGTGTGCTTGATGAAGATATAAATACTGACAGCACTAACTCGGCAGATGATAATCATGCTGGAGACACCCGTGATTGTCAAATGTTGAGTCAAAAGATATATAAAGTAGAAAGATCCTTGATTATTCCTTTAGTCTTCGAAGAAGCTTTGAAAGTTTTTGAAAAGTACCAATACCTAAATTTAGGTCATGACGGCAACATTGGTGCAGAGGAAGAAGAGCAATATAGTCCACTTTATGAAAACGATCCTTTGAGTTCTGAAGATGCTGATTGCTACAATGTGAGTGAACCTAATCTGAAAAAAGAAGAAGAAGAAGAAGAATTCACCAAGTTCCAGGACGAGTTGGATCAAATAGTTCAAGACTCCAAAATAAGATCGGAAGTGGCACAAAGTAACGCTGATAATATCACGTCTAATTTCTCCCCAGTTAGGGAAACCAATGGGGGATTTGAAAACGAGGAGAATAGCTTGTTTTTTTCAAAAATGGGAATATACATTAAAAATTCCAAAACTGATCCAGTGTTAGGATTGAATAGAAAAAACACAGATGAAGTCAGACTCAGCAGATCAACCACGCTTGATGAACCAGAGGATAGAGAAAATGGTAACTTGAAAAGCTTGATGGATTTTTTGACGAAGAATAAAATACTAATGGGGGAGAATGGTGAAGTTGAAGAAGATAGTCAAGATGAGGTCAACATGGATATTACATATCCAGAACAAAACCAGCAGAGTACACTATTGGAGGCCGAAGATGACTTACGCTATACAGATGAGGTGCCTATCATTGTGGCATTAGATCGAACTATCACTATAACCAAATCCAAATCTAAGTCATTGTCATATCAAGCTTTGTCTGACAATCAAACCATTTCCTCAAAACATCAAAAAATAACAAAAAAACTCGTATTAGCCATCCGAAAGTTTTTTGACAGGGGAAGTTTTTACTATAGTTATGATTTAGATTTAACCCGTCCCTTAGAATTGTCTAGAAATGATGAAGATATCGGCAAAGGATTGTCTTTAGGTCCTAAGATACCAAAAGACTTGAAAGATGTTAAAAGTGCTTTCTTTTTCAACCGATATTTGATCAATGATTTTATAGATGCTGAATTTGCTATTCCAGTTATTCAAGGTTATATTGGAAGCTTTGATATTGAAAGCATGAGAACAAGTTCGACTGGGGAAGAGTATGCTGGAAAGATCTTTCTTATATCTCAAAGAAGTACCAAAAGATGTGGAGTTCGATACCTCAGAAGAGGTATTGATGATGAAGGAAATGTTGCAAATTTTGTTGAAACTAATCAATATGTATTGACTAAGAAGAAGAACTCTAGCGACGTCTCTCATTTTGCAAGATATACTATCGTCAGGGGATCCATTCCAATATTTTTCAAGCAAGATCCCTCAAAATTATCTCCTATACCGTATCCATTGAGATCAAAGGAGCAAAATAATGAGAAATTTACTTTACACTTTGACAGGTTGAAAGAACATTACAAAAATATCACCTGCATTTCCTTGATCGAAAAATCTCCAAAAGAAAAAGAAGTAGGCAATTTGTTTCAAAGTTTGAGTGAAAAGAACGGTATTGAATTTGCTTGGTTTGATTTCCATCATATGTGCAGAAAAATGAGATATGAAAATATAGAATTACTTTTGAGACAATCAGTTGAGAACTGTTGCTTGGATCATGATGCCACTCACAATGACGAAGGTCTCACTATTGCGGACAAAATTGAAAATTACAATTGGTACGAGCCAGATGCAAATAGGACACAATCTGGTATAATGAGAGTAAATTGCATAGACTGCTTGGACAGGACGAATGTTGCTTCTAAATTTTTGTGTTCCAGGATTTTGAGATCTCAATTGGACTCATGGGAATTGAGTATAGACGACAATAGCTTCAGTTTCAAATATAATAACATATGGGCAAATAATGGTGACTCGATATCGAGGCAATATACTTCTACTAACGCATTGAAAGGTGATTTTACAAGATTAGAAAAGAGAAATTATCAAGGGTTGATTAACGATGCTATATTGACACTACTAAGATATTACTATGGATATATTTCAGATTTTTTTCAACAAATATTGATTGACTATCTTTTGGGAAATTATGGTGAGAATCTACTTCAAATATTGGAAGAGTTCGAGTCCAATTTAAGTAATTTCGATCCAAATTTGATCAGTGAAACATTGATAACAGAGAATCTCATTTTTAGTCGTATAAAACAAGAATTGTTTGATCAAGAAAGTGTTATTGTAAAAAAAAATGAATTTGTTTTGGATCACTGGTTTTTGAGCTCAACCTTTGAAGTGAATTCCTCCAAAGTAACACGATTGAAGCCCATCTTAATGATTTTGACAAATAAATTCATTTATTTAATTGATTATCAAGATGAGAGAATTTCTCATTATTATAAGATCAAAATTGACGCTGTGATGAAACTTCAATATGGCATTTATATTTCCAATAGTTTCAAATCTTTTGAGAAAAATCCTAGAAGAAACATCGGAATGAAGTTTTATTTTCGTGACTATGAACACATTGACAGAGCAAGTGAAGCTTCATATTCAGGATTAGATGATGAGACAATCGCAGCTTCTAGTACAACCTTGCAAACTAGTTTACCCAGTCGGACACTTCAGAGGGGAAACACATCTGGATCTTCAGGCTCTTCGTCTGCTAACGGAGATAGCTTGAACAATTTGTCAGTTAAGTTCCCGCAAAACTTTGGATACAAAAGAATTAAGTCTGCTTTAAAACTTATCTCTAAAACCTGTTTTTCTGCTGAGTTTGTGCACGAAGATATAAGCACCGAAATTGAGGCTAAAAGGGATACATCTGTCTATAACTATTTGAGTTACAAGATAAAAAAGATGGTTTGGACCTGAGGTATATATTATTTTTCTTTGTTATGATAAATATTCCTGTGATCATTTTCACAATTTGAGTTTCAGTGTAGCATTTAACATCTCTACAAAAAAACAGAGTACTTTATATATGTATCAATTTTTAGTACAAAAAAAGTTTCAAACTAAAATACAAAAACAAGCGGAAAAGAAGAAAAGAAATTCGAGAAAAAATTTATGCACCAGTTAGTTAATCTTGATTAGAAGCAGCGGTTGCTCTTTCAGTTCTTTCAACATCATACTCAAAGTCGAAATAAGATTTATCAAATTCATGAACACGAACAAAACCATCTTCTCCACCAGAAGCATAACTTGTACCTTTTGGATGAATGGCGACATAATTCAAAGGACCGAAATGACCTTTGACTCTACCAATTTCATCTTGGAATATCTTGTGATAGAAACGAGCTTCAAATTTACCTTGTTTTTGAGAAGTAGTTGTAACATCTCTAGCATCTTGACCACCACCTAAAATAATGAAATCTTTGACAGGAGTGATACAGGCGGAATTCATTGGGGCATCAGCACTGAAGGTTTTCAAAACATCAAAAGTATCAACATCGATGATAACAGCTGTTTTATCCTTTGAGGATGTGATGAAGTAAGTTAAATCATCTGAGAATTGTATATCAGTAACACTGACTTTCTTATCATCTTCAGCGAGACCGTGAGCTTTGATTGTTTTCAAAAATTCACCAGTTTCAGCGTCATACTTGGAAACTTGACCGTCATCGTGACCTGCAATGATGTATTTGCCGTTGTAGGACCAGCCAGCGACTGTAAATTTAGCTGTATTATGAGCAAGAATTTTCAAGGATGGTTCGTTAGTTTGAGCACTTTTGTCCTCATAATTAACTGGGAAAACATGGATACAACCGGTATAGCTCATAACTGCATCTGTAATAGCCAAGAATTTGTCATTCTTTGGATTAAACTCGACCCTTCTGACTGGAGTGTTTAAATCCCATGTATAAAGACATTCACCGGTTTCAACCTTCCACAACTTCGCAGAAGAGTCACCTGAACCGGTAACTGCTAAGTCTGTTTTGCTGTCAACATCTATTGACCAGATAGCACCCTTGTGTCCATCAAAAGTACCAACCCTTTCACCATTTGAGGAATACCAAACGGAGGCGGATGAATCTTTGGAAACTGTGAAAATTAAATCTCCTTCACGGTTATATTTGACTTGAGTCAAAGAACGTTCGTGACCCTTCAACAAAATCGGTCTCATGATAATTTATTATATGAATAACAAAGACTATTCCTCTGGAAGAAATTTTAACACCTTTTGTATAGGATCTTTGATTTCAACTTTGAAAAATTGATTTTTTGTGTGATGGACTCATTCACGTGATATGAGCCTCAAAATTCGCTATAATAGGAAATTCGAAACTTTTCACTACTATTTTTATGAAGGACCATAATGAACCTACAACTAATACAAGTTTCTGATAATTAAATGAACCAATTTTTGATTATAAGTACTTAGCAGATGTTCTCTACAACCACGTTCTTACCATCGTGATCACCATAATCTAACTTCAATTTTCTGTTGAATAACTCAAACAACCACTCCATACAACTTTTTGTAGTAGCTGGATCATATCTACCTTTTGACATCTCATCTCTGACGAAAGCATGTTGAGCATCGTTTATTTCAATGAAAGTCATCTCAACATTGGCTTCACGCAATTTCGATCTAATCAAATCACGGCCTTCTAATGGAACGTGATTATCTTTACAACCAAAGATCATGATTATTTCACCTTTGATCTCACCACATCTTTTGAGGGAGTCATCATTCTGACCCTTTCCCAATGCGTGGTTGTGGATATCAGTCGCAAAAAAGCAAACTGCAGCACTGACTCTTGGGTCCAATGCTGTCCTGAATGCCAAATGTCCACCTATCGTGTATGTTAGTAACGTTCAAATGATACGACTCAAACAAAATGATTTGGCACTTACCTAAACACATCCCAGTGGCACCTATCTTGCCATTGCAAGTTCGCAACGATTTCAAATAATCGATGGCCAACTTTCCATCTTCATCGTAGGATCTTATTTCTTTTTCGATTTTGTAGGCATTTCCTCTATCGGTACCCTCGACGTCGTAGGCCAATGGTTCAGGACCTTCAAAATTGTGATAGATGGAGGGCGCAACAACAATAAAGCCATTTCCTGCAATATCCTTAGCAAATCTGGAAACAGGGCCGGTGACTTGGTAAATTTCACTGTACACTACCACCCCTGGAAACTTGACGTTTGGATAGTTGATGATTTTGGGGTGATAGACATACAATCTCATTGTTGTGCCATAAGAGGTCTTGACGTTGTAGAACGACTCTTCAATTAACATGATAAATGTTGCTTTCTCTCAGATGCTTTCAAACAGATGCTTTCAAACAGAAATTTGGGTATTATTCTAGTTGTAAAAGCGTAGCAAGTGGATTTGTCTTTTTAAAGTATTATTTACATGGACTAATATTCAAATTAGAATCGATGATCATCCGATCACCAAAATGTCGTTGCAACTCAACAATGAACAAAGAATGGTATCGCTAGGCAGCTGTGAACAACATCATTTATGAAGTTCACTGGTTAAAGTCGCTAACGCTCTTGGAGCTCTTTAGCAAAATCTACGAACAAAGAACATGTTTAATCAGGGGTTCAACAAACAAAAAAAATAAGTTTATTGAGCCTTTGGTTTAGTCATAAAAATTTAATGAATATTAAATGAACTACATCATCACATTCTATACGATTAGCTATAGTGACTCGTGAAGTTCATTGAAAAAAGGAAAGCGAGGGCATATTAGTAGTTTTCTGTGGCTGTTCATTTCTTAACACCTTGTTCAGCAGCTCGTCTTGCATCGGCTAAAGTCATTAGTTGTTGCGTTTTTTTCATCATTACTAGTGTTCGCATATATCAGCTGCGATACCCCATCAATACTCACCTTCAGCTTGCTTCTTTCTCATAATTTCGGCGTGTGATTCCATTCTTTTTTTTGGGTCACCTTCTTGCTTCTTCTTCTCTGCTTGCAGTTTCTTGAGATTTTTTTCTCTAGCCTTTTCCCTTTGATTTCCTCTTGACATAGTGCAGTAAGCTTGAACTTCTACCGAAGCTTTGTTGATTGTCAGCTCAATGGGGAGTTCGAAATCAATTTCTCTTGATTTTGTTGGTTGGATGGTACAATTTTGCGTGTTATGAGCCATGCGCACTGCCAATTGGTTTAGCATCAAAAACACGCACTTAATGAACCTGTATTTACTATTCTGTTATACAACTATAAAGGTCAATTGCAACTATGTCAGAAAGTGATAAGGCTGCATTGCAGAACGAACATCACGATGAAAAGGCTGAATTATCTAAAGACGAAAGATTGGAAGCTGCAAGAAAAAAGGTATGTTTTTGAGCGGCCATTTTCTGCGATTCGTGGCGGTATACTAATTGACATAAGTTTGAAGAATTAAAAAAGAAGAAGAACAAGAAGAAGAAGAAGAAGTCAAAGAAGGATGATACTGATGGTGAGGGTAAAGACGACGATGACGATGGCGCAGACGAAAAACAAGAAGAAGTTGACAATGCAGATGGGTCTAAGACTGAAGTCAATCCTGAATCAGGTAGCAAACAAGCTGATAAGGTCAAAAGGAAAGAAGAGCTGAAGGCAAATTTAGACTTGAAAGACGATTCTGAGGTGAAGGAAGAACCACAGGATGATTTGAAACAGGAGTCTAATTCAGAACCGAAAGAAGATTTGAAGCAAGAGACAGAGAAGGAGACACAACGTACAACAGAGAAAGAGAATTTAGAAGATCAAAGCAAAGAAGATGCAAGCGAAACAGTTGAAGAAACAAAAGAAGAAACAGAACAAGAAAAAGCAATTAAACAGGTTCCAAAGATACAGAAAGACAGCGAAGATACTACATCGAATCCAGTTCCTGAAGTACCCTCTTCTCCTTCAAAATCTAAATATGTTCCTTCAATTTTAGATCTCTATGCTAAGTTAGACACTGCTCAAGAAACTATCGAGAAGTTGAGAGAGGAAAATGTCTCATTGAAATTGAACAAAATGGAATTGTTAGAGAACATTTCTGAGCTTGAATCGAGAATTTCCCAATTAATTCAAAAACAATCGAAGATGATAGACCAACCTCTCGAAAGCGATTTCAATTCAGAGTTGAGCCTAAGCCCAGAATTGAAACCAACAGTTAACACTGAAAAACCAAACATACAGAATGCATCCATGCTGAACAAGTTTTATGCCAGCAACTTCTCGAACTCAAGTTTGTCAAACTTCAACCACTACAAATCAGGTGGTGAGATTGTCGATATCAAAGAACGTTTATTGAAATGGAAATCGTGGCAAGTGGATATGACAGGCTGGAGATCAGTAGGAAATGGACCTATAGTTGAGTTATAGGTCTTGTCCGTTCTTCTGATTTTAACTTTTCTAATTACTTGTATTAGTGGAATAAAACGATGTAATTTTGACTCAACGCTATTTTCTACATTTTTTTTCTATGGTAACTACTATCTTCTGAGTTTATTCTATCTGAGATTATATACATTTTGCAAAAAGTTTGAGTATTCGTAACTAGTCCACTAATTCGTATTCATTTAACACGGCAAAGGACTAAACCTTCTATGTTTCTGGCGGCAGCTTCTTTCAAAGGAACGATATCATTAGTTCTTCTATCCTTTACGAAAATAGTTTCCGCAGGTTGTTCTGGTTTAACAATTCTGACTTGAAAGCCAGCAGCTAAAGCTTTGATTTCTTCTTTTGATAAACTGATTCTTCTATTTGGTCTTGATATTAACAGAATATCATTTATAACCGGTCTGTTGTCTCTATACTTCAAGTCCAACCATAATCTTCTGGAAGAAATGTTGTCTGGTGTTGCTTCAACATAGGTTTCATCTGGCCCAGCGGTCGATCCCCTTTGCACTCCTGATATGAATCCTCCTTTATACAAGCCTAAAGCAACTTCCAAATGTAATCTGTTGTAAGGAACAGATGTCTTTGCCAAACGAACTTTTGAAACGTTTTTCAAATGACAGCAAAAGTAACCTAAATTCCTGAGAGACATATCAAGCAGTGTTCTTCAACTATATTGTATCAATTATTCCAGTAATATCGTTCACTTGTAGATAGTTTTGTGCTTCTCTTCTTGTGAAAAGAATTTGAAAATCAGTTCGATCTTTATTTGTTCTGGGCTCGTAACGTCATTTTTTCATAAGCTATCTCGAAAGTGCTTATAATGAACATATCAAATAAGCTGATCACATTCTAATATCACTCATCCATTCGTAGAAATGCTTAGGGGGTTTCCAGTATGTACAAGTGTGTTCAGGCGCTCATGTCCTAGACTTGCACTGAACAGGATAATCAGTATAAACAGCAAGTTCAACTATTCCTCATCATCAAAACCAACCAAGGAAGCACCAGTGAAATTGAGATACTTTGTGTTGGTCATCGCTCTATCCTTTGGGCTTTTGTCAGTCACCACTAGAAACATGGATAAAAAAGTTCCAGTCAAAACCTCCTTCTCT
Source organism: Cephaloascus fragrans (assembly GCA_003707825.3). Lineage (NCBI taxonomy): Eukaryota > Fungi > Ascomycota > Pichiomycetes > Serinales > Cephaloascaceae > Cephaloascus > Cephaloascus fragrans. The sequence continues at coordinate 1,455,434 of PPLN03000001.1, forward strand.
GAAGAAGAATATGAGCAGTTAGAGGGTTTGAAAAGAAAGACAAAATTATTCCAGGATGATGAGGTCGATGTTTTCTTCTCTCCAATAGCTACAGATCATGAGAAAATACAGGTATTGGCTGATCGTATTGGTGCTGTCATAATTGATCCAGAATCATTGATCCAGTACCAGTTGGATAATGATGATGCATATTATAATGCTTTATTGAATAGGTTGAAGGATCAAAAGAAGCCTTTCCCAAAGGGAATGATAACAGCTTTGATCAAGATGGAGTTGAAGAAATTGAATGGTACAAAAGGCTCTAAAACTTTCATAATTGAGAACTTTCCACAAACAATTGACGAGGCAATAAAATTTGAAGATGATGTTGCGAGTAGTAAAAAAGTTATCACTTTCACAAGTGATACCAATGAAAGTCAATCAAGAGAAACAGAAGATATCTTGAAGTATTTTGATACGGTCGACAAAGTTGTCAAGATTGAGGGACATGACAAAATGGATCGAAAGCTTTTAGAAATAGTATTGAAAGACTATTAGCTCTTTATCAGTTCTACCACCCATGTCATTTAGATTTCCAAAAATTGTATATATCACCGTCATTAATTGACTATTGTAGTTTCAAGCTATGCTGAAATTCATTCTCCCTAAAAAATTCTTCTGGGGTGAGAAACTTCAAACGCACATTTTCTGCAAATAGTTTGTCGCTATCACTAAAATCCCCCTTTCTACCAGCAGCGTCACCAACATAAAAACTCTCTGCCAAATTAACTTGGGTTGTACTATCCGTTTTGTCCACGATTGTTTTTTTCAACTCTTCCCACATACCAACATTGGGCTTCCTTACAAACTTGTGAGCAGTTTCAGAACTGGTATTGGTAGCATTCTTGCCAGCTGGTCTTTTGGGGCTTGCAAACAATAGCATGTTCTCATGATAATTACTTTCTTCTCTTTTGAATTTCTCAAATATTTTGTTTAGTTTACTCACGAATTGAATGTAAGATTTCATGCTTGGATTAGCAACAATACCACCTTGATTAGTAAATATAACCACAAGATACAGATTTTCTATCAAACTGATTAAGCTGGATTCAACATTGTTATAAAAAAATTGCCAGTCATCTGGATTTCTGGAGAATTTGCTGCCTGACTTAGTCTTTATAATTGTATCATCTAAATCGAATGCAGCAACTTTGATCTTGCTATCAAATACCAATGGACTCAAATCAAAATTTATCGGTATCAATTTTATCAAGTGAGATCCCTCTATTATCCAATCTTGTTTTCTTGTATCTGATTTCTTTGATACGCGGGTCTTGTTATCTTTGTTATCAGTTTGTGGCACAACTAATTTGGTTATTTCTATATTCGAGGAAATTGACTGCTTCGAACGTTGTGGTTTTGTAACTTTCAATGTTGTGGAGGTTTTGCTGAGCAAACTCATTATGTCGCCTGTTTTCTTGGACATGGTAATCCTTATTTACTTCAAACACGCCAAAAGATGTAATTAGAATCCGATTTCATTTTTCAATGTATTGAAAAATCGGGATATCACCAAATTCGTAATAAAGCTCATCGCGATGAGATTCGGTAATTTTTATGTTTTGCCTCATCTAATCAATCACTAGTTGTTGATCATTGAAATGACAGAGGAAAAGGATGATAAGATAAGTTTGAACTCCTATGGGAGAAAAACTTGGGATACAAAGAAATATGCACTGGAAGCCAGAGAACGTTACCAAAAGCACACCGAATCAACCATACCAAAACAAAAACTAGAAATACCTGAGGTGACCAAATCTACAGACTTGCAAAAAGAAAGGGCGAAAGCTTTGGATGCTATTGATAACTTGCTGACTTATTCATTGGTTCCAGGAGGTATAAATCTAGCAACTAAAAAAGGAAGAGGAGCAGGATTCTATTGTTCAGTTTGTGATTTAACATACAAAGATAATCTACAATATGTTGATCATTTAAACAGCAAACAACGTGAGTATCATAAACTTGGAGATTTATACAGCATTTACAACAGATCCTAACAAAAATAACAGATCTTGGTAACGCTGGTTTGAGCGATGAGATCAAACCTGCAACACTACAGGAGGTCCAGGACAGGTTGGAGTATTTGAAAAGAAAATTGGACCTGAAAACAGACGAACAATATGACATTAGAAAAAGAATAGAGATGAAGCGAAAATTTGATGAGAATAGGGAAAGGAAGAAAAGGGAACGAAAAAGAAGTTTTAAACAGAAACTAAAAAATAAGAATGGTGAGACTATAGACAAAGATAATGAGACGAAAACTTTGATGGGTTTCGGGGATTTTGGTTCAACAAAAAAATAGGTAGAAGCTCTTTTGAATAAATTCGTTCAAAGGTGCACTGTTCAGTTCTCGTAGTAATATGTGCTACAGTTATAATACTTTAAATGACTTTTTCTATTTCCAGTACCATTAAAATCCAATATTAGTATACAAATTGTATTTAGAGGTCTTCAATAACACCACGTTCTGAAACATAGATACCATCCAAGAATTTACGGATATCCTTGTTTCTGACTCTACAGATTTGTTGAATATCAGCAGCGTTTTGGGAAACAGCTTCTAAAGAGTTACCTGATAAGATCAATTCATCTTTTTGAGCGGTTGATGATTCAACAGTAACACCCTCAAAAATTTTGACTTGTCTGATTCTTTTTTCACCCAAAAAGTTTCTGATTTCAACGTATTTTTGGCCTTCAACTTCAACGACATTAACGTTGATTGGGAAATGCGCATAAACGTATCTCATCTTGTATTTGTAACCTTTGGTGACACCAGTGATTAAATTGGCAATCAAAGATTTAACAGTTCTTAAAGCAGCAACGTGTTTTCTTTCACCATTGTGGACAGTGATTTTGATAGCACGGTTGGAAACTTTGGTGAAAGTGACATCAATGTGTTTTAAATCTTTGGTTAATTCACCTCTTGGACCAGCGACTTTGATGACACGGGCTTTGATATCAACAGTGACACCTTCTGGAATATCTAAGATTTGATCAGTTTGAATGTATTTCATTGTGCTTACTTCTGTTAATCAGTGTATTTCCAGAGTTCTCGATCAACTTTGATATATACTTTTTGAAAAATTAGTGCATATTGTGTGTACTAAAGTGAAAGTCTACACTATGTGGCAGGGCTCTTCACCAAAAGCGAACTTTCAGAGTTCGAAGCTTGAAAATTTAAAAAGCAGTCACAGTTCCAATTCGGGTTATATGGTTCCTGGACTCATTTATTAAACGAAAATCAGCACGAGTACGAATACGACTGATACGACTAACTCAAAATGAATAGTGAATTCGCGCATTTGTGAAAATCAAAAAAAAAGCGGAAAAATAAATAAAATAAAAATAATGGAATTACGTAATTGATTGGTTATCGGGAAGTGTAAATCCGGGTGTTTGGGTGTTTTGGGCATAAGTGCAGTGGTGTTGTCCTGTACCAAATACCAGTGAGCCAATGAAATCTAAAGAAATATATGAAAGTAATGAAACAAAAATAAATTTATAATCAGTCTTATCAGTTTTCAGAGAACCAGGGCAGGTTATATTGATTCAAATAGTAAAGTGATGTTTCGTTCAATTGTTAATGGTTCCAGACGTTGCTTTTCAACCACAAGATGTGTCAGAGCTTTCGATTTAGCGTTGGAGCAAGATATTAGAAGAAAAATCGATGCATTACCATCTGTTAACAAATTATTCCAAAATGCAGATGGATCTCCTCGTACCCCAAATGACGAAGAATTGAAAACAATTGGAGAGTTGAATGTTTTGGCTGACAAGAGAAATTTATCGTTCTCTGAGTATTTCACCTTATCTGAAGAAAATTCAGAATTATACATTGACAATTACACTGATTTGGAAAGCTTTCAATCGTCATCCAAGAAAATCTTGGATAAAATTCCATATGAAGACTCTAAAACTGGAGAGATCAAATGGAAAGTTGTCAGAGAAAATGAGGAAGAAGGTTGGGAAAAATTGATCTACTACTTTTTCGTTCCAGCCGTCTTTTTGATGGGTGGGGTTGCTTTATTCAAGAAAGACAAGCCAATCAGTGAATGGGCTTTGGATGAATTGAGATTGAGAGTTCAAGAGGAAGAATTGGGTGATAGAGCCGTTGAGTCCTTAAAAAACGAAGGTAAATCTTCCCAAGAAATCGATGAGAGAGATAACGTTATCATTGAAAGAATTATATCAGGTGAATATGACAAATTGGCTGGTTTGAAATTGAAAGCTCCTGCTTTACCCATCGTTGAAGGTGAAATCTGAAACTCTTTCATGAGATCAACTATTCACAAATTTTCGTCATACTGGTTTAAGCGTTGCAAAGCAGAAGAGGAGTCGCTATAATACAGAAGAAACTTTATATTCACATCAAAATGATGGAGCTTTATCAGATTCGGGGTATGGTATAACAGATTTCACAATTCTGATATAAGTAAAGAGATTGTTCCATACGTTATTTATTTATTTATTCTATTTATTTTTATACTCTTCTAAAATTCGGTTTATAATATGCATTTAGAAATGACTTATGAATGTAAACTAGTTTGCATCTTTATATCGATTGAATTGTTTCACAAAGGTAAGCTAAGACGATTGTAGTTATTACTAAAGTTTTCACTACAGTAAAAGTAAACTCCTATTTATACTCAATATTGGTTGGTAAATATACAAAAATCATTATTCATTGCCCATGGATAGATCATTTATCTGATGATAACAGAACTGTGCGGTAAATCAATTGTCTCATCTAAATCTACTGTTTTGTCGTTTGTAGTGGTATCAGAGTTTAGCACAGTACTGTTACCCAAATGGGTACTCTTGTTGCGATCTTCAGATAAAACCTGTGATGCTAAAAATCCCAAAGTGTCTAACATGTGATGCGGTTGATTGTTTAGTTTTGACTTCTTGTTGTTGCCGTTGTTCAGCGAATTGGAATTGGCTCTTGTATGTGAGCTGATAATAGTTGAATTGTTTTTATCGGTGTCATGCTTAACTATATCCAATGGTGTTTCATCTGGCTGCTCACCTGGTACAAGTTCTAGCTTTCTCTTTAAGTTATTTATTTCAATATCTTGCTCTATTACTTTTATCTTCAAATTTTTGTTTTTCAACAAAACTTTCTGTAAATTCTTGTTGACCATGATATTTTTGTTTTCCAACAGCTGGAACGTGTTTTGGATTTTTTGTTTATCGTTTATGTTTTGAATGTATTTGAATTTGTTCAACAAATCAATTTGATTCTTTAGCAAATTCTTTTCAATTTCATTTCTTTCAATTTGATTATCAACGGATATTTTGAACAACTGATTTTTGAAGTTTATTTGATTGAACAATTGCTTGGACTTTATCAAAGACGACTTCATCTTTCCAATTAATTGAATGACTTCAACACTATCAGATGTGCTACCTTTGAGAAACGATTGAATTTCATCAATTGCATCCGTTAGAAATGTTAGATCATTCGCAGGGTCAATTTGACTGTTAAGTATAGATATACTGCCGCTACTTATATGGCTTGAAATTGGCATAGCTGAGTCAAGCTCATCTTCATTTTCTGTTATATTCGATTCAACCATCTCAATAGATTCTGAGAAGTTCACAATTCTTTGAATTGGCGTAGCATCAATTTTCATATCAGATATAGTCATATCTCTGTCGTCATCAAAATTGATTTCGGTTGTGGGAGAAGAATAAAGAGCAGCATTCAAATTGGTAGCCTTGGAGGCTTCAGAAAGACTTATGGAAGTTTTATGATTGCTGTCACTTGCCATTGTTGATCCAGGTATTATGAGTAATTGGTGGGTACAAATCTATCAAGCAAAAACAAAACAATCACGCTTAATCCAATTTCAACTTTGAGGGACCAGCTTATCAAATCCTATAGTACTCGAGTCAAGTGGCTAATGGAACTTGCGTAGCTTTACTGATTCTTGACAAAGTCCCAGATGAATGCCAGTTTTTCTAGTTTATATTTGTGAGTCCTCACTGCAGCCGTTGAAAGTGTTGATAAAATTCAAAACGCGTCCTTTATTTGTTTTCTTCTTCACCTTTTCGGATATTTGAGTGGCACATTTTAGGCGTGTCGTAATTTGTCGTGGCGTATTTATGTGGCGTCATAAATACTCCTAAAGTAATAAACCAAAATCTTCTTTATTTCCTATTTTAGAATATAATCATTTGAGGTCTTATATGCAGGCATCTTTTTGCAACCTCTTTATTGATTAAAGCTGATTAAAACTGATTATGTTTTTTATAGCTATTCTCTTGATTTAATCCTCCAACATCTATTGACAGGTCTTTGATAAAGATGAATTTGATCTATCAACAGCAAGATTCGTTGATAACCCAACTGTCTGGGGTTGGTACTATTTGGTAGGTACTCCAATCTATTTTTGATATACTTGTTGCAAATACTAATTCAATGTAAAGGCTACTTGCCACTTTGGGATCGAAAAGCTCCTATAAAAAAGTGGTGAAGAAAGATATCATGTCAGTTTCTATTCCAGATGCGTGTAAAGTGATTTCTTCGTCGCAACGTCCCATGCCCTTGAGAATTAGCTCTAATTTGCTTTACGGTGTTGCGTTGATATACAAGCAAAAGATTGAATACTTTCATTGTGAGTACATTAATCTCTTAGGGAAAATATTAAGTTACTAACGTGAAAATAGCGGACGCTTCTTTGACTAGAGCAAAACTTCAAAGGGAGAATTACTTCAAGAGAAATTATAATAACAATTTCATGATTATCAATATCAACAACTTGGAGGAACATTTGGAGAATACAAGTTTCGATAAAATCATCACAACAAAAAATCAGCACTTTTTAGCTGACGATTCTTCTTTCAATGTTGAGTTTGATTTATTGCCATCGCTTTTTGGAATCTTTGAAAAAGCATCACCAAACCTTTCTGATTCAGAAATTCAAAGGAAACAACTAATCAAACAAACCGATATTGAAATCAACAACATCTCTTTGTTGCAATCACCCTCTCGCACAAACATAGCTGATGACTCTATTTTTGATACATCAAATAGAGATAACTCAATAACCTCGATCTCAAAGATTGATCTAGATGACGATAATATTTTGCACACTGTTCGAGAATTGCCTGAAGACGAAAACATTGCAAATCTAGATTTTGAGTTTGGTGAAGATGGCTTGTTGGTTAGCATAAACAAACCTTTTGATTTGGAAGGCGAAAAAAGTCCATTAAACAATAAGCGAAAAATCGAAGAGATTGACCAGAGTAATGATGATATATCGCCTACCGAGGGAGAACCTCAGCAAGATTTCAATAATGGATTTGATTTCGAAAATGATATAAATTTTAATGAGCTCAACAATGAGGAGTTTTCTGTCACCAACCCAGTTGACGCTGAAGATAAAACATATCAGCTCTCAATCACTGAGAGAAACACTTTTTACGAAGCTGAGGAAAATAAGAGAAGTAAGAAACAAAAAAGAGGTAAAAACTTAATTCTTGATGAAAAGGTGTTTTTGACAACGACAGATTTGAGAGAGTTTCGTGATAAGTACTTGAGCAGTCTTGAGAAATCGAATGATAACGAAATTAAGGATAAAAAAGCAACGAAACAACAATACGAGAGTATAACACTAATTGACTTGATCCATAAGCAATCGCAATTAAATACACCATTCGTGAATTTATCCACAAAATGCATATTCCAAAAAAAAGCCTCAAGTATACCGCTTCATTCGTTGCCTGGAAATTTCATGCTCAGAAATAAAGAATACTCCATCCTTATCAACAAAGAGGAAGATATTGAGATTGGAAGACATCATTTCATGGATCACAATGGAAAACCAAAAACAACAAGAGAATCCAGTGTATCAGATTTTGAAGTAGGAAGAAACGTAGCAAACATGGAAAGAAGAAACTCAAGAAGTAGTTTCTCTTCGTTGAACTTGCCAAATTTGAAATTGATGGACGATGAGAACCAATTAAAAGGACAAGAAAAATTTCCCGATTATGGTGATGAGTTTGCCAATGATAATTTTGATTTGTCTTTTGGACCAGATGGCTTTCATGATCAAGATCAATTCAATGCCTTAGTGGGACCAAATAGAAGAAGGTCTGGAAGGGGAAGAAGTGGTAGAAGAGGCTCATTGCATAGTCATAGTTCGAGTAGAAGTAGGAGTAGAAGCAGATCTAGTAGAGAGCATACCAGAGGTTATTCAGATTTGAAAATCAGCGTTGAGGAACAACTTTTTGAGGAAAGTAAGTACACTCTTCATTCTATTCTGATCCATTACTAACGACGTTAGCTTTGAAACCAAGCATAGCAAAGTTTCAGCCCAGTGGAAGCATCAGGGGAGATTTAGACAGCAAAACAAAAAAATTTTACAACTATTTACAATCAAGGGTAGTCGTTTTAGGAGAGGAGGTTTCCATCGATGTTGATGAACTTGAGGGCAATACCGTCATATTGAATAAAATCTCATTTGAAAAGTTAGTTCCCAGTACAATGAATGACATTGAAGGTGAATCACCAATAAAAAGATCTTTAGCTGCGGCATCTTTTGCTAGTATTTTACAATTGACCACAAGAGACTTTATTGGTTTGAATATCAGAACTGATAAAAAATTCGACTCCATCCGTGATATTTGCACTAGTAGACAAATTGAAGTTATTGTGCCTCTCAGTTAGCTCGCTCACAAAACTGGCTTTACCGAATTGAATGCTCCAATGCTCTACTTACATTTTTCATATATAGCTGGATGTAGAAATAGAAGTTTTGCTGATTAAAAAGATAGACACGAAAAGAAAAGATATCATGTAATAAAAAGTTATTGCATGCAACTGAAGATTTCACAGTCACAACATGCTGCATCTCTCATTTGCCCCTCGAAGATAGTATTTTAGCTACACGTACTTGTAAAACAAAAAGATCTAATATTATTAGAACAAAATGAAACATATTAAACACGTAAGATACTGTAACAATGATCAGGAAAACGAGCGAAAAAAACAAGAACTGAAATCAGTGGACACGAAGATTATACTAATAGAACAACTTTTTGATCATGGAGCAGTTTTGGAATCCTCATCAAGAGCAGATTCATGAATTGGTTCATCATTGTGTAATTCACCAGCCCATTGATTTTCAGCGTCGAGAGCCTCCTCTTCATCATACCCACCGTTTTGATGAAATGACAAAGATGGTTTGACCACAGCAGAGTCCAAAGTCCAAGCTGCCAAAGCATTTTCAGCATCAACAATAATTTGTTTGGAAGCTTCATAGCCATCATAAGAAGGTCTTGTTTCACCGGGTGTCAATGGAGAATCATCCAACAATTCTAACAAAGCTTTACCATAACCAGCAATCAAAGCATACTTCTCTGATAACTCTCTGATAGCATCAAAATGATAAGAAAAAGCAGCTTTCAATTTCTCCCTGGTGATGTTTGACAATTGAGCTTCAGCAACCAATGATTCAGCCTCGGCACGAACCAACTCTTGCTCCAAAACTGAAATTTTAGGAGATTGAGGATCTTTGTATTTCAAGTGAGCTATTTCGTCAGTGATTTTTTGTTTTCTGTCTCTCGAGGGTTGGACAGATGCTTCAATGTTTCTAATCGACTTCAACGTGATACGATATTGATCATATTTGTCAACAAATTGATCTTCCAATTCCCCAATTTCATAGATTAACACACCAATCTTATCGGTCACATCGGAAACATCCTCATCGTTTTCTTCACCCCAAGCAGACAATTGCTTAGCGACGTCTCTTCTTTCTCTGGCGGTCAACTCGATTGCTCTCATGACGTTTTTTTCCATCTTGACATATTGAGCTAACTTTCTAGACAATTCAGGGCCAAAGTTACCAGCTGTGTTTTTTCTCAATGACGAAGAGAGAGAAGCCTTTCCAAAAAATTTGCCTTTAGTTGAAGAGGGAGGTGGAGGAGGAGAGGCAATTTGGGCGGCTGTTGGAGCCTTAGCTGATCTCAAAGAATAAGTTCTATGCATTTTCAATAATAACACAAAACAACTTAACTAATATTGCAGTTTGAAGCGGAAGAAAGCATTCTCAAGGGAAGAGAAGGTGTATTTATAGTGTAAAAAACATGGCAAACAACGTACCCAGTTGCAAGTGAAATTGAAATTGACAACTACTTATGGTTGCGTGCACGTCATTTAGACAGCAACCATAAGTGGGCTCTAGGCAGCACCACATTCAGTCGAGTAAAACGACAGTGTTTACCCAATAAGGGAAACTTCACATAACGAATGTGGAAGTGGTACGTGGATAGACAATTAACTCTAAGTTCTCATCTAGCTTTCAACTATTTGTCTTCATGGTGATTTTGGGCGCCTACAAAACTCCTTCATGATGGCACGGCTTAATTGAGTAGCGCTGTGTATCGAACATTTACCGACCAGGCTAATAGTGAATTGCACATGATCGAAAAATATAACCTTGTTTAGGGAACCCGAAACTCAATGATAAGCGGCTTCCGTGATGTTCTTTTTACGTCACGGCCATAATATCAAATCTCAGAATTTCATCATTTCTTTAAGACAATTATATAATTCCTTACATTGTTTCATCTTCAGGTGGTTGTTCAGTTCGCAACTTGGGAAGTGGCGGGATATGCCAAATATGCAGAGACATCTACAATGACCGACAAAGAAAACAAATATATTGTACTATAAAGGCCTACGAAACCATGTGGACCTCTATTATTTACAACCCGTCACATCCAGCAATAGACCAGAGGCATAGCCGGAAAGCAAGACAACAGTTGGTGCAAACAGACGACTCTCACTTGGCCTTTTTGTGGGAGGAATCGTTGAGGTTGTCCTCACTATCAACCGGTCTCTTTTTGGAATTTTCCACTGTTGACAAGATTCTGAAATAGTCTTCCTCTAATTTCTCGTAGGCAGTTTGCAATTTGTCAAATTTGACACTGTCCTCCAACTCAGCCAACGCCTCCCTATTTTTTTCGTATAACCTTTTTTTTATCATCAACCTGATGAGTTTTTTGTTTCCCTTTGCATGCTCCCTAAAATTGTACAATAATGCCATTTCGACCAATCTATGGAATTGCCTTTTCTCTAATTTCTCTTCCTTTTGAGTCTTAGTCAACCATTCGTCAGATATGGGGGCACCTGGCAAATTCTTCAAGACACCCTTAGAATATAACCTCTCGAAGTCACTCCTGTCTCTCAAATCATCGAACCTTTCGCTGGGGTCTTCTATTGTAATTTCTTGTATCTTTCTATCATTTAACCACTTTTCAAATAGGATGTTGTATAGTTTGTGTCCATGCTTTTGACTTTGATACGGTGGTAACACTATGAATTGAGAAATTTTTTTACGAGACAAAATCTCATTTCCACTGTCGAAACTATCAGCGCCAGGATAGAACCAGTAGGAATAGGCAGTACAAAAACCAATGATTTTCGACTGTTCATTCGATGAACTACGTTCCTGGAACACAACATATATCTCCCATAAATCATCCGTTTCATCAATGTAAGATCCAGCTTCAATGAAGAGCAAAACAAAAATCTGTAACCTTCTATGTAACTCTAGCGAGTCTGCGTCTTTCAAATTTAACTTGTGAATCAAAAAAGTGTTTCCTTCACTTGTATATGAGTCTATGAATTCACCAGGAATTTTATAATCTTCTTGTTCTTTGTGAAATAAATCGACCCATTGACTTTCACTTTTTACTATTGTAGTTTCGGGCAAAAACGTCAAGAGTTTTTCCTGAATGTTTTCAATCTCATCTGCTGGCAAAGATTTCGAATATTTCACATTCAAAAATGGTAAAAATGTTGTGGAATCAAACGCTAAATTGATAGTTAAGTCTTGATATCCAAATATTTGTTCAGAATCGCCAAATATAGGATATGTGAAGGTTGGGTTAAACAGAACAGCACCTTGATCATCAACTTATCTTTTGGTTAGTATTTGCTAAAGGGTTTCTTTCTGGTGTTATTTATACATACCCAATGAAACCTTTAGACTTTTATTTGCTGAAACAGTCCATAGTTCAGGCTGAAGGGCTGCTGGAGTTGTCATAATTCAAATATTATTATGGTAGACTATTTGATTGACTCAATGAAAAAGATTTATGTTTTCATGAAAAGTAAACCTATCAAACAAACTACTTGGTTTCGAAGGGAACGCGTTGGGGTGGTTATTCTTTACATACGCGAAGAAAGATGCAATTGAAGCGGGTAGATTCAAATTAAACGACGGGCACATAACCATCAATAAGGAGAACCTTAACAGGGCCCTCCACGAAATACCTCTATATAATGCTGATTCAAATATGTGTCAATATATACAAATGGAGCTACGTTGAGCGTACTCTGCATTCATCGTAACAGCAAGCGGGAATCCTGTAAAGGAGGACTTTGGATTTGAGGTACACCTCGGTATAAATCATTTTTCAGAATATGCAATAGTAGATTGTCATCTAAAAGTAGGACCATTAATATACCTTATGTTTTGATCTCAAAAAATTTAGCATAGTGGTTCAGCGAGACTTACATTATTCCTTGTATTTCTTTCTCCTTATCAACCAGTTTTTTATTTAGGTTGTTCACGACATTTAACGATCTATCCAGGAAGGTTCCCAATACTGTGTCTCGTTGCTTTGATCATCAATCCATAGCAATCCCAGGGATACCATATCCTCCAATAAAGATTGACTTCTTATTTTGCTCCACTCATAATTGTCCCTGAGAATACTTACCGATACGTAGCCCAAGATATTGCAAGCTTCGAAGATTTTGCTTTGATCACTGCTCAACTGTTTGGAAACACTTCTAATGAACTTCTTGTCATTGATTTGTAATAAGCTGAAGCCTTCGCCTAAAACTTTCAATGCTTTGACGGATTCAATAATGTCTTCCTCTTTGAAATCATACAAATTCAAACTCCGTAGCCTCTTCAAAATCTCGTTAATGGATATAATACCCCCATTTGCATCCCTTGTTTCTCTGCAAATTTCGATGACTTTGACCGAAAGTTCATAGGTAGATTCTTTACTTTCTTTGGTGCTTGAACTCCACCAATTATTTCTCTCCTTTTCACCCCCGCTTCTACTCGATATACTCAACGGATCAATACCAATAGAGGTGCACATTTGACTGAATTTTATTCTGAATTCAGGATTATTCTTTATCTCTTCTCCATGCTCTTTAGCAAAATTAGATAGCGCTGATTGGAAAACTGCCAATTGAGTAGACAATTCTGCTGACAGTTTTTCCAACAAAGAGTTGCCCAACTCGGTATACTTTTCAGCCTTGAGGCCCTCAAAAGCAGATAATCCGACTCCCTTATTCATTTCGATGTTTGATTACTTTTTGGTATTGATATAAGGATCATAAACCTTCAATTTGAATAGATGCTTTCACAAAACTTTTCGCGAAAATTTGGTTTCACTTCATTTGATATCTTTCCACTTCAAAGCGAAGTACTTTCTACTAAAATTTACAAAATGAACTATGTTAATGTCTCCTAGTTTATAAGAGTCGTGGTGATTCATCCATGTCATCACGCTTTCTTTTTTTATCTTTCCACTTGAAATTTCTTATTTCAACGCTTTCCATCACGTCACGCTCCATGACTGGAAGATAAGGATTATATCCTCTTCCTTTACCATCACCTATATTTATTCTAACTCTATCATTTTTGGGGTTTGATTTCACAAAACTGTCCATGAATAAGGCCATAGTACTTTTCAATTGATAGTCAAGAAGAGCGCCTTTAAACACCAACCTAGATTTTTCCGAGGCGTTGACTAGAGGTTCTTTCCATTCCATATCCGGAAATACACAATCATATAACAATAAAGGAATATCATTGGCCATGTCATAAACTGGTTTTCGTGGATTTTCTTTGACGTTCAATAACTGTTCAATAACATCAACCTTTTCCAACTTTTGACCAACTAGAAATAAAATAGCAACCATACAACGAACCTGGTGCCATAAAAATGCAGAGCCTTTCAAGTCAAATACGTAAAAACCATTAGTGCCTTCTAAAGGCAAAATCTTGGAGCTCACTATATCACGGATGAAGTTTGTGATCTGTTTAGAACCATCTAATTTACAAAAGTTTCTAAAATCGTGACTCCCCTCATACTTCGCAGCTGCTTGGTTCATTAAGTCTAAGTCTATACCATCCAGATGGAAAATATATTTATAATGACGCAAGATACAACTAAACCTAGCATCGAATCCTTCTGGTGGTCTTAAACAAACAGCTGTCATTCTTATATCGGGAGGTAGCAATTGATTCAATATATGTATGTAGTTCAATTCTTTACTGTCATTTGCCGGATCCTTTTGATCCTCTTTACTCAAATTTGATCTGACATTCAAAGAAATGACTTGATTCATAGCACTAACACCCTTATCGGTTCTACCACAACGACTAAAATTGTAATCATTAGGATTCAATGTTGGGACCATTTTACATGATTGTAAAGCTTTCAAAATGGTGTATTCAACAGTCGGAAGTGGTGTGTCTTCTTTTTGTAGTGCCAAACCATTATAATTCCAACCCAAGTAAGCAAATCTCAATGCAATAAATCTTGTGTTGTGCTTCGAGAAGTCGAACACCTTCTTCTTTTTAGGTTTCAATCGAGGTTCTGTTTTGATTATTGGCTCAATAACTATTTCTTGTGGAGGCTTATTCTCCAATTCTCTTATTCTATTGAGTAATTGTTTTTTATTCCATTTCGAATAATCTATATCTTCCTCTACCTCCATGCCATTAAATTTTATTGTTGCAAATGAACGAGCTATGTATACAATCTTATGAGGTGGAAAGACTTTGACAACTGATGTTACCTTTAAAAGATTTTGGAAGAGCATATATTTTCACCAATCCATATACCTGAAGATTTCAAACTATACCTAGTTTCTCATCACCAAATATGCTAAAATTTAGGGTATTGGTTCCTCACGCTTTGATCAAAACTTTTTCATATAGTATCCGACAGGGTAATCTCATCGCATCATGAATAAATTTATTCTTCACTATAGTTATATATCTAATCAACTCTCACACACAGCTCATCTAAAATGGAGAAGAAAACTGGTTCTCTTGATTGGGATTCACTTGACTGTGACATACAACCATGGCTGTGAGTTTTTTTTTGATTCAGCTTTGATTTCGTTGCCGTTTTTTTTAATTACTAACGATATGCAGAAGAGAAGCCATCACATCAATTGGTTTTTCAACTATGACACCAGTGCAAGCTTCTGTTATTCCATTATTTGTTGGTAATAAAGATGTTGTTGTTGAGGCAGTCACCGGCTCTGGTAAAACGGTAGCTTTTGTCATTCCAGTTTTAGAAAGACTTTGTAGATCAAAAGAAAGTTTGAAGAAAGGGCATATGCACTCTATAATATTGTCCCCAACAAGAGAGTTGGCGGATCAGATACATACTGTTTTCAAAGATTTTTTGAAGTACTTACCAGAAGACAGTCCACTTAAAATTAAATCTCAGTTATTGGTGGGTTCATTAAGTACCGTGAGAGATGACTTGGAACACTTTTTGAATAATAGACCTCAAATTTTGATTGCAACTCCTGGTAGACTATTGGATTTTTTATCGTCAAACTATGTCAAAACCTCCTCTTTGGAGGTTCTTGTTCTTGATGAAGCTGATAAACTTCTAGACATGAGTTTCGAGAAAGATGTCAGATCAATTATCAAACAGCTACCAAAACAAAGGCGTACAGGTTTATTTTCAGCTACCATATCGAGCGCTGGTGCTACTATTTTTCAAGCTGGTATGACAAATCCTGTCAAAGTCGCTGTAAAGGCTAATAACTCACAGGCAACTCCAACCTCATTAAATTTGAATTATCTCATTTCTAATCCTCGAAACAAATTAAATATTCTTTTAAACTTATGTCATAATTACCATTTCAAAAAAGCTATCGTTTATCTCCCCACATGTGTTGGTGTTGTTCATTTTTATAACATGATCAGTTTCTTGAAGAAGGAAGGCATAGTGCTGCCCAACATTAATTTCTATTCTTTGCATGGTAAACTCTTGGCTAAGCAGCGTATGAAGACATTGAAAAATTTTATAGACTCCACAGAAAAATCAATCCTAATGACAACTGATGTTGCTGCTAGAGGTATAGATATTCCTGACGTGGAGTTGGTCGTACAATTGGATCCACCCACCGATCCTGATGTATTTTTACATAGGTGTGGGAGAACTGGAAGAGCAAATAAAGTGGGAAGAGCCATATTGTTATTGAATGAAGGAAGAGAGGAAGATTATATAGCATTTTTAGAAGTCAGGAAAGTTCAATTAGAGGAAACCACGTTATCGGGCACATTTCCTGACTTTGAAAACGCTGTTAGAAGATGGATGTTACAAGATCGAGCCCGTCATGAATTAGCTGTCAGAGCTTATGTTGGCTTCATAAGATATTACTCCAAACACGTTGCTTCGTCCATCTTCAGATTGCAAACTTTTGATTACATAGGCTTGGCAAGAATGTATGGCCTCTTAAGATTGCCGAAGATGCCTGAATCAAAATACATATCCAATGATATAATGCCCGAAAATGGATGGTTAGGTGATAAAATTGACATGGAAAGTTATGCGTATTCAGATAAACAAAAGGAAACTTCAAGGTTACAGAATCAAGAGGAGGAAAATTTGAAGAATATTGAAAACGCCAAAAGGAGAAAAGAGTTGAATAAAAAGAATGCTGCGTGGTCCACTAAAGTCGATAACAAGGAAACGAAATCTGAAAGGAGAGAAAAAATGAAGAGAAAGCGGGAGGCTATAGAAAAACAAATTCTCAATGAATTCAGTGAGGAGGAGGATATTTCAGATGATTGGAAAGATATTGTAAAAAGTAATAAAAAAAAGAAACATACGGATGTTCAGGGTACCTTTGATTTATAATGATAGTCTACATGAAGTATTGCAATCAAGACATCTAACGTTTATATTTAAATCTTCCATCTAGATGTAGTACTCAATATGCCATCGTATATCAAGGTATTATCAAGTGGTCTGTATTGACAAGTGACTAATTTGAGAGCTTCCTGCCCACATAGACCGCCCATGAAACTTGCAATATTGTGAATTTCTGAACCTTCGGCAGAACTCATTTCTTCTAAGCACTTTTTTAGATTTTCACCTAAATCTGGTAGTTCTACCCCAAATTGTTCAGCAAAATTCAAGAATACTTCGCCTAGCTTTGCCGAGTCATTGATTTTGGGAATTCTCTTCATATCGACAACAAATTTGTTGTATGCCAAAAAGGATAGGTATATACTGAAACTTGGATCGTCATTTCGAATTAGATTCAGCGAAAAATCGTTCAAGTTCTCTTTGGAACCCCTTTGAACATGTAAGTATCTTGAGTTTTTACAAAATATTTCTGCTGCGCTCTCAGTCACTTCATCATGAGGCCTACCAACATCTGAAAGAATCTTTTTCACTTCCATCACAAATACTTCTCTGTCAGCCTTTGCCTTCGATCTGTAGATAATTTGCAATTGAATGTAGTTGGAAGTGTCTGATGCCATATCTGGTAATTGGCCCGATAAGGGTAGTAGACCACCACTTTGGTCAGTTTTAAGAAAGTTTCTCAATGCCTTCACGTATACCCAAAATAAAGGGGTATTGATATCAATATGCTCAGCTTTAGGATCATCCAAGATTTCCTTAATTGCTTCCGCGATGCCAGTTCTTTGTGATGCTCTCCATGCAAATGATAATGCCTCATCTATATTGTTTTCTGCCCCCTTCCCAAATGATTTCAAAAGTTTTTTGAATTCACTTTTATCTGCATAAGTCAAAGGTAACGATCCTTCTTCGAATACCCATGCCTCAAGACATTTTATCAAAATCACGATATATGGTATATGTGCATGGTCTGTTTCATCTAAAGAATCGAGATCTATTGTGTCAACATACTCTTTCAACTCTTTCCAAGGACAGTCAATTCTTAGATCTATTAAGGATTCAGGATGTGTCTCCACTACGGTGATCTCAGGAGCTATTAATTTCAAATATCCGTAGAACCCAACTACGCCAACTGATAATAATGGTATATTTTTGGACCAAAGTATGTCAGATAATCTTTCGAAATTGGTACCAAAAACTTTATTAACAATAACAACACTGAATTGATCCCAAAACACGTCTTCTTTTTTCAAAATACTCGTTAATGTGTCAGAAACAAAAAATCCCTCGACATCCTCATTCAATTCATTGAGATTTTTGCAGGCTGCTTCAGCTTTGGGCTTACCCACGTCCTGTTCCTTAAAAAAGAAATTGGACGACAAATCATCATCAGACACAACGCCATCATCTATAATGCTAAATCTGCCAACTCCAGGAAGAACAAGATTCTTTAATGTCTCACATCCCACAGTTGATGCGTTGATTAAGCAGATGTGAGAGTTTTCGAGGGAAGATTGGCCACCAGCCGCCCACAAACGCAACTGTCTATCATACTTTTTTTCCTTGTCCATTTTCATCAGCTTTGAGTATGGAATTGTGTTGTGCAAAATTGTTTCTGTGGATCTTCTGAATTTAATGAGATCTATCAAACATTTATTGAGTTCTTGGTATACTTTTAATCATCTAGATCCTATCGGGTGTAAACATTTGATCAATAATGTTACCCGCTGATAAAACATATGGCGGCTGCAAAATGTAGGGTTGCTCCAAGCATGTCGCTCATATCGAAGCTTGCAACCATCTCGAAACCGAGTTATTGAGCATTCAAAAATTTGAGTCTTGCAAATAATATGACCCATCTCATTGTGTCTCTCGTGTAGCCATATACCAAACGAAATTGTTTTTACTCATCATAAAAACTTGAATACATCATGGTGGAAGGCTTTCTAGTTTTTTTTTCCAGAAGAAAGTATATTTATGCCACTTTGTGTTTTTTCCTATCTAGGTTATTGTATTTTTCACTTGATAGTTCTCAGAATATAAAACCAAAAGCTGTATATCAACTTCTGATCACTCAATTATTAAATTTATATTACTCAACCAACTTCAATAGACATGAGTATTGAATGTGCATTTTTTCCACCTGCACCGAATTTGACAGGAACAACTTCACCAGTGATTTACAAAACTTCTCTGAGAGCACCAAAATGAAGAGTAATATTTTGTCCAGACAATCTCATTAGAACTCACAATGAATCAATATGAAGTTGAAATCTTCGAGCCTTTATGGGTACATTTTTATTGAGAAACACAACGGAGCTCACAACCTAAAATTATTTTATGGACCGGTTCACTTAAACGTTTATCTAATTTAAATCGCTGAGTCTTGGTTTCAAATGAGAAAAAAAACGAGAAAGAAAATCAAGTCTGCTTATTACCTCAACACTCCAGATTTGCTTATCGAAAGGCTGATTGGTGAATTCAAGATCTAGATTTATTATTGAGAGGAAATTCAGATTACTTGAATATCATAGCACCACCAACCATTCTCCATAACTAGAAAGACATTGTGATCACTGTTAGCTTGACATTAGTCTGGAATTGGGTTCAAAATTAAACTAAGTTAATTGGTGCCTAGCTCCACAATATATAGAAACATATCATACATACAGTTTAATATGAACTGAAAGTTTACAACCACAGAAGTATCATTAAACGTTCGCTTTCATAGCTGGCTTAAGAAAATGAAATTTGCAAAAGTCTTGGAACAAACATTGAAAGAAGAGTCAATACCAGAAGAATGGATAAAATCTGCTATACAGTACAAAGCTTTGAAAAAATGCATTGGTCAAGTCGTTAAGGAATTACAAATTTTAGGCTTGGAGAAAGAAATTCTCCAAAAAATTTTAAGTGAAACATCGAAGTTATCATCTTATGACGCTTCTGATTATAAAGAGATTGATCATGAAAACGCCGTTGCTGAGTACTCTCTTCAAAAAACAGCAGGATATGTTATTCCCAAGTTAAATATCTGGTTGGACAATAATGATATCACCGGTGAAATGAAGGAAAATCTTACTGTTCTTTTAAATCAGGAGAGTTTCAATTATCTTCCAAATGATCAAAACACCTTCGAGTCTGTCAACTTACAGGGAATACAGATCACGAAAAATATACACAATAATGTTAATGAAATCACCATAACTTTGCAATCTGACTCCAAATTTTTCATGATGTTAAATGACGAGTTAAATGGATTGGATACACTAAAAGCTCAACAAGAAGACAAGATGATTGAGACTATCAAGAACATTGCCCAAATGGTAAGTTCTTTGGCAAGTCCCACCACAAGAAGATCAGACCTATACAAATGGAGAGAAGTGTTCAAAATTTATCTTGACTCAGAAGTTTATTTTCGTTATAATGACTCGGCAGGTGGTGAGAGAAGTATCACACAATCTAGAAACCAATTGAATGAATTCATTTCCAGGATCGAAAAAACTGAATTGTTGAAGTCCTTCCATAAAAAAAAGAGCGCCATCGCTTTTAATCAATTTGTATCTCTCAACCTTGAGTTGCTCAAAGCATTACAATTTCAGACGATCAACAAAACTGCCATCACAAAGATTTTGAAAAAGTTTGACAAGCGAACATCGTTGAACGCCAAGAACTCATTCCCAAAGTTAATATCTTCGGATCCATTCATCAATCAATCATTTGCTAAGACTATATGCGCTATTATAACTAACAATATCATCGAGATAGTACCACAATTGGATGACTATATTTGCCCCATTTGCACTTTGGTTGCATACAAACCAATCAAACTAGAATGTGGCCACGTTTTCTGTGTTCGTTGTCTAGTAATATTACAAAAACTGGCTACTGATGCTTGTCCTATGTGTCGTGTCAACACAGTTATGAAAGCGAACCAGACAAACTTAGATATTGAGAGAATGAAATTTTTAAAGCTATACTTTCCAAAAGAAACCAAAGAGAAATTGAGAGAAAGAGCCAAAGAACAAATGGAATCGGTATATGGTAAATCCGATACTACCTCATGTGCCATTCAATGATAACTTTTCATAGATGATTTATTACAACACGACTATTTTTTGAATTTCTCGTAGAAAAACGATTAGGCCACAACACTGGTGAAATCTTTTACCAAATCGATTCTTATGGTTTTATGAAGAAAGACAGTAACTATTGAATATCATAACCCTTCTTTCACCTGCTCCAAGTGGACAAGTCAACTCCAATGTAATTTTATAAGTAAATGCACATCTGCACTATTTCAAGTGATAACTTTCTTTACTTTTTAAACGTGAACAATCAAAAATATTCATGGCGCAATTAATACAGATTTAACAAACTAATTCAAGGAAACGCAACAAATCAGAAACTGTAATTACATGAAAGATAAAGAAATCTAGTAACTCCAGTTAT
This sequence comes from Cephaloascus fragrans, assembly GCA_003707825.3. NCBI lineage: Eukaryota > Fungi > Ascomycota > Pichiomycetes > Serinales > Cephaloascaceae > Cephaloascus > Cephaloascus fragrans. The sequence goes on from PPLN03000001.1 coordinate 1,476,857, forward strand.
GGGTTAGATTGTGTTAGATTTTGGCCAGACATTCCTTATTGATCAACACAAAAAATTCTATTCAATAATGCACATTCAGCTTTTGCAAGATTAATGCAGAAATATGGAATAACCATAACATACACCAAATCATAACACGGTAAATTTCTCTATTTCATGTATAAAATCCCTAAAATTTTATAAATAAAAAAACAGATCTAACGACACCTAAACACTTCAAAATATAATGAGTTGGACAATAACTTGATCATTAATGGCAAAGACAAACAAGTGTCAAAATCAATAGCCTTGCCAGATCACAAATCAGCATCCTCAAATTCAGCATCATCAAATGTCCTCAACGGCAACAACGGTACCAAAGACGACTGTTGCAATGATTGCAGCACATATTATTATGATTCTTCTTTTTACAATCTACCTCAACCAATACCCATGAACTCACCAACACAGGTTGCCCAAGGGTACCAGCTCAACTATAACAGCAATTCTGCTCCGGTGAATTTGAACGGGAATAACTATACTTATAACAATTATGGTTCTACTGAGCTGGACTCTTAGTTACGTACATTAAACAGTTTACTAAACAGATTAACAGATATATTACCCAATATCATGTAACTAAATTGTACGACACTTCAGCCTTTAGAGTCCTTCAAATAATCTGTATATATTGCCACTAAACAAGAAATTGCAATTGTAAGCTCATATCAATTTAAAGAACTAGAAGTAACTTAAATATGGAAACAGAAAAATAACAAAGGTTAGCCAGCAAATAATAATAGAAAAAAAACTGAATAAGTATATAAATAATATACAGAATATTATACAGAGAACAAAAATTACCAACCAAATTATCGATTGGATTTGAACTGATAACTTGGATATCATTAAAACTGATTAAAGCTTCAGTACAATTCGCATACATTCTCCATGTGCTATCAAGATCTTGAATTAGTCATTTATCTTATTCAATTTATAAACTACTTGCCCCGAAGGAATTCTAGCCCTAAACCATCAAACACCGTTTGCGTCAATACGGTGAGCAAAACAAGCTTTTTAATAGTAACTTATCAAAAGGCTCAGAGGTGTAAAAGCAATAATGCACAATTCTGTGTAAAAAGCGATCAGTTAAAAACCGAAAACAGTATTGAGGAGTTTCACCATCGGTTGATGATAATGTCCGTAAGTAACAAAAATTCATATCCAAATGAGGGACGAAGCTAAATAACGGTTTGATAATGATCAAGTTCAAATGATAATTTCTATTACGAAAGTAATTTTGAACAGAATTGCATCAAAATATACCGGGTCTTTTTTTATTTGATTAATCCAGGCATTGACATGTTCAAACAAAAATAAAACACAGATTCGAAGTATCTTGAAACACATTGCCGCATTAAGGAAAAAACAATTACTGATTCATTACAGCATGAATCCGTCAAATTCTAACTCTAGATAAATTAGAAACCTCTCTGAGTAACCATCAAATGTAACACAATACTTATCATATGATACGGTTTCTCAAATTACGAGATCCTCACCACGATTAATTGTAACTTCACAAAATGTATAAAATAAAGATTCAAATCAGTAGGCCAAAAATTTTTTTCCTTATCTTACCTGTCAATAAAACATCTGCTTAATATTTTTGTATCACCAAATCAAAAGTGTTCACCATTCAGAGATCGATATCTATTGGTAAAGTACTGGAGGGGCAAAAATCAGTTGCTACTTAGTCTACAATATGGATCCCACAACCCAGTTCCATTTTAGTTGCGAATGGGATATTAAATATTTGAATTTTCATATCATAAAAATTATTAAAATTAATTGTATAATAAACACATTCTGGATTAAAAGTATTTTTTAGATCTGTATTTATGGAATAGTTACAGAAATATTCGTGTTTGTGCATTACTAAATTCTTTCAAAAAGAAGTTGAATGTGATATTTTTTGTCTCTTTCGAGTTAAATTGAATATTTAGTTCTTTTATGGAGGCAGTTCATGGTGGTGTACAATGCTGAAAAAAAGAGATGAGCGAGACTGTACATTAAAAGAATATATACAAAATTGTAATGGTTGTTGAATAGTTTTCATATTGAGAAGTGTTTTATTAAAATTGACCTGTCCCATTTAATATTATATTTTAGCGATTTTATTTTAATGAATAAAATTGCTGTTTTAAATTTTTTTGTTTTTCTAGCCAAGAAGTTTGATTCAAATATTAAGATCTGTATCACTTGACATTTATCTATGTAATTGAAAATTGAAGTACAACGTAATAAATCGTTTGAGTTCATATATTCCTTTGCATATATTGCTAGTTTTTTGTTGTGACAGATACCCAAGATTAATACAAGAATAAGTTTGTGTATAATCTGGTAGACATTGATTTTTGCAATCATGTATCAGGAGTTTAAGCTTTTAGTACATTACTTTTCTAAGTAAAAGAAGAAGAGACGTTTTTGGTAAATGTTTAAATTTGCTTTTCAATTTTTGTTAAATGATTTTGTTATCATAAGATTAGAAAGATGTTTTACGGTCTTTCGCACATATGAAAAAGATTTTGTCATAAATTGCCAATTGTTGTCGCACTGTGAATGGATTTTTATGAATCCCAATATATTTATTGGTGTCATAAGTTTGTGAACAGGGTTTCTTTGCACATTTGATTAAACCAAGCTTGGTAGAGAGTCTGTAAGCAACTTCATGGTAATGCAATTGCTTTATAAATAAGGAGATTTGTTAGCTTGTTTTGCAACATGAGGTTGTTTTCCATTTTTAATTCATAGTGTCCATTAATGATTGACCTATATTTTAAATTCCAATAATATTATAAAGTGAAAAGAATGAAGGTTGTATATTTCTATATAAGTTGGAATTATTTGTTATTCACAGATGTAACTCCATTGGTTTGGTTAAGTTTGACGGTACAGTTTTATTGAATACAGAACTGCTTAATTTGGTGAATTAGAGTGTCTATGAAGAGGTCAAACTAAAACGTAAATAGCAAATATATTACAATGGCTGCAAATGGATTACAAGTAGAGTAATTAGTTGCAATAATAATTCAAGTTAGCTGATCTTTGAGTTTCGCTTTTATGTGATGAACCTCAACTTTTGAAACTCAGCTACGAAGATCGATTTATGATGCGTTGTGATTCAATTTTTTTGTTAATGTGTGGTGTTTTAATATCATATTACTGTACACTATTACATGTTGGTTTAAGGACAGGTTTTTTTAGAAATTTCGTTAGAAACGGTTTATGGTAAATGTTGTTTGATTATTTGATAAACAGATTTTTTTCTAAGTAAAAGGTTTTTTCTTTAACCTAGTGGACACCAAAAGATATAGGCTGTTTATTTCTGGCCACCACTCAAGATTGTATTACATGTTTGGAAAAATTTGCAATAAAGTTGTAGTAATTTGTTTTATAGTAATTATACAATTTACATTATGATAGTTTGAAGAACAGGTGAAGGTATACAGTAAAATACTATAAGTATTAGATGTAGTATTTTCAGAGTTCAATATTGTCCGGTTATATTGGGGTGAAACTTTTATTTCTGTGAAATTATGGAAATATTTTTTAATTGATGCCACATTACATGTCATTTTGCAGTGGTGCATGTTTGTGGTGATACAAGAGAGTTTCTGATATATGAAAGTTATCTCGATTTTATCATTTTTCTCTTGTTAATGTTTTGCGGCTATACTGCTTCTTAAATTTCCTAGTGTTTGTCAACACTTCAAGATTGACGGTGAATACTGTGAATAATCGAGAATGTATTGTTGATCACCACCTGAGTTTGAAGATAGTAGTGCTGTGATTTTTTCCGTTAACTCGATTTGATAATAGTTGTTGAATTAATGTGGCAATTAAACGCTTGTGATTCAATTTGGGTTTGGATGTAGCCCAATTTACTTTATAGATTACAGAAAATTCGAATTCAAATTTTATATAACTATACATTTGCAAAAAAATACCATCAGAGAATACCCTTTTTTTTACATATTTGTGTAGAGAGATTGTTGTCGTTGATAAGCAATGATTTATTTAGAGCTATATTTAGCTTTACCAAAATCAAAAGGTAAGTAACGATATTTTATCATATGTTGAATTTGTTTTCTCATTGTCAAAGTAAAAAGGACGATGAAGTACATCAAAAGGATTGGCCAGAATACAGGAATATCAAAAATTGTGAAAAGTGATAAAACAATCGAAAGTACAGTCGCTCTTGTAGCATTATACCAAAACTTGAATTCTGGTAACCTTCTGATGAAAGGTCTAAATTCTTCATCTTTGGATGAACCTGCAATTCCTTCCTCGACTGATTCGTCGCGTAATTCTTGTTCAAGAGATGGATCAAACTTGGGTTGAAGGAATGTTATGAACAAATTCAAAAGATAGATACCCAAACCATAACAAATGATATACCACCCTTGAGAAATCACTATACGTAACATAAAAAGAGCCAATAAACCACCAAAAGCGATCCATCTGTATTTTGTATGAGGCGTAGCTTGATCTAAGTATTTCTGGTAAAGAGCTTGATAATGACTGAACTGAGCCATAAATTGGTTTTCTCGATCGTCTGATGAAATGTCCATGTTGCTGATTATGTTCTGTGATACCTAATAACAGAATCGACTCTTCCTCTATCAAAAAACTGTGAGCTAATATTCAATTCAGTTGTTCACACTCAAGTGTTGTAAAGTTCAGTTTGAACGAACGTGTTTTGAGATTTGAACGACGCAGGTGATTCTGTGCTCATAACCCTTGGTTATGTATAGACATCTTGAGCTTGATTGATCAATATAAACAATCCTTTTTAGTTGATTGACTACAGCTCCAATTATGCAATGTTAGATAGCCTTTTCTTGAATGGAGCATCTTTGTTTCAGGTGGGTTTGTTTTATTTAGCTTATTTGAGAAGGAACTATGTATACTAACAAATCTGCAAGATTCTAGCATTGTTTTATCAAATAAGGCAAAACAAAGTGAAAAAATCTATCTATGGATTATCTTACGATTTTGTTCTATATACAGTAAGTACTGGAGAATTTGAGTTGAAATTACTTTTTATACTAATCAGTTCTCAGGTTTTGGGGTATACATGTTCAATTGTATCCACCATTTTTTATGGATGGAACGACATGACTCGATTAATATATTCCAATCGCTTTCCAGTTCATCCCGTGATAAAGTTATCAAATATCACATTGTTAGTTGACTGCTTTGGACTTTTTATGTCGCTTGGCCTATTGATTCAATTATTGCTCTATTGGAAAACGCAAAATATAAATCAGGGTTTTTCTTTCCTTACGGTATTGAGTTTATTGTTCGTTGCGATTGTTAGTGTGTTTATCTTTTTTTCTGTTAATTCGCAAGAGAGCACCAAAATTGGATATATGGGCTTGTTCTTTTTGGATTTGATTGATTGGATATGGTTAAGCGCAGTATATTTTGATATGGTTAAATTGATACCCCAAGTCACTATGAATTGGTTTGGAAGATGCACTTCTGGTTTCAACAATCAAACCTGCCGAATCTTATGTTTGTCTATATTGCTCTCTTTGTGCGGAAAGTTGTCTATCAAATTCGATTTCCACGATATACCAGTGGTAAGTAGATTCGATCCCTTTTTTTTTCGGGTACTAACAAATTTTAGAACTACAAAACTTACACATGTATAATGGTAAGTATTTGCTTCATTTATAAAAACAGAACTCGAAATACTAACAAATTTGTCTAATTTATTGTTGATAGTCACATTAATGATACAGAGTAATTATGTATATAAAGATGAAAAACCTACGATGAAACGAAAAATTCGCATTATGGAGCACTCTCAAGTTTTTGATGTCTAATGAGTGAAAGAGAGAGAAGTGAGTGTTGTTCCTTTCTACAGATTTCCCTAAGCTAGGTAATATCTATTCATGCCAATATAATTTGGGGCTTGGAATATAAGTGTATAATTGTAAAGGGATATATTAGTCTGTAAATGTATATATGTATATAAAAGAGTTCTTGTAAACTAAAGCTTACCTCCAAGGACTTTTGTAGCTAAAGTTACACCATAGCTGATTTTTCTATTTTCTCCTTCGAAATCTTTCAACTCTATCTTTTTAGTATATTTCATCAAATTATTAATCTCATCGGCCATATCCCTTTTCAAATCTTCATCTTTTGTTATTACTATAGCATTAGATTCCAAATCAAGTGAGTATGCTCTTTTGGTATAATTTGATGATCCAATGATCGTTACCGAAGGATTTTCTTCATTGGGAACTGTTATCCATAGACCTTTGGAGTGGTATGACCATCCATTAGGAGTATTTACGACACCATTCTTCCATTCGTTAACGAAGATGTATGCATCTTTGCCTCTCAGTTTAACTTCTTCTAAAAATTGTCTGGCGAAGTAGAGATATGCTTCAGGAAGATAATAAGACACACCAGGTGATTTATAGAAACCATTTGCTTCAGGAGCTGCAGTTATAACGTTTCCGGAAGCTGTACCATTTAATAACCTTTCTTTTATTTCGGGTAACATATTGAAATAGCCAGCTGTAAATGTCCATTTGATTGATGGTGAATCAAGATATGCTAATAACCTCAAAATTGCGGGCTTTTCTGTAGACATGTCATTTTTTGGATTCAACAAAGGAGTGAATTGCGATACTGGATAAACAATGGTGGTAGCGTCATTGTTTTTCAACTCTTCAAATGTTGATATACTATGTTGTTTTAATAAAGGTTCTAATAACCTACTTGAATCCGATATGAATCTCTCAATATTCAAATGTGGTTCACATGATGCATTTGAAGTAGGCCATGATAATCTGAAGTTATTTTTACTTTTGGAAGTTTGTATTTTGTATGATAGAGAATTGATAGCTTTTTGAATGTTGAAGTAATAATCAGTCAAAGCTTTGGATTTGAAGATATAGTATCGATCTTGTCTATTGGTAAAGTAATCAGAAGATAAATTGGCGCCTGACATTATAATTTCATCATCAAACCCATAAAGCTTCATGTGCTGTAATCCCCAACCTTCGTTTATTCTTCTCGGGATAACTGATTTTCTCAAACCGTTTAAATGAGGAGTGTGATACATTCTGACATCAACTCTATTTCCAAATTCCTCTACTAAGGATACTAATAAGGAAGCAGAACACTTTTGAGGAGCCTCTCTTGTACCACGTAAGGCATCAGTCAAAATGAAAACTTGCAAATCAGGTTTCGACCTCAAAGCCTCTGATAAACAGGAGATAAGTTCGTCTTGCGATTTTCCTAAGTATAGTGACGATAAAAATACTCTTTTTTCAGCCTTCAGTATCTTCTCTTTCAAATTTGTGTAAAACTCAGTGGGTTGTTTCAAAATTTGAACATCACCTTTGTTCAAAATGAATCTAGGTGCGATCATATCTAATTGTGAAACAATCGCATTTAACCTTGGATGGAAGGTTTCCGAGTTTCTCAAGGGATGGTTTGCGGTGGTGTATGATCTTGATGAGTTAAGAGAGGAAACTGATCCACCGTATCCAAAATAGTTCATTATAGATTGTAACATCGTCCTTGAATGTCTGATACTTAACAATTTGAAGAGCTCGTTCATTTAGATGCAGAATTGAAGTTATAAAAAAATGAAAATGAACGGCAAGTTCTCGATTCTTGGCAGACTTTATGATAAACAGCTTTCAAATTTATCAGAATATTCACGACTATTGATTCGTATTTTGAAGCAGTTAGTTTTTTAGATAAAGGCAGCGCTTAACTTATCGAAAAAAGATGATTCAAATTGTTGTTTTTTGTTGTATTTAATATTGAGCCACGCACATTGATTTTTGAAATAGACGATAGTCACGTGTCTTCTGAGGCTCAGAAAGTATTTTCTGGTTCAACAAAATTTGCAGCCAACTAGCAATGATAAAACTCAGCGGACTCTCAAAACAAAGACAGAGAGAGACTAATAGTGGCTAGAATCAAAGTGACTTGGATTCGTATTTCTGAAGAAATTATTTGAAAATTATTTTTCAGTAGGTAGCTGTAGCTGTGAGTACAATTTTGATATTAAAAATCTGTGCAACTACGTTTATCGAATAAAGAGATTAGTTACTTTTCACTAGAAAGAGATCATAAGTGATAGCAGTCGTAAGCTAATTAATTTCTAGTGAATAAATTGGTCTTTTTGATTGAGAGTTTGGAAAGATTTTATATAATAATAACTGATCAAAAATTCAAACTCCTCTTGAGTAGGTATGAGTCGAGATTCAATGGCAATCGTTGCGTTTTGTATCGACCCGTTCTAGCGCGACGCGGCATTCTAAAAGCTTACATGTTTCAAAGAACATATCGCCTCATTAAATATTATGTTTTTATTTACTATTCGAGAAACTTAATATCATTTTTGTCGGTCATAACCCATTTCATAAAGAAGTTTGATTGAAGTCTATTTGGTTAAGATTTCTTTAACGTATTTGGCAACAGCATCACCGACTTCACCGGTAGAACTGGATCCACCTAAATCAGCGGTTCTGATACCTTCATCCAAAACTTTACGAACAGCTGTTTCAACAGCTTCAGCCTCCTTTCCTAAATCAAGGGATAATTTCAACATCATTGCAACAGATAAAATGGTTGCAATTGGATTGACTTTACCTGCTGGTAAATCTGGTGCAGAACCATGGCAAGGTTCGTATAAACCAAAAGCCGTGTTGGTATCTGGTAATGACGCTAAAGAAGCAGATGGTAACAAACCTAACGAGCCAGGAATAACAGAAGCTTCATCTGAGATGATATCACCAAACATATTGTTGGTGATGATTATACCATTCAATTGGGTGGGAGACTTGACCAAAATCATGGCAGCTGAGTCAATCAATTGATGGTTGAGAGTCAATTGTGGAAACTCTTTTTCGATGGTTTCAGTAACAACCCTTCTCCATAATCTGGAAGAAGCTAAAACATTAGCTTTGTCTAAAGACCAGATAGGTAATGGTGGATTTGATTGTAAAGCTAAAAACGCAGCCATTCTAGTGATTCTTTGAACTTCCGGGACGGAATAAGCTTCGGTATCACTGGCAAAACCGCTGGCATCTTCTTCTTTTCTTTCACCAAAATATATACCACCAACCAATTCTCTCACAACAGTGAAATCAGTGCCTTTCACTATGTGTGATTTCAATGGTGATAAATCTAACAATGAATCTGAGGCAAAATTACATGGTCTCAAGTTGGCGTATAAGCCTAATTCTTTTCTGATTTTCAATAAACCCTGCTCTGGTCTGACAGCACCGGTACCCCATTTTGGACCACCAACAGCTCCCAACAAGACAGCATCAGCTTTTTTTGCAGCTTCTAAGGTAACGTCAGGTAATGGCTCACCAGTGGCATCAATAGCAGCACCACCGATCAAATGTGACGAGAGGTTGAACTTGGTATTGGTGCTTGCTTCAATAGCACGAAGAACTTTGGTAGCTTCAACAGTGACTTCAGTACCAACATGGTCACCCGGTAAGATTACTATGTTTTTTGTTGTTGAAGTATTCATTTCGAAGTGATGAAGATGATAATATGAATAATATTGTGAAACGAAAAACGGAAAGAGCGAAAGAACAAAATAGTAAAAGAGTTCATGAAGTATTATTTATGGAATTCACTGGAGTATTTGACTTTTTCGTTCACAGCGATTCAGGCCCGGCGTAATATGACGGGGTGAGAAAAACTGATTATGTAATTTTTCAAAATAAAATCAAGCGGAGAGAACGTCTGAACGAACTAAAGAGGGACATGTATGATGCTAGAGATGTGTGGAAGCGGCCTTAATTTGAGGGTCACCTAGTATGTAGAGGATTGAAACTAGCGTTGAAATATTATTTCAGTATTCTAAGAAACAAGTGATCGCATCGATCACTTTGCTGCTACACCAAAAGTTTCACAAAGTGTAAGCCCACAACATAGTAATAATTTTACTGAATATACGCCTTCAATCACTATTTAAAACATAACATTGGAAACATAAAACTACCCATATATACAACAGCAACAATAAATCAATCAATGACCAGACCACTCGATAGTTTTTAAGTCAATTCCCTCTTGAACCATTTCCCACAATGGAGATAATTCTCTTAAGAAAGTGACTCTTTCTTGAATAGCTTTGACAACATAGTCAATCTCTTCCTCTGTGGTAAATCTGCCAATACCAAATCTTATTGAAGAATGAGCTAAAGCATCGTCAGCACCTAACGCATGCAAAACGTACGAAGGCTCTAAGGAAGCTGAAGTACAAGCTGAACCAGAAGATAAAGCAATGTCTTTCAAAGCCATAAGTAACGATTCACCTTCAATATAGGCGAATGAAATATTTACACAGCCTGGGTAACGATGAGTTCTTGAACCATTGAGTTGAGTTTCCGGGATTGACAAAAGACCATCCATTAATTTGTTGGAAAGGTGAGATATATGCTTAGTATCGTAATTTTCTTCTTGTATCATCAACCTAGCAGCTTCACCAAATCCACAAACTAAGGGTGGTGCTAAAGTTCCTGATCTCAAACCTCTCTCTTGGCCACCACCGTTTATGATAGGATCCAATCTGACTCTTGGTCTTCTTCTAACAAAACAGGCCCCGATACCTTTTGGTCCATAAATTTTGTGAGATGAGATTGACATCAAATCAATGTTCATTTTGTTAACGTCAATTTTGATTTTACCATATGCTTGTGCCGCATCAGTGTGAAAGAAGACTTTTTTGGATCTACAAATCTTACCAATTTCTTCCAATGGTTGAATGACACCGATTTCATTATTAACTGCCATAACGGAAACCAAGCAAGTATCAGGTCTGATAGACTTTTCTAATAATTCTAAGTCAATCAAACCATTTTCGTGAACTGGTAAATAAGTAACTTCAAATCCCTCATCTTGTAAATGTCTCGCGGAATCTAAAACACATTTATGTTCCGTTTGTGTGGTTATTATATGTTTCTTTGTTTTGGAATAAAATCTTGGTACACCTTTGATACACATGTTGTTAGATTCAGTAGCACCTGATGTAAATATGATTTCTTTTGGATCAGCATTTATAACCTCAGCAATGTAATTTCTGGCAATTTCCACTTCTTTATCAGTTTCCCAACCATATGAGTGAGTTGAAGAGTGTGGGTTACCATAAAGACCAGTATAGAATTGTAACATTTTGTCTAACACTCTAGGATCTGTAGGAGTGGTAGCTTGCACGTCCAAATAAATTGGTCTCTGTCCATACTTTGAGTCATCTCTGGTAGCTGATTTCAATGTTATTGCGGATCCCAGTGGGGGCTCGACAGAGGTTGTCGCAAGTGTACGAACGAGCCTGGAAGTTGCTCGTGGCACAGCAAATGGTTTTGCTTGTCTTGCAATAGCAGCAAAAGCCGACACTTTCTGAGTGTATTTAAACATGTTCTGGCTTCTCTGGATGTAGTTATAGAGCAGTTAAGGATAAATTCTGAATAAACATATTTTATGAATACTCAATTAATAATGGATGAGATGGAGGCAATCATTACCCGGTCCCAATAAAAGCCCAGAGGTATGCGGGTTCGGCTCTTACTCCCTCTTTGTCCAAAAATATCATTATCACCGATTGTATACACCCGATACGCCCGGACAATAAGTGTATATGCTTCCGACCTTGCTTGTAATTATTGCAACCATCAGGGAGAATGGCCATAATGTAGAATTCAATGGCTTGAGGATTTGAGGCTTTACTTCAAAACAACGTGCAGTCACGTCTGAGTTTAAGCATCGACATAACCTAAACTCTTTTTTGGCTAGAGTGCAGCAGCACTTTTCATCGATAGCCTATATAAATACATAAAAAGAAGTTGGTAGTCACTTAATTGAGTGAGTTTGTCAGTTTTCTCTGCCCCTTATGTGAAATTTAAACTCAAATAAAACAAAGAGCTTCTGCAAAAGATATCTTATCAATGTTTTAATTGGCAGCAGTAAAAAAAAATTAAAAGTGTTGGTTGCGCACTTGAAAGGGGTACTTTCATAGATAAAATACACCATTGCCTCAAATTTATGGTGAATTTAAAGGTGAGATGTGTGAGGTATAAAATCTAAATAACGAGAGTTCAAACACTCCATTTATTCTGGAGTCTTGTGAGTTGGTATACGAAAATTGCGGATTTAGCGTCAACAATTAATTAGTGGATATTTTTTTCAGTTAATGTGCCAAAATCCCAATGGTAAAGAAGCTTTCGCTTCCAGCAAATATTACGGTAAAAGCTTTTCAAGATATACGAAGCAAAATTCAACAGCCACTAAATCGCTATATTCATGACCTTCGACAAGCTACGCAAAAATATAGTTAATTGCATTTTCTAATAAACAACATAACACATAAGTACCATGAATAATATAACAAAAGTTTTAGCTCAAATTCTTTGTTCAGTCTAATAGCGCTCCAAAATAGGTTTTCGCCTTTTCTTCAAGACCTCTAATAGTTCTGGAAAAAATTGTATTTGGCGGTTCAAAATTTGGGGACGCACCATTGACTTCCTGCTTAACCAAAGACCTTGCAAATGATATGATAACCAAAGTGAAGTAGAGTCTGGCGACTGTCAAGACGGAAGTAGCGAGAATTGTGGCAATTAATTCATACGTTGGAGTAGCTGATTGGGATGCTAGTATGTTTAGTGAAGCAGCATTAACGGCATCCTTGGCAGCATCGCTTGAAGCAATTTCTCTCACAACTAGCTTTGCAGTTTCAAGATACTTCCCATTATTCGAAATATTTGAAATGCTTTGAGCGGATACAGATGAGGTTGGTACCACATCCTCGTGAGAAAACCAGTAATACACAAAATAGAGAGTATAAAGTATTCCACAAATTGTATCTGCAGTATATATAAAACAGACTAAAGAAAACTTGCTTGAGTTTGCTTTATATACGTTCTTAAATGCGGAGATGTAAAAAGGTAGAACCAATATTGCCAAAAAGTTATACAACCATTGCCAGAAATTAATTGGATGACCAGTGAAAATCGAAAGGATTCCATACACACCGCTAAATTTGTTCAATATAGCAAGGCCCAAAACCAATTCCACTCCTATATATAATGGTAAAATTCCCACGAATTTCTAATATCAGTTAGTTTCAGAATCATTGCATGTCCAAAGGAGTAATGAGTAGCTAGACCTCAACTAGTAAAAAAAAATCGCTTACCGAAGGCAACAACCAATTAATATATCTGTGTTGACCCATTTGAAAGCTGAATAGCACTTTTCATCAACCTTCAAACAAACTATGGTCAATTTCACTCAAAATAGGTATGGAGTTTTAGGTCGAAACGGTTCATGAGAATAAAATGAACCTTTCTTGGGTTAGATACACTGGGCCAATAACTCCAGCCTTTTTTATCTAATATCTCCATGGGAAATCACTCAAACGCTATGGATAACCAATAAACCTCATTTTCATTAAGCACCACTTTCTCTCAAAGAGCTTTATTCAAATGATAACAGAGAGCTGGTTTGCGATTCTTCCGGTTGTCTTTTGACCTATCCATAGATATCCTGTCGGCCCAGTAGTTGGCACGTCTCGATGGATCTAAGTAAAATGCAGCACACTGATGAATATTAGAAACTGCATCGATTCATTATTACCTGACGTACTTGATGAGATAAACCAATGGGTTGCTGAGGTTAGCTTCCTCTGTTACATTGAATCTTTATTATAAGCTACAAAAAATAATAACCCATATCCATATTTTATTTTTACCAAGTTTTAATCGAGATCGAGGTTTATCCAATAGTTCACAATGATGTTTTGCAGCAAACATTTTGGTTAGCAGCACCATCAAACAAAGTGGATCTGTTGAAGTTGTTGTTTGCTTGAGGAATATCTAAAGCGGGATTTCTGTCAAAGAAACCAAAAGGAATAATGTGTATGTTGTGCATTTCAACAGGCATGACAGGGAAATCTTCAACACGAGGAACATGTGTGAAACCTAAAGTGGCCCAAACAACAACGTCTTCATTTCTGACATTATCTTTACCATTAGCCCATTGTGCTAAACCTGTATCCATTTGTGATTGATTAGTAAATTCACCTGCAGCGTATAATTCGTTATCTCTATACTTTGTGACCCAAAGTTGCTGGGTAGCGAAATGAGCTCTTTTAACATTGAATGACTCGCTTCCACCTAAAATCATTTGTCTTGCTGGCATTTCAATTTTATAGCCAACTGGTTTACCTGAGACTGGATTTATGACATTTTCGTTGATGATTTTGTAAGCTCTGTTTGTGAATGGGGATTGTTCAACATAACCTGCCTTTTCAACAACTGTTCTGTTGGTGACGAATCCAACATCGAACTTGTTTGAAATAGGATCTTGCTTCATTCTGACGACATCATCATAGACAACTGTGTTTTTATGACCATCAATAGCTGGATCGATTCTAAATGACAAAAGATGTTGATGGTAAGCAGCCATGACACCTGGTCCAATATTAGTACCCCAAGGAACTTGGACGTTTTCGTCAATTGGCATAGTAGACAAAATACCAGTAGCTCTAACTTCAATATTGATTGAACCATCGGTGATAAATTTCAAGTTAATGATATATTCGTAGTTTGCAACAGTCGCAATAGTTTGAACAACGAATTCACGGCGTCTGGCAACAACAGCATTTTCAGTTCTGTAGTTAACATGTTTATATAAGATACCGTTATCTTGTTCGTGCATACAGACAGTGTTTGTGAGTAATTTTGGTTGACCACTACCGTCACATGTAACAGTATCGAAATACTTGATAACACCAAGACAATCACAACCTAAACCCAATGAATTTGCATTTACACCAAAACCACAATCACCTAAATCAAACGCTTGCTTTCTGTGATATGGTTCACGAGGATCACCATAAGGAACAGTCATTTCACTCAAAGCTAATCTGTAAAAAATGGATCTTCCTTTGAATGAAGCATCGTAAACAGCAAAACCTTCTCTGGAATTGGGAGCAACTCTAAATTCCCATCCTTGCCATTTAACCTTAGACCCTTCTATATCAAAGGAAGGACCTTCTGGTTGTTGAACAAGTAATGGTTTCATTTCTCTCAAAATAGTTTCACCATTCAAATCTGGATGATATTCGACTGCTTTCACAGGTTTCCATGGCAAGGTTGGTGTGGTTGTTTCATCAAAGCCACTTGGCAAGTAATCCATTCTGACGAATTTCTTTGTGAAAGCTTCAAAAACTGGGGAGAATTTTAATGGCACAGAATAATGGTTTGATTCCATATGGTCACCGGCGGTAGTAAGGTACATGTAGAATTGGACCAATGGTCTGGTTTCATTTGAACTATCAGTACCATAAATCCATGGATCATTTCTCACACGGGCGTAAGATGGTAACTTCAATTTGGCAACTTCAGCTTGAACAATAGGATGGTTATTACAGAATTCTTCCAATTCAAGAACATCTTCAGGTAAAATAGGACCAATAACACCTTTTGGCAAATCTTCTTTTGTTATTATGTGACCAACTGTAACATTGACCAAAGCTTTGTGGAAGTTTTCACCATTATCTGTGAAGTAATAAGCATACAATACACGGGAAAGTTCAGGAAGTTTACCTCCAAATTTTTCTGCTTCAAGATATTTCAACATTGACAGCTTTGGAGGGTCACATCTGTCTATTTGAACAAAATGAACATTGGCATTTGGAGGATAAGCATCTTTGATCAATCTAGATGCTAATTTCATCTCATAGTCTCTTATTGAGTCAAAAGGATGTACTGACATGGTGAATATATATAAGTTCTATAGAGTTAAATGAGATCTTGTATCTGTATAAGTCTCTTCTGAGTTTCTCTATCAATAACACTGATAACAATCACACTTAATGAAACGGGAAACGCAGCAGTTTATATAATTTTTTGTGTAGCACTGAATCTAGCGAGCACACCAAATCATTCAGGTAGTTAAGACATAGATAACGCTGTTTGCAGCCAACACGCAAAGAGCTTCCCAGAAAGGGAACCGGGATTTTTTCGAGAAATATAAAGCCGAACAATATCTCGAATTTTGAATTCCGACGTGACAAACTATATGAATTGGCTGTTGTGGAGCACATAATATCCCCGATCATCACCACCTATCTCAAGCTATGAGCTACAGTAGAACAAGTTCGTCCATTAATAATTGTTCAAAGAGATATGTCAGGCATTATTAATGACGAACGTGATTGTCCATGAACCTCAACAATCAAATATTTGTACTGCATGATTTGTGAGATGGAGGGTTTTGTGCAATTTGTCTGTCTCAATCAACCACTGTAGGTGCAACCTGTCAATCCTTATAACATTGTCAAGGTCAACAATGTGAATTCCGGTCACAATGTTTGCGGTTTTAATGAGAATATGAAATTTATCTCCAAAAGAGACAAACCGGAATTGTCACGTGATTATTTTATATACCGGCCCGACATTCTTTTTTGGGCCTTCTGACTTCACTCTCTTATCCAGAGAATATAGTGGGCTCATAATTGATCGTGATCGCGAAAGCTATGCGGCCAACTTTTGTTTCTGCGGCTCTCGCCCAAAGAAGAAATGGCTTGTACTTTCCTGAAAAAGAAGCTCGTGCCACAGCGGATCTAGCGAGTGGTAGTGGTACACCACATCAAAACACCAATCTTTCCTTATTGACACACGCCAAAGTACTAACTTGGCTTTATATGGGATAAATGGTGCAAAATGGGAACAGTTCAAAGATACCAGCGTGTTCTGTATTTATTTTGGATCCGGGTCTTCAATCAAAGGGTGATCATGCCCAGATATTAATCGGGAACTACATCAATTGGATGCACCAATAACCACAGCTTGCTATTACTCGAATGAACGCAACGGAGATGATCACCACATGGCAAGAAGTACTGACAATGAAGACTACAATTAGCCGAGTGAATAGAGAATTATATAATAATGACTACTCATCAATGTTGTAGAATATTTGATAAAAACACAATCGAGTCGGAGTTGAAATTCAGGACAAACCAGTAGGAGTGTATCGTTTCCTGGACAGTAACCTATTCACAACCCCGGACATGTTTGAAATGATGTAAATCGTTTTCTTCAATTATTGTGAATTCTTAATCAAGGGATGTATGAGAGTTGAAACACAAAGAAAACCCAGAGGGAATTCCTCAAAACTTTTCAGTTAGAGCGCCTGCTTCTCCCTCTTGCCTCTATTCATTCGCCGCTATCCTTGGTTTGCGATTTGAGACAAGAAAATGATTTTGCCGCAGTTAGGTCGACATCTTACTGACTCCATGTTTTGAAGTTTAGCTAACATAGAAGCCAACTAAACAGTTTGCCAACATCTTGTCATAATTGACCCAACTGTGATATTTATTGAATAACAAAGTTCCATCCCTACCACTGCATTTCATAATCTCATCCACACCACCTGGGTGAAAGTTCAAGTACGGAGTGATATTGTAAACTTTTCTATTGATACAAGTCCAGCTGTCTTCCTTTGAATTGTGTTTGCCGAGCAACTCCTTAGTGACCATCATGGGAAACTGCTGTGGTTCTATTCCTCTTAAGTTTGTGCCACTTGATTGCAAGCTGGCCCAATCCAAAGGTGAGTGGCCAGGACTCAATCTGATTTTGTTTCGATTAGGCACTGCAGAGTCTGAAGCCCTTTGAATCGAGTTCACCTGGGGAAATAAATATGCAGGCATTATGGATATGAGCAGCTAGTGCCTCTGTCAAGTATAATATGTAAAAAAAGGTCTATTAAATAGGCTTATCAAAAGTTCTTGACGCTTGAATATAACTTTCCGTTTTGAGCCTGATTCAAAAAACGAAGACAAAAAATAAATCCAAATGCTTACATAAACACATAATGAAAGTTACGTAATTTCAAGTAGCTGGTTGTATATAATAGGGTTATATACTCGTGAGCTCCACAAAGGCAGCAAAACATCAAGGTTTTTGCCTGATGAAGTGGCAAATATAGTTTTGAGGTATCCTGATACTGTCTATAAACAAAGCTATACGATGAGGTTGCTTTTGATAGTATCTCAAGCCTCCAATCACAGGACTTTCTAGTTCGAGAGGAGAATCATAGGGAAGACGCGGAACATATAATTAAATCCGGGGAAGATCCATCAACTCATAACAAGATTCATCATTTGAAATAAGAAAATCCCACGGATTCTGAACCACGATTTCTTGCTCCATGAGCGTCATTTCTCAGTTACATCTGCTAATTGTCACTGGTAACCCATACTTGAATCCAGTCCACACACAAACACTATCTCAGCATTCTATATTTAATCACCTTTTGAATTGGTGGTCCTCAACTAGTCCTCGCATAAGAAATAACATCTTCATTGCTACAGGTCTTTGCTTATCTGGCTTCTATATTCTAGCACCCTCAATATTCACTTCTAACTCAATGGTATTTTCAAAGAGGCCCGATAGATTTACTACTGGTTTTATCAACTTCAGAAATGATTGTTTTGCAAATTCTTCAATTCAAGCAATAAGTTCTTTACCTGGTGTGATTGAATACTTGAATACTTTCATTACTGCTTTCAATGAATTTGAGAGCCTTTCGATTTCTAACAACGATCGAAAAGAGGAGGAATTTGCTGTTCCTTTACATACAGCCTTGGCAAAAATGCTCAAGGAATTAGGGGAAACGAAGTTGAATACTCACACAATATCGGTCTGGACATTTTTACACGTTTTGGAAAAAATATTCCACGCTAGAATATCTAGATCTCAGCATGATGCTCAGGAGTTGACTCAGCTTATCTTTGAAACTCTTGAAAATGAGAACTTGAAATTCAAGAAACTATTGGACTCGAAAGACAAGCACCAGGGTACTTTCAATGATTATTGCGATATCAACGTCCCTGAATTTCCATTTTCTGGGTTGACCATTACTCAACTCACTTGTGTTAATTGTTCAAATGTATCAAAGCCTATTTTGGCTTCTTTCTTGATGTTGTCCTTACATACACCAGAAACCTCACAAACTAAGTTAACTCAAATGCTTTTGAACAACGAGCGTGAGGTTATAGAAGGTTATCATTGTTTACGATGCTCTCTCAAACATATATTGGAGACCGAATCTGAGTTAGCAAATACAAACCAAGAGTATAAATCGAAAATTGATGCTCAAGAGTCTGCTATAATTGAAAAGTTAGAAGAATTAAACTATGAACAGGTAGCAATAAACGAGGATATTCCTGAAGATGTTGAAAATTACATAAAATTATATAAAAAGGGCAATACTGATATTACAAAACTTCGCTCAAAAGTTATCAAAAACAACAGTATTTTGAAGCCACCTAAAGAACTAGGCATTCATTTATCAAGATCGATAATTACAGCACAGGGTGCCGTGAGAAACTCGTGTCAAGTTGAGTTTGAAGACTATTTGAAAATTGAAATTGATTCCCAGTATTATGAAACTTTGGTGCACTTGAAAAGTACCGACTATCACCAAGTGAATCTGAAAATTTTAACCACCGATGAAAATGATGTGGAGGACATAGATGATAATATTGAGATTTCTCAAGATTCTGAACCATCCAGTGAGGATAGGGATGAATTGGAAGAACAAGCTGAGACTGAAGTTCAGTTATCCGGTGATGGTGACTCAACATCTGTTTCTTCTTTGGAAACGATCAAAGATGATTCGCCTGTGAAAGAGCAAGGCCTATCAAATATTCAAGAAGAACGATTGAAGGAATCATTCAAACACTTCAATTTGACCAAAAATAATTACAAGTACAGATTGAAATCAATTATCAAACATTATGGGTCACATACTCAGGGTCATTATGAAGTTTACAAGAAGAAGCCCATATTTGTCAGAGATAAAGAGGGAAACTATTTAAAGTTATATCCCGAAATTAAATTACTGGATCCTGAAGATCAACTCACCTCAAAAAAGTCTTCTCGATCTAGCTCAGAAGATTTCTTAACACCAGACGATGATTCTCAGAACAATAGACTAAGAAGAAGACTATCGAGTATGGTTGGACGTCGCCGCCCTTCGATCATAGTGTCTGATCCCCCTATATTGAACTCTTTCGAATTAAACTCGAAAAATGACGGAACAACGACACCTCAAGAGATAGAGGTAGATCAGAAAGACTTCGATTTGAACTGGAGTACTTCCTCTGGCAATAACGAGAAAGTCAAGTTGAAGAAGATACCAACAGTTTGGAAGTATCCTTTCTGGAGAATAAGCGATTCAAGAGTTACAGAAGCATCGAAGGATGATGTTTTAAATGAGAAACAAGCTGTCTATATGCTCTTTTATGAGCGCATAGATAAATAAAGTAATATACGAGTAATATGATTGTATTTTCTATAAGCTATGTTAATTTTTCAGCACAGTTTTGCAAAGTGTATAAACACGCAAACATGATCTCGTTTTATATTCTCGAGCTTGAATGAGCAGGTTTACGTTTCGAACCAAAGTTACACGTGAAAAGCTGTTTAATTACATTCAATTTCCTTTTCAGCAACCGAGACCATTTCTAATAATACAAAAATTTTTTAAAAACTTCAAACCAAATAGTTAATGCATTCGATAGTTTATTTGTCATTTTCTATCTCAATTTTTATTACTTTTTTCTTGAGCCATGGCGAGATCGAACAGCTGCAGCTAGCTCTCTTAATGCATTGATTTTTTCAGATAAATTACCTGTAGTATTCCCAGAAACTTCCCTTGAAGATCTTGATTCAAAATTCTCAAATTTCAACGGCGACGAGGCAGAAGTTGAACATCCACTATTTAAAAGAGCGCTAAAATTGTGTGAATTATTATTTCTTAATGGAGTGCTCAAATTACTAGGTAAGAAAATTGATGGGGAGTTTGGTGTCGTAGGTTTGTGCAAGTTTTGTCTTGGTGAATATACACCAGTAGATGAGCTGTGTGATCTATTTGGTGATTTTGAAGGGATACTAGGACTGTTGTATATGATATGTTTCTCCAAGTATGATATTTTTTTATTTGATTTAGACTTCCTTGTAGATTCCACGTTCGATAAGATTTCTTTTTGAAGCGATCTTGTTTCATTTGATTTCAACTGATGTTTTATACCTTTAATTGTTAAGTCGCTGTTAAAATTTCTTCCCAATCTGATAAACGAATTTATCAATTTTTCGTTAATATTGTAACCATCTATACTGTTCGGTATGGGTGAGCTCTCGAAAGGTTGTAAGCTCATATCACAAAATAATATACCCGAAACAAAGTTTTTGATTTCCTTATCGTTAAAAATGGAAACCAAATCTAAAAGTTCACTCACTTTTGACAATGGTGTATTCGACTCCGATGTATCCCAATATAACAATAATAACTGAACCCTGTAATTTGAATACTTTTTGACCAACTCTATGATTTTTCTTAAAACTTTACCATCTCTCCTTAGTTTATGTTCTAAGGTTATATCAACTTTATTGGATTTGGTAATACCACACTCGAACAAAATAAAGCTGTTCAATCCAAAATATTCATCGTTTGTATAGGTGTTTGGTAATCCAAGCAATTTGATCCGCAACTGGTTATCTTTCAACAAGTTCTCATATGTTAGCGATTTGGAATTTGCTGTTAAACTTAACTTTGAGTTCAACCACCTTGAACATGATGATTCCCAACTTTCAACCACTAGCAAGAAGTTAACCTCAACATAATCTGATACAATATCCAACTTGATATTTGATGTAGCGTACTTGAAAAATGCGTCATACAAGTCAATTGGTTCCCAAAGCTCTTTAATTATGTTCCGTTCCTGATCTATTGATACTATATCAGAAGAATCTAAATCATTGTACGGATTTTTTTTCAAGAATGCTTTTCTTTTGTGTGGATGTAACAATGATATAGAATCTTGTCTTGAAGGAGAAATTTTGCGCTTTGACGGGACACCTAATTGTTTAGATACAAGTAAAAATTCCTCCCTTTTTTTTTTTTTCATATCATATTTCTCTTTGGCTTTTTGAGCAGTGCCAATAACTTTTTTGATAGCTTTTCTCTTCAAATGGATTTTCTCGAAGTTCTCACATACTGCAGACAAACTGCTCATGTACACAAATTCATCGATGAAAGCATTGTACAAATCAAGACTCAAACTATCAACCAATGCCCTTTTTTCCCTAGTGAAACTTTCATCTTCTATAATTTTTGGGGCAAAATTTTTTATCTCACTATGTACAACATCTAGCAAGATCTCGTTCAATAATGTATTAGCTGCATTGTGATAATGAGTCAGCTCAGTGAGCCTTGGTTTTGGTTGAGTCGCTTTCAATTCGATATTTGCTTTTCCAATGCTAACAAACTGAGGCCGATTGAATTGAACAGGAGTATTCATGATGTCCAGCTTCACCAACGGTTTATTGACAGGCTCGGTTCCATTGGAAACCGTAGAGTTTGATTTGTCCAATGAAAAATCAGATCTCAGTGTGTTTGTTGATTGAATTATAGTCTTCTGTTGAGGATGAGCATTGAATGAAACTGCGAAGTTTTTCTTTCCAAAATCTAAAATTTGTTTTGGTAGCTTTTCCGGTGTTTTATGCTTTGGTTCGCTGGGGTTTTTGATTTCAGTTATATCCTGATTGAATATATTGTCGTTAACGTTTTTGGAACTAATTGGACCAGAAGCAAAGTTGCTTGCAAATGAGTCTGCATCGGAAGATCCATTTTTGCTTCCAGGCAACAAAAACGCATTTTTGGATTGAATAGCAGTATTTTGCAAAAAATTATTTTGTAAGTTATTCTGTTTTTCTTGTGAGCCAAAAGTGACGTTTTGAGTTTGAGCGTGTTTAAGTGCTCCAGTTATAGAGGAAGCTCTTCCATTGAATGTTTTCGCATCAATTGGTATAGAAGAATGGTTTGTGACCGTCTTGTCGAGACCCAATCCTAAATCACCATTTGATCTTCCAGAGTTGACATAATCCTTGATGCTTTGCCCTTGCGAGATTTTCGAGTCCAATTGAGAAGAATAAGCTTGTGCTAATTTCGGCTTGTCGTGGATCGAATTCAATTTATATTGATTTTCTAATTTGTCTCTATTGAATAAATCGATAACCAAAGCTCCATTTTCATCCAGCGAGAAATCAACATCAAAATGTTTGGAGAACGTGACCAATTTTTCAACTGAATCAAACCCCAAGAGAGTTTGTAACCGCGACGCATCATACGCTTTACCCTTTGAATGATAGCAGCGAGACATTGACTTCATAGCGTAAAACCGTATTTCATTGAAGTGAGTTTCCATTAAACAAGCCAAAAGAACTGGCGTTTCATCACTATAAACAACTTTAAAAAATTCCTCAAACAAATTCAAAGCATCAACAAGATTAGTATAACTTCTCTCTATGATATTGTTTTGTAAAATCAATCCTCTAAACATCAATGCCTTTTGAACTAAATTATGGCCAAAAATGTCCAGAGGTAAGGTTTGGATGACTCTTTCTAGCTCAGGATCTCTTAGGTGACTGATCAAATAATATGCTCTAAATTCAGCCTCATTAGGTGAGCTACCCCCTCTATTTCTAACATCTTCATATATCTCAATTAAAGTCTGTAATGCTTTATTCATTTGTTCCAACTCTTGTTGTTGTGAATATTCCACATTCGATCCAGCCATAATATGAAGACAAATCAAATGAATTCGTACAATACGTTCATTACAATCTATTGCCTCTGGACCTGAGTAATTTTGGTAAGTAAAATCTTGTCTTATGGACCTTGTACGATCCCAAATGAACGAGTATGATTCTGGTAAACTAGAAATAACTTCATCAACCAAGTAATTCAATGTTTTTACCAATATATGTGGTGGACGAACATCAGATGGTAAAGGTGGCGGTTGACCAGCAGCCGGCCTAGAAAAAGCCTTGACAGCTCTTTCTCGAGAAATTTTCTTGGTAATAGGATCTCTTTCCAAATGTTTGACATTGTTTTCCAATGCTCTTCTAACTCGCTCAAATGTAGGACACATATCAAGACAGCTACCTCTGAACAATATGGCATCGTTCAAATCTTTTCTGGTGTTCTCTGCATCCACAAGAGATTTTTTTTCCATCTCCTTCCTCTCGATTTCTCTCATCTTCTGAAAGTCTTCATATAAACCTTGCACATCATCACCTTTGGCCTTCTCCATATCTATCATTTTCTCTTGGTTTTTTATATCCCAGTCATCCACCAAAAGCTCCGGAGCCACCAACAATTTCTTTTGTAAAAGGAAAAATCTTGGTATAGGTCTGGGTTTTGATCCATGTTTCCTAAACCCCAAGCTCTCTGGGTTGGAAATCAACGGGCCAGCTAAACTAATTTCTTGAGAAGTGAAAACCTGCATTGGAGTTGCACTCTTGGGATAGTATATGACGGGGGTAGGTTCTGCCATGCTGTCGCTTTCGGGGCTTTCATCTTTCACCTTGTTCTTTCTCTTTATGACCTGTTTCTTAGAACCTTTCTCAGTCTCTGACCTAAACGTCTTTTTCCTGAAATTGAACCCGTTTTTTGAATTTTGACCCAGCTGCTTCTCAGTTTTTCCTCTGAATCCATCACCATTATAGTTACTCGCCGGATTGCCAGCTTTGAAACCTGTGTTAAAATTGGGATTGGAACTGGTCTGAAGGCCGAAGGCTGACATTCTCAATAATTGGGCTCCACTTTATAGGTTCACCTTAGCCACCTTGATTACACTAATCCCTTCAGTATCAAATTTTGAATGGCAGGTCAAATAAGAAAGTATATCACAGCAACTGGAGAGTTAGATAAGTTTGAAGGTTTCCAACACTATCATATCAAGGTGCTTTTCACTTCATGAAGGTGCACAACAAGAAAATCAACTCATCTTGTGATGGTTTTTGCACTACACCAACCTCAAGGATAAAATGAGGCCCTCGCCCAGCAAAATTTAGGCGTACGTGATGGTTTTACTGAGCTCATAACACGGTCACTGATATTTTTTCAAATTGAGTCAGAGCTCTCGGGTTATAACATTTTGAAATACTTTTTTGACTCTTGTCATCTTATAACAACTAAATCATCTGTCGAAATGAGTATCAAAAAAGCTGGTGTTTTAGGTGCCACTGGAAGTGTTGGTCAACGTTTTATTTTATTATTGGCGAATCACCCACAATTCAAAATCGAAGCTTTAGGTGCTTCTGCTCGTTCTGCTGGTAAAAGATATGAAGATGCCGTAACTTGGAAACAAACTGATCTTTTGCCAGAATCTGCCAAAGATATCAAGGTTTCTGAATGTACAGTTGAAGCTTTCAAAGATTGTGACATTGTTTTTTCAGGTTTAGATGCAGACTTTGCTGGAGAAATCGAAAAAGCGTTCGTTCATGCTGGATTATCAGTAGTGTCAAATGCTAAGAACTACCGTAGGGGTGTTGACGTTCCATTGATCGTTCCTATAGTCAATCCTGAACACATATCAGTCGTTGAACAAAAAGTCAAAGCTGCAAAGGCAACTGGTGCTGCAAAACCTGGTTTCATCATTTGTATCTCTAACTGTTCCACTGCGGGTCTCGTCGCTCCATTAAAACCTTTAGTTGAAGCTTTTGGTCCTATTGATCTTTTGACCACAACCACTTTGCAAGCCATTTCAGGTGCCGGTTTCTCTCCAGGTATTCCGGGTATTGATGTTTTAGATAACATTGTTCCATACATCAGTGGTGAGGAAGACAAAATCGAATGGGAAACCAAGAAAATTTTGGGTGGTCTCAACGCAAGCGGTTCCGAGTTTGTTCCTTTGAGTCATGATGAAATGAAAGTTAGTGCTCAATGTAACCGTGTTGCTGTAAGTGATGGACATACTGAATGTATTTCCCTTAGATTCAAAAACAGACCTGCCCCATCATTGGAGCAAGTTAAGAAAGCTTTGCGTGACTATGTTTGTGATGCTAAGAAGTTAGGATGTCATTCAGCACCAGAGCAAACCATTCATGTTCTCGAACAAAATGATAGACCTCAGCCTAGATTAGATAGGGACAGAGACGCTGGTTATGGTGTTTCTGTTGGTAGAGTCAGGGAAGATCCTGTCTTGGATTACAAAATGGTAGTTTTGTCTCATAACACTATCATTGGTGCTGCTGGTGCTGGTATCTTAATTGGTGAAATTTTGATTGCGAAGAATCTTATTTAGGTTTCGGATTTTTCATCAAGTTTCAATTTCTTTTCCAATTAATGTCATGAAATTTCTTTAATGTTTTCGGTTGTATAGAGTATTAAAATCAATGATCAGTTGGTATTCTTATATTTCTCAGTGTGTGTAAGCTTCGATTGTAGTACCGCCATGGAAGTGTCATGTTCGCTTCAGTAGGTACGGTAGAGACAACGGTCATTGACTTCGAAATTTTTAATTCACCACATCGCAGAATTTTTTTAACATTTCTACCAAACTTGATATTGCCATATCCATAAGTAATACAAGTTAGACGCATATCTTCTGGGTATATTAATAATGGATTTTGCAATAAGAATCCCCACTTACCTTCCATGAATCAAGAAATAGACCTTACAAAGTTTGAAAAATTGGATCCCCCAGACTTGGCATCTCATATCTTCGAATTGTATACTGTTCACAAACCCCCTGAACATACACATTTGGGATATATAAGTAGGACATCAAACTCACTTTCAGTCTCAATAGGAAAAGATGTGGAGTTTGAAATAGAGCAGTCATTGACTGAGTTATCGTCTGGTAGGGAATCATCATCTACAGGTTTTGTATGTTGGCAAACTACCCCCTTGATCGCCGAATGGTTATTATTCCATGAAAACTGTCCTTTCAGAAAAATCTTCCAGTATCATAATAACCTCGTCATAGTGGAGTTGGGGGCAGGAGTATCTGGGATTATTGCTTTATCATTGAGTCCCAAATCTGGGCATTACATCGCGACAGATCAAGAACATTTATTAAAACTCCTCAAAAGTAACATATCTAATAACATATCTGGTGTAAGTAGTGAAACTATTGAATGCTTGAAGAACGTTAAGAAAGGCAGTAACTCCAAGGGTTACAGAAATTTGTACTCACCCCAACCCATTCAAAATCCCAAAATAGATGTGGTTGAATACGATTGGGAACAGTTAGAATATGGATTTGCTAATATTCAAAAACTCATCAACTTGAAATATTCGAAAGGCGACGAGCCGGTATTCCCAGACTTCATTATTGCATGTGATACCATTTACAATGAGTATCTTGTCCCTTATTTTGTTGAGGCTTTAGTCAAGCTAATGGGGGCCAGTACAGGTGCGTTAGTAAATCTTCAACTCAGGGATGAGCTGGTGTTGGAATATTTTCTAGAGTACTGTTTTGACAAAAATTGCGATGTTTATCTCATTCCCTTTGAGTATGCATTACCTGAGATGAGAG
Organism: Cephaloascus fragrans; assembly: GCA_003707825.3. Taxonomy (NCBI): domain Eukaryota; kingdom Fungi; phylum Ascomycota; class Pichiomycetes; order Serinales; family Cephaloascaceae; genus Cephaloascus; species Cephaloascus fragrans. The sequence continues at coordinate 1,504,281 of PPLN03000001.1, forward strand.
AAGGCTTTGTCGCGTATTACATTACCAAAGGATCGAACTCGTATGCTACTTAGTTATTTTCTCAAGTGAAGAGGTTTATCCAGTAAAACGTCTGTAGTTGAAGCTCGGTGATTGGATTGGCTTTGTATTCCACACTTCAGCGTCCTTACAAAATCAGTAAATAAAGCTATGTTTGCTCTGTTTTCTTCTGGCATCTGAACAAACTAAACAGCGCCTTAATATCTCTTGACCGAAATGAGTTATCTCGTTAGTTATTTACAGAGTAGTTGATTTGGGTTTTCGATTCTCGTACGTTGAGTGTCAAAGAAAACATTTATCAAATCAATAATTTTAAGCAGGTGTTCATTTCAATCTGCGACAAGATAGAATTTGCACCTTTTCTCAAAACAATAACTATGTTGGTATTTTCAACGATTGAAACTCGAATGAATATGAAAATAACCCATATCACAACTTTCAACCCAAAATTGCAGCTTCACCTTATTGTTAATGGTCGTTACAAATTTTAAGTGTGGGAAAACGTTCACTAGAATTTATCAATGAATGACAATAACCCGCAATATTTGAAAAACAGATATGTTGTTAGGGATTCCATTAGAACTGGCCAATAGAGCATCCCACCATCAAACGAAAGAATTCTATCGAAAGTGGCTATTGGTATATGGCTGCAAAATTTATTACATAATCAGCAAAAAAATAGCATCTTAATAAATCATGTTTCGACCTACGACTTGTCAATGTGGATGGGTTGATAGTAAATTGTTGCCTGCTATGCTATTACTGAATATAAATTTAGGTTTTTTGATATAATATTCCAAATGGTATACTGAAAAAAAATGGAAACTTATCGATGTAGTATTTACCCATATTTGATTCAAGTATAAATCCCACGACAAATACATATTCGAATATTTGATGATTTAATTTAATTTTGTATAAATGAAGTAACCTTCACACAATCATTCCCAACTTTGGTCAAAAAAGTATCAAAGCATGCCAACGAAAACTCTTATTCCTCTTGAATCAAACCCAGAAATTTTTACATCCTTGGCTCATAAATTGGGACTTATCAACTTGTTATCGTTCCAAGATATTTACACTCTAAGTGATGAGCAATTCATAGAACCAATATATTCTGTGATTCTTCTTTTGCCAATCGCGGGGGCGTATGATGCTGATACCAAAGCAAGCTATAAAAATTCTGGTATTTATGACTATGAATTGGCAAGCCATATAAGATGGTTCAAACAAGTTTTGAAAAATGGTTGTGGATTGTATGCCTTGATCAATATCTTGTGTAATTTGCCTGATGAGTTGATTGTCTCAAGCAGTTTGGCGTCGAGCTTGATCGAATGCCACGACAACAGTGAGGGTGACAAAGAGAAAGAGACGGGTGCTAAAATAACTGAAATTGAAGAAAGATTATATGAAAACTACTCCAAACAAGGACAAACGGAGGCGCCAGAGGCTACAGATGATGTCAATTTGCATTTCATTGTCTTCACGAAGGGTTTAGATAACCACTTGTATGAACTTGATGGGAGAAGAAATGGCCCTCTTGATTTAGGGGATATTGGCGAGGTAAGAAATATTTTTGGGGAAACTCTTATCAGTAAGATTCAGTTTTACATGGACAACACTGACGAAGAGAACATGAACAACTTTGCTATCATGGGATTGGGCCCCTCATTAGACTTCGACTAGTGCTAAGTGATCCAACACATCCAAACATTAATATAAATGAAATCAGAGTGAATGGAATGCGTAGCCTTTTATTTGTTTCTGTTTATATTTGACCTTTTATGTCAATTTTTTTAGAGATTTTAGAGTACAATTCCTCTAATTTATACTTGGCCTTTGCACAATCAAAGCTAACATTCTCGTCATTCGATATACAGTAGTCAAGGAATTTCTCTTTCAAGAAATCAATCATAGAATCCCTATCATCAAACTTCAACTCTGTTACCAAAAAATCGAGCCATATTTTTTTGTAAGTCTTACTTATTTTGTAAAGTGCCTTGATCCTTTCTTTTTCGATGAAAAATGAAACCAACTTCTTACCTTTGTTTTTTGTGGCTGAATATAATTTGAAGAAATCATGGTAATTTCCAACCAATTGACTCTTATGCAATTGCAAGGCATCCTTTATCACCAAAGATTTCAAGCTCTTCGGATCCAAAGTTAGTTTCAATTTATATATGTCATTGTGGTTTTCTGTCATGATATAATACAAAATTCTATACGCAATAAACTCAAACTTATTTTCTCCTTTTACATGACTTAATTGATATAGTGACATCAACTGAGATTGACATTGATTATACTCCCCTAAATCATTATTATCAATAGCGATTCTAGCGTGTGTCTCATATACCTTCACACTAAAATCGTTCTTAATAAACTGCACCGTCAAGTCCTGTCGAAGAGACTTGAATTGATCGCATATGTATGAGTAATTTTTATTTTTTCCAAATTTATCCAAGATATATACCAATGATTTTTTTAATATTGGTAAAGGCCTAACCCTTGAGGAGTCAGGCGCGGAAGTTAGTCTCAAGTAGCCTTTTTCCAAATCCTTACACGTACCTATTAATGGCTTGTTTATCTCCCCTCCCCATTCAATATCTATACTTGAAGATGATACATGATTCAATTCTTTCTCGAACCTCTCCATCCTGCTTTGTTTTCTTCTTTCTGACAAATAGTTAGTATCGCTACCTTCTCCAAGATCATTATGGTGTCTTTTGACGCTGTGATTTTTGGAAGGTAAGAAGCTGGAGTTTGAAGGCAAAGGTAGTTTGCCCTTTGAAGGTAAAAGGGTCTTTTTGCTATCGTTCAACTTCTCCAACTTTGTGTTACAATATAACTCTAGAACAAAACAGGTTTTGTCCAAAATCGGCAACTTCTGCTTGGTCCAGTCATTTTCCCATATCTTGTTCTCCTGAAACCCTTTTTGCATTAGTTTTTGAAGTTGGTTCTGAAATTCTATCTTGTCCGTTTTATTCAAGGAGTTAGATTTAACAAAACAATCGTTCACAAATGCTTTCAAGCTGTTGGGCCACTGATCTTCTCCGGTTTTATTATTATCATTCTCATTATTATTCTTCTTTTTGTAAGAGCTAGTATTGGCATTAGTGTTGGCATTGGCGTTGGCGTTATTCTTTCTATTGCTAGAACCCAATTCAGTTACAGGATTAACCTCATTATATGTAGCCATATTGATATTTATTAGTGTTGTTTATACTATAGTAGTAAAAAAGATCACGGGAGCCTGGTGTTCAGTAGGTTTGCGTCCTGTAGTTCAGGAGTATATTTTGATGGATAGGTATGATTACTTATGAATTTGTATTTTTTATCAGAATTCGGCCAGATTCCTAGATGGCCCTCTTATATATTCTATTTGGATGCTGTATTAGTACTTATTTATGAGTATCAAACCAAGCGCTTAAACAAGTTATTGTGTCATAAGAGTCTATAACATATCTATAAGAAAAAATAAGCGCTATAACAAGAAGAACAATCTCATTCCAAATTACATAATAAAAGCGCAAAACTTATATAATCACACAATGACTAATCAGTTACCAAGCCAAAGCCATTTTTTTTGGCGAAAAATCAATGAAAATTCGTGGTGATGAAAATGGATACTGGCTTCATTCTAGCAGACTCTCGATCAGTAAATTGTGTCTCACTCATAGAAATAATCTAGCTTGCCAGAGATTCAGGACGGTAGACTTCATTTACAGCAGCTGAAATAGTCATGTCATTGAAATCAATCACGAGGCCCTCTAGACCCTTCATATCATCCTTCGCGTTGTGCCGTCAGTTCTCTTCGAACCTGGTTTTGAGAGATGACGTTAAACAAGGAGCCATCCAAAAGGAGAAATTACAGGCCAAGGAACAGAATAAGAAAGCAGAGCTCAAAAGAGCTTTGAAGAAGAAAAACGCCGCCCGTGCTCTTCCAAGCACTTCTCCATTATATATGAAAGTCTCTGACGCCATGAAATATCTAAGAGCAGCGGAAGTTGGAAGACCTGTAAATGAATCTGTGATATCTCTTTTGATCACAGTGTTTGCGGAAAGAGGTACGCCACAAATAACTGGCAATATTGTGTTTCCAACAGCTTTTAAAGAAACCAAAATTTTGGTTTTCACCAACAACCCAGAACAAGCTGAATTATGTACCAAGATGGGTGCTGCTAAGGTTGGCGGTACTGAATTGATAGCGCAAATACAGGAGGGAAAAGTGCCTTTGAATTTTGATAGCGCTTTTGCTACTCCGGAAATTGCTAGTCAGTTGAATCCCATCGCAAAAAATTTGGGTTCCAGAGGGTTGTTTCCAAGTGTCAAAAGAGGGACGGTTTCTGAAAATGTTAGCGAGTTAGTTTCGTCCGCTTTGGGTACGGTTGTGTTTAGACAAAAGAACAACGCCATTGGTATTGCGATCGGAAGAGCTGGTTTTACTGATGCACAAATATTGAAGAATATCATTGCTGCTTCTCAGGCCGTCAAACAATCCGTCGCATCTATGAAAACCAAGAAGCCCCCTATTGTTGGTCAGACAGTTCTCTCATCTACTCATGGTCCGGGTTTAGTTATTGATTTTTAATGCTACTACGGGGGTAGCTCAATAAATATCTGGATATAGAATAACCGAAATTCATAAAATAGATTCAAACTATTCAAACCTCTTGTTTTGTTTATCCATTTTGATGAAACTGATTGAATTTAGACGATCCAAACTTGTATATATTTCCAAGGAATAGTTTTGACAAACTTTGTCATATTGTAGCAACTAGTCGTATCTAATCGTATCGTGTACTTTGATGAAGATGGTCCTAATGTAATGATCTGAAGAGTATGGTAAGTGCACACTTTGACAGCATTTAATAAATATGTATTCAACCATGTCTTGTATCCAACTTTTATTCTGACACTTCAATAAACTGAATCGAAGGTTTAAAAGCTGATACTACTGTCGTCTACTTCAATTTGAGCCACTTGTTTTATTCACATTGAAAAAGACATGTTATCGAAAAAAAATGCTGAAGTGGTGGAGTCTGAGCAAACCAAGCGAGACTCATTGGCAAGAAAGTACATTTTGGTGATCATAGTATTGACTACAGCATTATTCGGTTTACCTATATGGTATGGCACCACAAGCATATACAGAGCGGAGCTACCAGTCAAAAGAATATATGGCACTAGCAATGATTTGACCAGTGACCTCAAATTCAAAATTCCGATATATTTGGATATACCAAACTCACAACAAAGGCTCATTCCTAAAACTCAACAATTGATCGACCGAGAGATTGAAAAGTTGAATCCCAATTTAGGCCAAGTTTGGGCCATTGAATTGAAAAGAGGTAAAGCAACAGAAGATGATTATTCAATCAAGTTGGAAAAGACTAGTAATGATCAAGAGTCGATCTTCATTTCTCCATTCACCAAAGAAACAACTATATTTCTCTCTGAAAAGGTTATAACTGAGAATATTGTTGACGATTTCATAATGAGAGTGATTATTTATGATATATTCTATGAAGAGATAATTGAAATCAATAAAATTTTGACTGGGTTCAAAGAAGATAAAAGTGTCATAGTTCCTTACGACTCCAACTTTAATATAGTATTTTCTTTATTTGTCGAGAGTGGTGTCCCTGTTACATGGAATATTACATCTGCATTGTCTAGTCTTCAACCGATGTTGAATACATTGGGAAGTTACGCGAACTTTACTATTGATACTCAAATTCAATACTATTCACAATTGACTCATTATCCAAAATATGACGAATCACTGAAGTCTTACGTTTTGAACGAAGCTGATATTTCAACATTCGTGAATTACGGTGACTGGAATTTGATCACAACTGATTCAAAACCAACACTCAACTTTATAATTTATGTACCAGAATCATCGATTCAAGGTATTCCTTTTTTGATTGAAAATTCAAATACAAACTCCTTTTTGATTCCTCAATGGGGCGGGGTTCATATCTTGAATAAGAACTATGAACAGGAATCAGTGATTTCTGCTGATGAGTTACTCCCAATAATGGAAATATTTTCCTCCCAGTTATTTCAATTACTCGGGGCTACCTCTACTCCCAAATCCCCATTCATAAGAATGGACATCTTATCAAGATTAACTGTTTTCAAAAACATAAAACAAAGTTTGGAAAATTTGAAATCATTAGTAAAGTTGACCTCTTCCTTGAAACATATCTCAATTCCCGATTTCACTTTGAAGTATGTGTTGGGCTCATTGGATTGTATTAAACAATCGATCAACAGCATCACTTCTCAAAACTGGGCTCAAGCAATGGAATTCAGTTCTAAGGCTATAAAAAATTCAAATTCAGCTTTTTTTGAAAAAGGAATGGTTCAACAAGCATATTTTCCTGATGAGCATAAACTTGCTGTTTATTTGCCTTTATTGGGACCTATATTGTCAATTACCGCATTGGGCTTGATTAAGATGCTCAAGGATTTGAGACTGGCTGGATCTTTGATCAAAATATCTAGCTTGAAACTCAAAAATAAGAAAGAATAAGTTAATTACGTACTTTACATAACAAAAAATCTTCAAATGTATTTTAGCTTGTCCATTAATTGGTCAGTACAGCAGGTGTAGTATTTACTTTCTTTTTCTTGGGTTTAACTTTATCTTCAAAAAGAATGAAACTAGCAGGAACACCTTTCTTTTGCAAAAGATCGATAATCAACTTACCATGAGGTCCTTGAACTGTAACTTCAGTCAATTTGGGATTATGTGTACAAGCACCAATTGTTGAAGAACCCGAACACTTGACCTTTAATTCATCAGACAAAGATTGAGGTTTTATATAGAACTGTTCAAAATTCGATACCCTGGTAATGATTTTTCTTCCAAGTCGCATTTCTGAGATGATTTGAATTTTAGGAGGGACCCCCTTGAAAACATGTATATTCTCATTCTTTGGATCATCGTTTGGTTTCAAAATCATGTAATTCGGAGAGAAGTTTTTGAGAAAAGATGTGAAAATCTTGTCCCTTCCTATGTATGAAACTTTTTCTCCAGTGATTGAAAGCAAGTTGTCATCCAATAGAATATTTTTGGGATTTTTGGGATGAACTAAATCTTGAATTTTGATGTACTGTTTTAAAAACTCGTTCAACTCTGCACCCGTATATAAGTGATCAAAAGTCTCATCAATCTTATTGAAAAACATCCGGGACTTGCTGGTAGGCTTATATAGATTTAGAACGGTCAATTCAGACAATTTATCTTTCTTGCTGGAACTTGCCTCAGAGGAGCTGCTCACTTTCTTAACTTTATGTGGTACAAAAGTTTTGATCTCCTCCATCTCTTTCCCACTTACTGCTGTGACTATCAAGTCATCGCCTTTACCCTTCACTTTCAAAAATCCAGCTTTTTCCATCGCTTTCAAAAACTTTGCAGATTTTTTCCATGATGATTTTTTTATTGCAAGGGAACTTGAATCGACTGAGGGTAAGTTTTTCAAAATATGGTTAGCCATAAAGTTAGAAGAAGATATTGGGGTTTCAACGGTATCCAAAAACAATGTTTGGAGTAGGGCTTTCCTGAAAAAATGGTCAATATCTTGAATTGATAGCTGAAAAGCAGTTTCGGCTAATTCGTTTACATCCCCATCTTGTTGTGGAGTGCTTTCATTGGTGCCATCTTCAATTGAAGTTGCATATACCACTGTTGCTACTTCATCAGATTCATTCCCCTGCGAAAGAGTCTCTTTATCATCGGTAGCCGTGTCTTCTTCTTGTTCTAACTCTTTCATAGGAGTATCCAAACTTAAAACAACAGGAATAATAATTTCTATATCGCACATCTTGTAGAGACAGTCATCAATTCCATGAACTATTTCAACTGCAACACCAGTCCTGCCTATCACTGAATCAAATTGGGACAAGTCAAATTTACAATAACCGATGGCTTTTACCACGGTGGGATTGGCACTATCCGCGACTCCAACTACAGCGCCTTTCACACACTTTGGATCAAATGGGGGAACAGTGCCAGGTAACATTAAATCTGCTCCATTGCTTATAATTTTGATAACATGAGGATGTGTATGAACTATAGGTAACGTGAAAGGGCATTTCCATAACGTGAAAACAGTGGGTATGAGTGTTGAGTCTTTAGTTTTAAACCAGATTGGAGTTTGCTGACCGTCTGTATATATTGTGCCGCTGAATCCCAATGGCGATTTAAAAGTAGCTTGCTTTACAACCGAAGGAACTAGATTCTGTTCTGTTTCATGTGTTATTCTGTCCTGTGGGATTTTATAAGTCTCACAAATAGAAGCGAGCATTCGCCTTCTTTCTGAAGACTTCAAATTGGACAAAGCCTTCAACTACTAAAGTTAGTATAATTCAGAGACCCGATAATGGAATGAACATACTCCTGGATCTTTTTTAAACATCCTTAACCAATATTCTAAACGCTGGTGGTGTTCCTGAGGAGCAAATACTGATTTTCATTCAAACTGTTTCTCTATAAGCAAAAAATGAAGCTTCGAGCTGGGTAAAAACTTCGCGACATGCAACCACCTAAAACAATAGATATAAAAATTCGCTTTTATCAGGTTCATACTTTCACCTCGAATCAAACCTGAAAACAACAGATCAGACGCCGAGACTTTCGAAGGCATTGCAGGATGACTGTGGACAATCATTTTAGCACAATAGCGGAGAGAAGGTTCTTGGGAGTTCCAGATGGTGCTATTCTCAGTTGGTGTCCCAGCATGGATTTGTTGACTATTTCCATGAACAAAATGTCATTATGGGTTTATAGACTCAATGGTCAAAGAGTTTACTCGGTTAACAACAAAGCCATTATAACAGGCATCACATGGAAGCCAGACGGGAAATTATTTTGTTTGAGTGGGGTGGACGGCCAGTGCAAGGTTTATGATTCAAATACAGGAAAGTTGATAGTCGTTTTGACAGACAAGGACGTCACAATTACAAACAAAGCCATACTGTCTGTGAATTGGTGTCACAGAGAATCTGAAGTAGCGTCGACCAACAAATTTGATGTGAGTATAGATACTTTGTGATCTTTTTTTTTGATACTTGGGCGGCTAATACTAATTACCAGAAATTATTCGACATTGATATAACCAAATCTTTACCAAAACCGCCTCCTTTGCAAAACACTTTATCCGAGAATTTGTTTACAAGTAAGCTAGCAATTGATGATATAGATCAATCCGATGATTCAGCTATTGACTTTTTGATTTTGTGCTATAGTTCTAACAAAATCTCGATAACTCTTTACGGCCTTTTCACAATCAATAACATATCCATGGCGAGCGAGTCAGAGCACCTCAAATTTATAGCACAATGTTCCACCAGCACTTTGGAAAACCATTTTTTTGTTGCCAGAGATGATCAAAAACTATTATTGATACAATTGGAAGCTACGTTTACCCTGAAATTTGGTAGTTATTTGCCTCACGTTACATTGGCATCCTCCAAAATACTAGCAATTTTGGGGTATATTAAAGAGAGTATATCTTTATTACTGACGGATTGTAAAGGTTTCACAGATTTGCTAGGAAGATACTTAAATAATTTGAAAGACGAAGTGTCAGACTCTGGTGAATCTGATGAAATAAGGAATCGAAAAGTTATTAGTAATTTGTATGATTTACTCCTCACGGGGACGCTTGATGACTCTCTCAAAGATTTTTTGGTTGATCAATTGGGTGAAAGAGGTGTGAAAAAACTATTCAAGGCAGGAAATTCGTGCTACGATTCCATTAGAAGGATATGCTTTTATCAACTCGTAACATCGCTAGAGAGAACAATGGTGATTTTAAATTCTCTCAAAGGTTTGGCGGAGTGGGAGGATCGTGGAAAACAATTAGGCTTGAACCCTGATTATATTAAAACTACTATGAGATCCGCCAGCGAGTTTTTGAGATCAATTTATACATTCATTTGGAAAATCAATAAAGAGCAAAAATTATTCAATACATTCATTGACTGGTTGTCTTTTTGTATTGAAGAGACTTTCAATGAAGATGAACCGAAGAAAGATTTCAAAGGAAAGATAGGCGATCTCACTGTTTATTTCAACGATTATTTGATGAAATCAACGATCTTTACATTTCTTGAAATTGAACACGATGATTCAAAAATAGCAAAACAGTATTTGGTGAGTTCATACAAAGAGTTGAATCAGAATTGCTGCTCCGTGTTCAACGCGATTGAAGAATCGATGAAAAAACAAGTCAAAATCAAAAACCCTGTGGTTGTAACTAGTTTCATGGATGATGCTAAAGTTCTGATGAAAATTGTCGAAAATTATTGCTTTGTATTATTTTACAACGACGGTTCTTTGAACATAACGAGATTCAGCACAAGTGATGTCTCCGTTCTAGAAAATGTCTCTTTCAAGGTTCCTGAGTTTAAGGTGATAAAAGCCGAATTTCTTGATGATAAAGAGTTAATGATTTTAGGCAAGCAAAATGAGCACCGTAGATTGATAGCCTTTGACTATATTTCATTAAATTATACGGCAGGTACGCTACAATCTTTCAAAGAAGGTAGAGAAAGAATATTCGAAGATGATTTCAAACCTGAGCATTTAACTGTTAACGGTAACAAAGGAAGAAGAATTGGTTGTCTCTTGGGTGAAAATCGACAGAATTATATGTTTTTTGATGTTGATGACAACGATCACCAGACATCTGACGAAGACGAAGAAGATGATGATAACGGTGATGATGAGGATGATGAGGATGATGATGATGATATCATGACTTACTGATATTACACTTATAGCTAAATTTAATGTGTTTTTAATATACAAATTTTCACTTCAATCTATAAAGAACCGTTTTTGCCCAAACATATATTTATATTGGCTAATGTTTGTGAGTCGAAGTTTTGGGGCACCTTGATTTTTGCACAAAGAGAGTAAGTTCCTTGAGTATCAACCGTAAATTGGTTGTCGAGGTACGCAGATATTCTCCTTCTGATTGTTCTTTCAGATAATTTAAATTTGGTCCTACTTTTGAAGTAGCGTTGGTTGAGGGAAACTTTGTTCTGTTCAGTAATCAGCTTCAAGTAAAGCGCATCTGATAAGAGTAAAGGTTTGCTGTAGTTGAATAGTAATTTTGCATACGATATGGCGTCCCTCTTGATATTTTCTCTCCTGGAATTCGCAATGGCACCACCCGTTGGGTGAATGGGATAATGTGCAGCTAGAGGTTTCAACGAATGCTTGGGTCTTAAAAGAGAGTTATGTTTCAGAACAAAAGAGTGGAAGGCTTCAACCTTATTCAAAATCTCATCTAGTAAGGGTGGCTCGCTTTGTTCTTTCACTAACGATTTCAACTCAAAAGTTGTTTTAGCACGGTCGCTCATTATATCAACCACTTTACTGATGATGGGTTGTTCCTTCACACGCTTCTCGTTCTCTATAGTGGTCCAGTAAAACAGCGCTTTATTTTTCTCCACAAAAGCATCAATCAAATGGTTCTCAGGCCATTTCTTTTCCAAAGCTTCGTAGGGTGTTAACTGGAACGTCGTTACCCATTTAGGCTTGGGAATGGCATGCTTATATGCCATATCTAATATACCGTCAATCACTTTCAAGTCTGCCTCTAGCACCCCGCCATTTTCGTACAATCTCTGTAAGCACTTTATATATTTCTTCGCCAGGGTTGTCCTCAATTCAACAGAGGATTTCTTCTTGAATGGTTTGGAAAATTGAGCTCTGGCATGATTTTGAAGTTTCTGGATGGTTATTGAATCCAAAGGAAGTTTTTGAATTCTTCTTGTTATATCTTTGTAAAGACTTATCATATTATCTCCTAAAATAAACCATCTCCTCAGTTAATAGTCAAATCATGGTCAAATAGCTTCACGATTAACTTCTTTTTGCTATAACATGGTTTGATGAAGACCCAAATGTTTACATCAGAGCTTACGAAACCTCAAAACCATTCCCAGCCGACATACCGGTCTCAAATCCAGTAGTATTTATTGATCTATCATCAAAACACACAGTCTAAGCAACGAATATCTACATATAAATCCAGTTTGGACTACATCTAGCCCTTTCAGATAATATTTCCTATCATGGCTTTGGCAGAGAAAATAAACAGGGCTATTCATCGGTTGGAATTGATTCCCAAGTTCATCAAGAGTTTGCCCTACATCTCTGTGTTATGTGTTGTAGCCAGTTTATCATGGATGCTAATATTACCAATGGATGGTCAATACAGAGGAACATATATTTCTGAAAATGCGTTGATGCCTGCCCAGGCGCACACCTACTTTAGAGAAAGCGAGTGGAACATTGAACGAGGTTATAGAGGCGATGTTCATCTCTTTGACAAATTGCCAAATGGGGCCAGAAATTCTATTGTTGAGAGCTGGCTTAAAGATATTGGCTACAAGACAAGTTATCAAAAGGTCAGTGGATCATCAAATCCAGAGGACAACACAGAAACTTTGTACGCAATCATGCACGCTCCTAGGGGTGATGATACAGAAGCAATGGTTTTGACTGCTCCATGGTCCACTGCTGAGGGTGAATTCAACGAAGGCGGTGTTGCATTAACAATTGCATTGGCTAGGTACTTCTCAAAGCTATCTATCTGGTCCAAAAACATTATCGTAGTTTTTCCCAAAGATAGCCAAAAGACTTTGAGATCATGGGTCGAAGCTTATCATACGTCACTAGATAAGACAGCCGGTTCTATCGAGGCAGCTCTTGTTATTGAATACCCCGGTACTTCTGATTATTTTGATTACATGGAAGTTAACTATGAAGGTTTGAATGGTCAATTACCAAACTTGGATTTGATCAATTCAGCTATTTTGATCGCAAGTCACGAAGGAATAAAGATTTCAATCCAAAACACCCCTGCAGACAAATTGAGCGATAACAATTACAAGCTTAGACTCACAACATTATTAGGAGGTATCAAAAGTTTAGCCTTGGCAGGAATCACCACAGGTGCAGGTTGTGAAGCTTTTAGTGGTTGGCACATTCAAGCCATTACCATAAAAGCCAGAGGTGAAAATGGCCCATTTGATATCACCTCATTTGGTAGGGTCATTGAAGCAACATTCAGATCTGTTAATAATTTACTAGAAAAGTTTCATCAGTCATTTTTCTTTTATTTAATGTTAACTCCTAAACAGTTTGTTTCAATTGGTACCTATCTTCCAAGTGCCGTATTGGTGTCCGTTGCCTTCGCGTTAAGCTCTTTAGGTGTTTTTCTCAACGGTGGTCTTGCGTTATCTGATTTCACCAAAAGTTTTGGCCCAGTTGCTATAATTTTCACTGCTGTAAATTCATTTTCATTTTTCCTTTCAACATTTTTGATCAAATTAGATGCTGAAAAACACGCCGCAACTATATTATTCAGCTTAACTTTATTATGTGCTGGCCTATCACTTATTCCATTATCGAGTCCAGACTCAAGATTGTTCATAATTTCTAGATCCACATCTTATTCCCTAAATTCAATTGCTTTATTTTCAATAAGTATTTTGATTACTACATTGTTAACACTTCATTTCGCATTAGCTTTGACGATTGCAATTTTAGCTTTTCCATTGACATTTACTAGACCTAACTACAACGTTTCATTTATCAACACTGCTTGTTTATTCTTTTCGTCACCTGTTGTCTTGATACAAATTTTCGGAATGTCTCAGCCAGAGGGCACCAATTTTTCAATAATGAAGGGCTTGCTACTTTCATGGCCCGACTTACAAAGCTGGACTTGGTTTATAGTTATGTTAGGATGGTTCCCTAATTGGCTATGTATTGCCGTTGTCAATAGTGTTGGTACCAACTCCGATGAGGAAGTTGAGAAGATCCAGGAGAAAAGGGCGAAAGCTTTATATGGAAATGCCGGTGACAACATCAAAGAGATAAATGAAGAAAAAAATGAAAGCAAAACTTCAAAAGAAGGTTCAAAAAGTTTTTAGGCTCTGTACATATGTATCTTAATAAACTTATATTTGATGTTCAAATCTTCAAGATTTTTCTTTAGGTATGGAGTCTCATCTACGCACTTTCAATGCGTAAAAACCTTTTCTATTAATCTCTATATGTATCCATGAATTTAGCATGGAATTGTTCCCAACGAGAAATCCATTCAACACCCGGAGCTAAGAATGTGGTTCTCAAGTGATAAGTGCCAGGAACTTGACCAAAACCAGAACCTGGAACGGAACATATACCAGTGTTTTCCAAAAGTTGCATACAATAAAATTCATCAGCAACCATGTTCAATTCTGCAGCTTTTTGGATAGCCTTTTTTGACAAGTTCAATTTTGGAAAGAGATACATCGCACCTTGTGGCTCTTGACATTCAACATTTTCCATTTGTTTGAAAGCTTGATACAAAGCCGATGCTCTTTCTTTCAAAGTGTTATGAATTGATCTTTTTTCCTTTTGATACAATTCGTACGATTCTTCACCTTCAACAGGTGGATTTATCATCAATTCGACCAATGCTTGACCAGTGACAACAGGGCATAATGAGATAGATGCCAACTTCAATAACACAGCTTTGACTTCAGGCGTGAAACCAACTAACTCCATATAACCACCTCTTTGACCACATTCACCACTGACACCTTTTGAGGTAGAGTGCAACGAAGCTAATTGAACAGTGTCAAATTTTCCGGGATACTTCGCTTGTAAATTTTTCAACACCTTCTTGACAGAAACAAATTTGCCAGCAAAAACATTTTCTTGATACACTTCATCGGCGATCACTACAACACCATGTTCAGCAGCGATTGACAAGATCTCTTCGATTGCATCGACTGACAAGATGGCACCAGTAGGATTACCAGGGTTGATGATTACCAAAGCTCTGACGTCAATGCCTTTAGCTTTGTTTTCTTCGACGGATTTTCTGACTTCTGCTGGGTTGGTGGACCAACCGTTTTCTTCTTTCAAGAAGTAACTTATAGGAGTAGCGTTATTCAACGCAATAGAGGCCGTATATAACGGATATTGAGGAATAGGAATCAAAAAACCAGTAGATGGGCCGGTTGCCAAAACTGACAAAAGAGTAGAAACACCACTAGAAGCACCTGCTGTCAAAAAGATATCGTCAGCAAAAGCTTCAGCTTGATCTCTTTCTGTGATGAACTTTGCAACTGATTCCCTCACATGAGGAATACCTTGGGAATGAGAATACGCACCGACGGACCCTATGTTCTTGATCAACACTTCCGCTCTCTTCCTCACATCTTGAGGAAAGGTTTTGGAACTTTCAGGATCTGTAATGAGTTCCGGTAACTGCAATAACGATAATACCTGTCTGTAAAATGTCAATGGTTTCTGGTCTAACTGCTGAGGGTTACCGATGTTGACATTGATGATTGACTTGAATGGCAAAGAGCTAGGGTCTTTCGCAAGCTGGTGTCTCAATTCTTCAGCTCTTGTTGGTATTTTACCTCTGACAGCGTACTTGGCGTTCAAGGTATAACTATTCAAATCTGAGCTTTTCAAGACAGGACCGGGAATAAAACTTGGGGTTGAAGATAACTGTCTGATATTTTTCAGAGGGAAACCTTTGTTGAGGAAAACCTCTTTTGTCATTCTGGTGGCTCTGAGCATATTGAATATTACTTTTGGAATCTTCTTAGCTTTATAAGATCAATAATCTTGTTTGAGAAATATACTATGAACCTTTGGTGACTGATACAGGACAAATGGAACGGTTCTCACTTGAATTTTGAAAAAATACCTCGCACAAGAGTGATTTAGAAAGTAAAAAATATCTGGAAATCTTCTCAGGAGAATGAAGTGCGAATTTTCTATCCAATTTTCACAACAAAATGGCCTTTCAAGATGGATATTATTAATTCTTATGGCTAATCCTCAAAAATTTCACCTCTGATAACGCTTTTTCTCAGGTTTCTGGAGTTGAAAAATGGACACTAATGTCCGACGATCGAAAAAAGACGCAGTTTGTGCGGCTCTTCAACTTAGTCAATCTACTTACCGCTAGTATTATACTGTATTGTAGGAAAACATCTTTATTTACCCTTACGTTTACACCGAAATCAGACAGTAACAATGTACTGAGCATAACAAAGCAGGGAATATTGACTTAGGCACTATTGTTACCAATGACTTCACCTTACAAATGGAAGCGACAGCTCCAGCTTCAATTGACTCATGGGTTACCAAGCGTTAAGCCGGCAATTATTTAAAAATGTGTCAAAAAAGTCCTGCATATAGATGGTGCGAGCACGTTTTTTTTATATGGTGGATCATCTTCCAGTGTTTCTGAAGGTGCAATACATAGAGATAATCAGTATAATTAATTGATATATAATACACAATGCGCACGAGATCAAAGATGGAATGTGGATCACAGGTCTGGCCGAGACTGCGTCTTTTCCAGCTTTCACCCTCCGCGACTTGAAAAATGAAACTCCCAAATGTCATTTGGGAAATCCGTCTGCTGCCAGATGAAACTCAACTAATCTGAATCAGAATCTGAAGCAGCTCGAGACTTCTTTTCCTTTTTCTCCTTTGATTTCTTATCCTTTTTAGCTTTATTGCCCTTACTTTTCTTTTTCTCCACCGCTGCAGCGTCCGATGCGTTCTCTTCTCTGTCTTCTTCCTCTTCTTCCTCCTCTTCAACTGCAGAGGAGTTGTCAACTTCCATTGCCTCGGCTTGGGTGACCTTACCATCGTCTTCGTCAAATTTGATTTTCTTGTTCACTTGTTTCTCTGGCTTGCTTACTACCTCAACCAACACTGGGGGCAATCCTCTCAAATCTCTCTGGACTCTTTTCAACTGACTCAAAACTGCAGAAATGGAGCCATTATGCGAAACACTATTTTCACCAGTTGTATCCTGTAGCAGGCCGCCTGAAATTTCTTCTGTGCTAGCGATAAACTCTGAGAGAAGTCTCTCAGATTCTGCTTGGCTGACATGCGACGAGGATTCTATATGGGTGACAGTTGGAGCATTCACGGACGATGGTATATTTCTGCGTGGACGGAATGACATAGTAGAATACCTCAAATATGGATTTCTGGGAACAGAAGCAGGAAATCTATCTTTTTTATTGATTCAAATTTTTTGATATTCGCATCTCAGTTTCTCGTTATGATAAAATGTTTTGCAAAGTGGGTAAAGGCGGGTAACCCTCTGTTCTGAGCAGAGAAAATTGATAAAAAATGGTAGAGGCTCCATTTAACTCAATCAATTCTCAAACGTGAGCAAGATGTGGTCCATCTCTACTGCTATAAAGACATATTCCTTCGGTTTATTACGGTATGTGTTCCAGACAAAAGCGCTGAACTCAAATGAATAAAAAAGTCAAATTTTAACACAATATAGTCAAACTCGTAATTTCACATCATTAACAGCACCATCCAACTTGACTTCGTTTCGTCAGTCAATAAAATCATCTCCTCAATCAACCAGTTCATTCCCATCAGATAATGTTTCCCCTTCATTTCCTTCACTTATAGGGCTTATCCAGAGACGGTTCAAGTCCAGAGGTAACACTTACCAACCAAATAATTTAAAGCGTAAAAGAAGACTTGGATTTTTAGCAAGACTCAAGACACCATCAGGTAGAAACGTCTTGCAAAGAAGAAGGGCCAAGAACAGATGGTTTTTGACACACTGATCTACCCACATTATACAATACTTGTAAATATATTAAATGTCACAATTTTGTCGGTTATTGATGATACTGTATGATCTACTGCGTCCTCCCAGGGAAATTAAACACAAAAATCTCATTATTTATTTTAACAACCTGAACACTCATAAGCAAAACAACCCATAAATGCAACAACGAATAAAAACAAAAAAACAAAAAATAAAAAATGAAGATAATAAACAAGTTAACAAGAAAAAAGTAGTAAAAAAGGTCAAAACGCATTCCTAAGCTTTTCCTAAAATCTTGGAGTACTGAGTTTCAACTTCGTGGACCATCTTTTGTAGACCAACAATGACAATTTGATGCGTTGCATCAGGAAACTTCTTTCTATGTAAACCAAACCATTCTAAAGGAGGTGTAGCATCTCCCAACTCCTTCAATTGAGGAAGTTCAATTACCGGTGTTGCTAAAGGTACGTAAGTGTACTTTGATTTGTTCTCAACCTTATCAATTAACTTTCCCAAATCGTTCCCAGTTTTGGGTTTGATGTCCTCCTCTTTTTTGATCAAAGGATCGTTTCTAAATTTATTAATGGTACGCGATGAAAATGCTTTCTCATGAGTGGAATACATCTCGCGTATAAAGTTGACTGAACCAAGATTCCAACGAACGTCAACCTTACCACCAAAATTACTTTGATAGAAATATTCAATTATGTTACTGTCATATTTCTCGAAAGTGCTCATAGAAATTGATAACGACGGAAAAACAAAAATGGTACCACCTCTAGCATCTCGAGAATGCTGTACAAATTTCATCACAGCGCAAGAATTGATTGAGTCCTCTGGAAACTGAAATTTGAAACTAGATAATGCTACTTGCAAATCGTTTAACTTCAAGTCAAGCTTATTTTCGAGCCCTGTTTCTATTGAATCTTGGGAAAATATGGCATTTGTCTCCCCCAAATAGATTGCCAAAACTTGAGAATCACACAAACTACTGGGGTAGATCTGAACGATAGTTTTGTTAACTGTAACTTCAATTTCTGTTCTTAACTTCCCCAGAAGTTTCAAACCATTATCGCCATCAGCAAACTCCAATGCATTTGTATTTGAATCCCGCAAAACTTCCTTATAAGATCTTTTACTATCTTGGAACATTCTGATAAGAGTATTATATATATCCACTGCAGTTGAGGCTGTGAATGTCGTCATATAAACTTCGATTCGTTCACAATTGGCGGATGAAATAAGAGTATCTCTAAAAGTTTCGGTATCGTCTCTTTGATTGAAAACGTTCAAAGATAAGTCCTCAATGTTTGCCAACAAGAAAATATGGTAATCAAAGCCAGATTTGAGCTGTAAGCTTTCTATGCCACTCGAAAGTAAAACCAATGGATTATCAAATGTTTTGTCAGCTAACTTCCAAGTAATAGCAGAATGCAATCTAATATTCTTGATAATTAGGTCACCAGACAATCTACCCTCTGATGACAACAGAATTGTGTCAAAACCCAACTTCAAGCTTTGGTCCCAAGTAACAGACTTTTTTGAAAATGCCCAAAATCGATCCAAATCTAGGCTGATTGTTCCCAAAGACTGACCAAGATCGACTTTAAGGCTAACGTCAGTTATAATGAATGAAATAATCCATGGCATAGCAGTAGTTGATGACACCTCACGGACACGAGTTGCAATATTTTTTGTGACAATGTCAGTGGCATGTTTGGGCCCACGGGTGTCACGGGTGTCACGAGTAACTGTATCGTAAATTTCATGGGTGGACCACACATCTTTGAACAAATCCAAGTCCTGGTATTGCTTCAAATTAACATATGAAGTGACGGTTGACACAGAACCGGATGATGTTACCATTGTTACTTCCGAAAAATCAATACCAAATGTTTCAACTAAGTGATGGATGGTTATAGAACCACTGACTTCTCTGGAGTATATATGTTGCAATGAAGCATTGATGTCATCAACAGTCAAAACACCGATAAGCTTCGAACTATCATCACAAGTATTTATACGCAAATAAATTCCTCCAATTCCAACAAGAGCTTGCACTTTCGCAGTTGGTTCACAGCTTAAAGCAAGATTTTGCTTTTCTATACGTATTCCAATTTGAATATCTGTATCGACTAAAAGTGAACCTATATTGAATCCCTCACCAATATTTTTCAGCAGGCTCTTCGAATCCGTTTTTGTTGACTTTGTTTCTTTATCGACCTTTCTAGAGGCTGACTCCTTCATCGCAAACTTGAACGAGTTCATTATGTCAGTGAAGACTGGGACACACGTAGAATACAAAGTGTTGTCAGAGGATGAAGTTAACACCTCCATTTTGAAATTGTGCTTTTTAATCGATAGCTGATTATGGATATAGGAATTCATGATCTTTACGGCTGGTGCGTGTAAATTCAATGAGGGTGTAACAGATCCATTACCACTATCGAGACGGTACAATAAAACTGTACCACCATCAAAACTTGTAACACACTCGATTGAAATATTTTTGCTTTGAATATTTGTAGTATTGGTCTCCCAAACTGAAGATTTTCTTGATATTGGGGAAGAGCGCTTGTCTAGAAAATCACGAACTAAAATGATTGAAGTAATTGTCTTCTCGACAATAATCATTGAAGTGGACAAAAATTTAGCATCTAAAGCTTCACCGCTAACGTTGACGTTGATTTCCCTTGTGTTTTCATCTGACCTTGTTGCAAACGTTGTTTGCACCTTAGGCAAAAAAGCTCGATTCAAGCTGTCTCTTTCTGTAGATGTACTGAAGAAGTTCGAGGAATCTGAACCTTTAGCCACAGATAAATACGCTTGCAAAATAGTAAGTTTTCCCAACCCTTTTTCATGTGCAACGAACACCTTTTCACAACCAGCAATAATACCCGGATAACCCTTATTTTTGCCAGGTATAAAAATCCAACCAATGCAAAAGTTATAAGATAAAACTTGAATGCTGTAGTGACTCAATAAATTGTCAACCGTTGTATCTGAACTGTTTTCAATTTTCAGGGAATGGCTCGAGTTATCATCATTATCGGTTACCACTGTTTCTGAAGAAAACTTGTTAAGCATTACCGAAACCTTCTCAACAAAGGTAATCATTTTGAACAAAGAATATGGATTCAAGCATATTCGGCAATGTTTACTCTCCACCTGTAGTGTTTGAGTAATGGATGATAAACTTTCAAGATCTATTATTTTTAGATCAAAGTGAAAATTCAAAACTTTGGACAATCCAACAGCTATTGATCTGTCAAAGATAGAGAAACTGTTATTAGGTAAGTGAATTCTTCCATGCATAGGTAGCTCCGTAATTTCATTAGCAGCCCCACTCATAGAGAAGTTAAGTAGTGAAATAGATAGGTCCTTGGTTTCCGTACTGAATTTTGTTCCACCCATAAAGAAAGATAAGTTAGTTGATTCATGTACAAGTTCCAATTTGTAGTACAAACTTTTAGCACTATTGTCAGGTTCAATTTTTTGAGCAGTTTCCGCTTCTTTTTCTTCAAACTTATGTTGATATCTTTGTTTGACGGCATTTAACAGTTGAAATTTGGTTTCAACTTCTCTTCTTTCTGATAAAAGAACAAATAGGGTCTCCTCAATTTGAGGAACCAAAATCTTTGTCAAACCACATCTGACAGTAGGCTGGACAAGAACACTTGATTCATTCATTTTAATGGATGTTTGTAAGGTGATATCCGCTGTTTCTAATTTCACTAGTCTATTAGGTGTTGCTTCAATTTGAGTAAGTATGTTAGCAAAGCTAGTATACAAGTTGATAGTTCTGTCGATTACTTTGACTGTGAAAAATGTGCTTTCAACTGTGCCTTTGACTTTCAAAGGAGATAAAAGCATCAAAATCCATTCAATCTCGTCAATTTTCAACACAACGTAAACGTTTTCTGGTAATTTGATACTGTTCTTTTCCGCCTTCATTTCTGTTTTAACTGACGAGTTGACTTCGGCCTGGGAGGAGGGGAAATGTTTTTCCAAAACCACAAGTTCCTCATCCAAGATATTATTCAAAAAATCAACATACGTTTCTGTTCCAGCTTCACCCTTAAAGGTACACGACTTTGCATAACAGTCAATAACTTTGGAGCCTAAAACCAAATTACCAACAGATGCGACCACAATGGATCCTTCCTTCATCGTTGATAAGAATATTGTCTTATCTTCGTACCGAATTGCATTTTCAAAGACACCCAAATTTGTGGCCACACTAAAAGGCATATCATGGTCAAGATCGCCTAAATACACACCCAAACAGGAAATTGAAAACTGGGAACCTTTTTGTACAACTGACGAATTCTTGAATTCTAAAACTTGATCAAATGACTGAATCAATATAGTTGATTGTAGTGAAATGTTTTTTGAGGTTTTTTTACCCTCATCAGGTTCGACATTGATTCCAGTTGTCGCATTTACTCCAGTCGTGGAATTTTTCATCTTTTCTATAACTGGAATGAAATCTAGTAAATGATAACTCAACTTGCTCCTGTATGATTCTAAATTGAAATCGAATTTCAAAGCTAGCAACTTTTCTGAGAGATTTATATTTAAAGGAATGACGTTTGTCTCCTTTCTATTTGACAAATAAAATGCTAGATCCAAGTAATCGAGACAAATGTAATCATCATCAGGAGCATTGCAAAATATTCTCATCACGAGACTTTCAACACTTAGTTGCAACTTTTTGTCTTCTACTCTCTCTTTCTTGATGGCTGAGGGTAGTCTAAAAACATGCCTGAATACATAACTGTGTTGAATATCTGAGAATTCCCAACTTCTCCAACGAGAGAATATAAGTAAAACTTCATCCAATGCAGAAGCTGGAGCTTTAAGCTCACCTTCTTTCAACCTCTTATTCGTTTCTCTTTGCCAATATATCGGTAAACTGTTATAAACATGGCGTAAACGCGCGACAACCTTCCAACTATCATTAGCTCTTACATGGTCTTTAGATGACCGAATTATATAAGAGGGTTTTGTTAGAACAGAAGGATCATGCTCAATTTTGTATTCTGCACTTGCCTTGGAGATTAGGTAAATTAACTCAATATCCTTTCGATTGTTTTTTTCGGCCCACAATTCGATCTCCTTACTTAAAGATTCAAAAAAAATTTGATTATCTGTAACATACAGCATTAACCAATCTAGTTTTCCGGGATGGAAAAATATGTCTAAAGTACGTAAATTTGATGAACTGATAAACTCTTCTTGGTCACCATCTGTAACCCAAAATTCAAAGTCATCAAAAGATGCATTGATAACTCTAGATTCAGGATTTGAGGTGGAGTCCTTCAGTAACGAAATGGATAGCATTTTGATCTGCACGGCAGATTTGTAACCTTTCTCATGAATTGCAGTTTGAGAATCATGAAATGACGGTACTAAGGAGTTTGTGTTTTTATAATTGAATGCAATTGATGGTCCTAAAATGTCGATTTCCACACAAGCTACCATTTTTTCATTGAAAAATGCATCATCAATATTATCGACTCTGAAATCCCCATATTTTATGCTAACCGAAGGAGTAACGAACTTGAAGTTTATCATAGACGAATCATCTGAGCGAAAATTCTGAAGCTCGTGAGTTACATCTATTTGAAGATTGTCCATCAAAGAGTCAACAGAGTCATTGCCCAAATTCCTGATAGTTTCAAAAAAAATCTTCAAAGAACTGGGAGTTAAAAATGCTCTTATTTCAGAAAGATCAACAACCAAATTATCATACTCATACTTCTCGTCAATATCATAATTTGGAGTAAAGTCAGCATCATCGTAAGAGCAAAACAGAGGCATACGCTCAAATACTTTGGGTCTTTTTCTTCTGGAAGAAATTGGCTCATTAAAACCCGATGAAAATTCGTCTTCTGATGTCTCATCTTCATTTGAAGAGGTAGAATTAGATGCCGAGTCTGAAAGTATACTGTTGACATCAAATATCTTATCCGTGTTTTTGTAGACGTAATCCACAGTTTCCTTTTTAAGAGGAATACTGACAGGGGGAAGAGAATAGGACGGCTTTATTGATCGATAGTCTTCCATATACTCAGCTGCTCTATCATCTTCACTTATAAGAAATGGGCACCTATGAAACGGAGCGTCGTGGGTTCGAATATGTTGTTGCTGCAACTTTCTATGTTCAGAGAAATTTCTTTTCTGACAAAAATTTGTAAATATGAGTGATGTTTCAAAGCCGGCTACCATTTTATTCGACTCGTTCAACACTTTTAAAATTATAGTTGGTATTTTCAAAGAAGTCCTGCTTGAATACCTATTGTTGGCTAAATCATTGAAGCTAAACGTTATTGGATGCATCTCAACTTCAATAGAAGACTTCAAAGCATTTTTGTTATTAATTTTGACATGAATTCCAGCCCCCACGAAGCTGATTGACGTTACATCAAATAATTTTGGTGGCTCGATTATCAATGCATTCTCCAAATCAGAATAACCAAAGCCCAAGACTTTTCCGGCTTTAGACAATGCTGACAAAAACTTTGCTTCGCTATCGATGCTTATCTTACCAGCTACAAAATCCCACTTGCAAAAGTAAGTAGGCTCGGTTGGAGGAAGACCAAACATTCTGTGTCCGTGAATGGAAAGGCTATCAATGCACATATCTGGATCATAATTTTCTTTCAATTTGGTAATCTCAAAAAGTTTAGTCTCATCACAGTCTTCTACAAACCTAGACTTAATTGGGGAAAGGTCAGCCTGGAGATCCATGTAGTAATTTGTAAATCGGATGTCAATATCAAGCGTGGAGAAATTCAAGGAGATGTGCGATGAACAATCATAAAGATGATATGGTAGAACAATACATCCATTTTTAACACAAAATGAAAACAACACATCGTATTCATTTTCTGTCTTCACGATTTTTTTAGTTTTGTGTGGACTTTCGGTAACTGTTTCAACAGTTGATTGATCCAGAGATTGTCGTCTTTTTTCCCCAGTGTATTCTTCCAACGTTTTGAAATGAATATTGTCACCAAAGTAATTATCAATTATCAACATGATATATCTTATTATGTTACCGTACGTTATCAAGGTTGTATCTTCGCTAATACAATTGATGACGATGTGGTCACAAGCATTGAGTTCGATTTCACTGAAATACGTGTAAGAACCTTTGACTGTGAAATAGTGACTTTTACCAACAACATTTGATGTTAAGAATCCTCTAGCTGTATGCCACGGTGGTGAGTCTAGGACAAGATTGAAGTACGAAGTTTCCAAGCTGTACGTGATAGTATTGGATTTCTGGTAGACCCCTTCCAACGGTATAACAACTGAAATGTCAAGTTCTTCACCCTGAAAAGAAAGGTAGGTATTGTCATTGAAATCCAATGGATTATTGATGATGTTACAATCATTAATGTTCAAATAGATGCTAAAATTGGAGATTCTCCACGAAAAGCTGTAGCGAAATGGCCTATAACGTTCATATGGTGTGGGTGCTCCTCCAGCAAAGTCGGTAAAAAAATCAGATACCAATGTAATGTGCTCTCTCAAAAAAAAAGTATGTGCATTTTTCGATTCATTTATGAAGTCCCAATGAGCTAAGCCATTCCATTTCAAAGGGTAACCAATATCAGCTTCCACAGAATGTTCATCTGCTTTGAAAAAAATATCATGGTTGACCGAAGACCTTAACTCTGGCTTATTCAACCACATGTTCAAGCTGTTACGCCAACCTGACTCTGTGCATACAAACCGTGTATCAACGGTAATGTAGGATTTACTGTCAATCTTCAACTCTATCCAACCAAACGGTCTAGTTACAGATCCCAAATTTTGATTCCTTTGTTCTTCAATAAAAGCAGCATCTTTACTGGATTCTCTAGTTGGTAATCGAATGATAGATTCGTCATCAACTTCAACAGTGAGCTTGAATGACGTATAGCTTCTAACGTTACCAGCAGATAAGTGTGATTGTACTGTAGAATCACGGCATAGAGTTGGGAAAAGCATATTATGTAGTGAAACTCTTTGTCTTTCAGCCCAAGGACCATAATGTATAGTAGACTGGGATATGTTGACATACATTCCAATTAGTGGTGGCGAACCGCCATTTCCAATATCAGGACCATCATAAATATTTGTGGGGCAACTCTCAATCGAAACCAATCCAGGTGCATCAAAATAGTACCTAATGGCAAATGTTTCGGCGTCGAGGATGGTGCTGTACTTAGCATACTCTTCAGTTATATCAAAGTCTTCAAAATTTGCCGTATCATCATCACCAATGTACTGTTTCAATCCAGTCCATTGAAACTGTGAGCTACTATCTAAATTACCAGAAGAAACATTTTTCAAAAATAATGGCGTATTCATTTTCTTGAGTGCTTCCGTGAATTTCTTCCACAATTTGTATCTTTTAGAATTCGGTAACTTCACATTTGCTGCTGCTGTGAAGCGACGTGAATGTACTGGTACCTGCGGCCCCTTATAAGATAAATTTGGTTTCAATGAAAGATGAAAGCTATAAAATGTTGATGTTACATTTGTTCTATATGAGTCCAAGGGATTGGGGGATACACCTATGTCATAAGAACCTTGAGCAGTAGTAAATGAAGCCACCATAATAGAGGCTGTATTGTCATTACCAACAACAAAAGCACCTTTCTTAACATAAAAGTCAACCGGCAAAAACCTTATCAAGGTTGAAAGTACATAGTGTGAAGAAGAGTTGTCCATTGGAGAGCTATTCTCCGAGAACAGCGTGCTAGTGGAAAAATTTGAATTGTCGGTGGTTTTCTCTTTATGCCTCTGCCTCAACTCTGGCGAGTTGTCTTCCTGTAGTTTGTGTTCAAATGAGTGTTCAGGCGTGACCTTATCTTTATCTAAATTCAATGTCTCAGCAATGATATCGTAAGCCCCAGAACGATTGTACATGAAAATCTCCAAACCCTCCATAATCAATCCAAACCTGCTCGGTAACTTCTCATTCTCAACTATTGATTGTTGTTCCTCATCTCTTAGCATGTTGAAAAAGGTGTATTCTGATTTTCGAGTTATCGTTAGCCAGTATCGCCATGTGAAATTGATTTTAAGGATAGAAATCGTTTCGTTGGGAGTCATCAACGTTAGGTTTTTGACAAAAACCCTGCCCCCAAGAAACGAGATTTTTAACGAGTCTATGTTTATTCGTATTTTGCACCATTTCCACATCAAAATCTTCAATGTCAGTGTAACGATATAACCTATGAATCGATTGAAATAGAAGATCATTCCCAACAGCAACACAAGTACCAATATCCAGTCAACTATAAAAACCCAATTCATATTGGTAGTCGAGTAACTGGATGATGACTCTATGGGTTCTGGAGAGAAATCCATGTTAAGGAGCTTCTTGATGATAATCTATCTTAGCGATGTAGATGATTTGACCACCACAATGCGCGTAATTTGTCCCGACAAAACTATTCTTGTCAACTTGTGTCAGATATTCTCAGATTCAAGAGCTCTGTTAAGAAACAGTCAAAAAACAACGAGCAATGCTAATAATGGTATTTATTTCTAGAAATCTTGATTCCCATCATTAGAGCAGCAAGTTTTGTATATACAAAATAACATGTTATGGTTTTGAGCGACGCACTACTAAAATGCGCTCGTAACCAGCCAACCCTACTAGACTGAACTCAGACACAAAAATAAACAAACAAATCTCACCAAGCTTTTTCACAAACTTCAACATACCATATCCAGATACCCAAATTCCACTACATATTGACTAATACTACCTGAGTCGGAGCTATTGCTAAGTAAAGTTTATCAAAAGTACAGATGTCTGCTTTAAATTTTGCAAATAAAGAGAATATTATCAGGGTTCCCAAAACTCCTCCGGGCCACAAAGTGAAAGCATTGAAAAATAAGAACATCAACTTATACAACAATGAAAATGTGTTGGGAGTAGGGAAGAAACTCAATTTCAAGGCCTCTCCACTAAAATCACAAAATTTGAATATCAATCAACTTGAAGGAAAGAAATTGTTCAACAAGGACATAAAAAAGATAAATGGTGCTAAAAGCTCGCGTGTACCTTTGGGCGGCAAGGATAAGAATAAGGCCACATCGAACTATCAACCATTGAATACGAAGCAAAACCAGAAAAACAGCAAGATCTTTGTGCAAAAAGATAAGGTTGCAGATGGAAATAATTTCAAGTTCCCAGGCGCATCCAGAAGAAAAATCAGAGCTAGAGAGCCATTGAACTTGAAGAATTTGAATAAAAGATTGAACCTTGCTGCATTGAGTGATGAAGAAACGGAAATTGAAAAGGAAGTAACCGTTTTGCCAGAAAAAGAATTCAAGTTTTCCTTGGATCTTGATGATATCGAGATAGTACCAGCAAAACAACCAGAATTAGCATATATACCAACAGATTATACCCCATTAGACGAATATGACTTTGAAATATTCAGCAAACCCAATTGTTTGATAAGAACAAAGGAAAACGAATATGAATATGATGAAGTTTTGCAGAATGAAGAAAAATTACAGTTCAAAGAGATTGATGAAATTGAGTTCACATATGGTGAATTAGAAGAGGATGTATTAACAAGAAGTAAATCTTCTACTTCCTCTACCAAAGAAGGGTATGAATCTAATAGAAGATTTATGAATCCGACTTTTTCATCTGTCAACAGGTCCAGAAGTCATACTAGCAGCTCAAATAGATCACTAGATTTTTCAAATACTATAGTCAAAGTCGCATCAAATAACAAAGAAATACATGAGGAAGAAAATAATGTTATTTCTGAAAAAGCATACCCGATCACTGAAGACAAAGGCTTAACAGCCAATGAACTAGAAAGCCTATTAGATTTTTAGCTATAGTTAAGGAAATAAGAAATTTTTGTCATGACTCTAGTTTAAGTCCTCATTTTGAAAATCAAGTTATGTTTTGTTTTAACTTTCAGTATTTTTCGTTTAGATTGTTTTTTTAGCAGAGGGTAAGGGATTTTATTTGCGTGTTGTAATTGTTTTGTGTACCGTTAATTTACGTTTATAACTTTAGATGTTGTAGTTAAATCATTGAATCTCATCAAAAAAATTTATTTTGAGTTATGTACATGCAGCATTATATTACAATTTTTCACTGTCAAAACTTAATCATGTCATCCTATTGATGTGCACACTGAGGTTCTCCACCACCATAACCGTTTTGCTCATAATAATTATTTTCACCATCTTCATACCCTGACTTCTCCTGGCTATCATAAGAAGGTAAAGACTCAGCACGAGTTATAGTGAAATCAACGTTTTCAATGTCGCTTTCAGGTATATTATCGAGGTTTGAATCTTTGTTCGAAACTGTACCAGGAAACAAGTTTCTAACTTTCATTAAATCGTTTTTCTCTAACCACCAATTATCTTTAGGGAAAATGATATTGACTTTCAAATACAAGTCACCAAATTTGCTTGAGTTTTTGATGGGCATACCTTCACTTTTGATTTTGAGATAATCATTTGGTCTTATGACTTTACCTTTGGGTGTCACTATTTTGATGGCTCTACCATCTAAATGATTGAGGGCTATCCTCGAGAAGCCACATAAAGAGTCAGCTAAGGGAACATCCAAGTCAGCATACAAATCGTTGCCTTTTCTAGTGAATATAGGGTGTTCTTTGGCACTGAAAGTAAGAATAATATCACCTGCTTCTTTGCCTGGAGCCTCGTCCGATTCATGTTTCAATATAACAGATTCTCCGCTATGACTACCCTTCAATATTTCGAACTCCAATATTTTACTTTCTTCTTTCAAACATGTACCCTCACATTTCTTACACTTATCTTTGCTTCTGAATAGTTTTCCGGTTCCCTTACAGTCGACACAATCGACATAATCTTGGGTAACAATACCAGCAGTAAGTCTTCGAATTTTACGGACAACACCAGCACCATCACATATACCACATTTCTTTGGAATAGCCTTTGGTTTAGCACCAACACCCTTACAATAACCACAGATTATATTTCTAGTTGATGTTGATTTGATTATTTTGCCTTTGAATAAATCTTCCAATGTAACTTCCACATCTAGCTGAGCATCTTCGGTCCTTGCTTTACCGTTTGATGACCTTTGAGGATGTTCTGAACCATTCATGCCACCAAAAAAATTGAAGAAATCATCTGCTCCAAAATCCCCCGGCCCATATGATTCTCCATAAGGATTACCAAAGTCAAATCCGGCAGGAGGAGGACCACGTCTCATACCATCAAAGGTACCGTAGGTGTCATATTCTTCTCTTTTGAGATCGTCGCTCAAAATTTCATAGGCTGAAGAAACTTGTTTGAATTTGATTTCAGCTTCTTCTCTTTCTTCTTCTTGAACTTTGTCCGGATGGTACTTCAATGCTAGCTTCCTGTAAGCTTTTTTTATTTCAACTGCAGAGGAGGTTTTATCAACCTCCAATATTTCATATAAGTCAACTTCCATTCTGTAATTATTTTGGTCAAACTGGAGTTGTGTTAGTCTACATAAATAACTTTTTATTCGACCGTCATTGGCAATGCAAAAACGTCAATTTCTCCATGTACGTACCTTTGTAAAAAAAGAGTTCTATGAAATACCAGAACGATACGACAAATGAATCTCTTCAAGCTCAATCTGATTATAGGATAAAAGAATGATGGGAATGGGTTTATGTATCTTACAAAATATGAAGACAAATCTGGAGATGAGATACAAAATATCAGTATGTTAATTACTTTTCTCGTAGTATGTATCAGAATGTGAGTGAGAGTTGCAACTTCCAAACATTCTTCTTGTTGTCTTTTCGAAACCCACTACAACTCGTAGCTAAAAGTTGAATTTAGTACAACCATGTTGATGATGCTGTTTTCTTTGGGTCGATACAACATTAAGGAGTGCGACCGCGGTTTCTACAAACAAGTTGAGTGAAAAATATTACGATATCAGAGAGCGATGCAAAATTATTTGTGCGTCCAGTGTTTGCCATCTCTTATTGATGAACATGAAGCCGAGGGGTGGAAAGTGCCTCTCTTGCTGGAAGTTTTGCTATTGGGCAACTCAGCGTGTGTTTTTACTGAAAATGCTTAGCGGTCTGGGAGTAATGGTGTGTCGAAGGTGGGAGCCGATGAAGTTGCACTTCAAAGCTAGTAGCTCCAATTCTAGCCATGTCTACAAGTGTTGTGTGTACCACTGACTCTAAGCGACACCTAGCTATTGTGTTGCTTCTTCTAGTAACAAAATTAGTTGCATTGGTTCCCGAGAAAGTCTCACTAATGGTATTTTTGTTAAAGCTCCTGGTAAACAATCTGTATTGATGAAGAAAGCGCTCCTCCAATTTACTGCTCAAAAAGTTTCATTTTGATAAACAAATATCAGTGCACACTCTAATAAATCGCTTGATGGTTAACATAACTATGGAACACAATAACTGGATAAATGCACCCAAAGCGGAAAAAAATCACATAGCTTGAGAGCTATAACTATACAGTTTTCAAAAATCTGTTTGATTCATAGATGTATAAGCTACTCGACTACTGTTAACCGATCTAATGTTTAGCGTCCACTTTTGCGTTAGTTGAATCTAACAAATTCATCTTTATGTGGGTTGTTCAATTGCTTGTGTAAGGATATCTTGCATGCGATCATAATTAATCGATCTACGATCCAAGAATTCAGCTTAGCCAGAGAACCTTTCGACAAACAGTCGAAAATATCTATCAGAGGACTTCTACTGTGTTGTTTTTGTTTCATGTTTCTGCCAACATCTTCTCGATTTGTGTGTAATCTGCTGAGCATCAATACAGCCGAATATTTGGTTGGGATATCTCATAGATAGTTATCCCACGAAACTAAAAATAGTAGGGATGAAATATCACTTCAAAGTGATAGACTAAAGTTTCAAATCACCATTTACTACTTTCATATATTTTATGTATCCGCCTGTGACAAAGTGATGAAATAAGTCATCAGCTAAATTATCAATAGTCGATGCCCAAGTATCGGAGTACTGTATATAGCATCTAATTGCAGTGCATCGATATGTGTACTCAAGCAACAAGTTTTGATATTCAAGTGTTACCTTATTGAGATGAAGGTAAACATTGACAACAAGCAGCATTTTCTTTTTTTTCATTTGTTTGAGAGCACAATACAAAGTAACTTAGACTATGTTATTTCATCGGCAGCTTTGAGTATAGGAGTATGATAGATGTAGAGACGACTAGTACTTCCTTGAGTGAAGCTCTCGGTAGCGATCTCTCTTTTTATCGAATTTCACCTCAAATTCTAAATGATGATTTACACATCAAACTGGAAAATAGCATCTCAAACACCAGAGCTCATCATACAATAAAAGTCCAAATCAAGGGAAACAAAACTTTTTACTGGACACTGTACATTCGTTTCTACAAGTGCGGTCTGTCCTTTTCAATGATGAATTTTGAATTTTAGATGAGATTTCTTCCAGTAGTAAGAGCTCTTCTGATATGACTTTGATATCAAAAACTCTATGCCAATCTGCTTCGAACGTACAGTCAAAAAGAAACGCTAGGAGGTAGGAAAGTGCTGGATTCTGGATTTCTCGGGCAACCCCCATATAACGAAAGCTTAGTTCAAACCATCCAACACACCGTCACCAATTCTACTCTTGATTTGCGCTTTCTACAACCAACATTTGATCACACATTTGGTTGCCTCTTCAAGTTTTTTCGATTCACATATATCTGTGCTGCATCCAATTACCAAGAGAACTTATAAGCAGACGTTTATGTCTCAAAATTAAACTTCGAACAGGATGTCAGATTCAAGATCTACTTCAATAAACGTTTGCGTGTAACAGCTGTTGGAGATTATCTGAAATAATAAATCTGTCCACAACATCAGAACTGACTGAAGACACAATAATAGGAAACACATTTGAGTGGTTTTTATTACCATTTCGGATGGACCAAAAAGTGTTCAATTGAAATTCGCTTAGCAGAACAATAAGCCGGATTCAGTATTATTCACAACAAAACGAATCTTCCCATTGTGGCCAATGGGAAGATTAGCCCTAAAAGAGAAACGAAAGCATCTGAAAAACAACCGGTAATACAACGTTTATCCTGAAATAATTCATGGCTGATGATGATGTGGATAAAATATTTAAGGTTGTTCACTTCGTGTATATACTTTATCTTACATGGCGAGTGCGACGCATTTCAATACAGAAATTATTTCAGGCTCCGAAGGTTGATTCGAAATAATAATCCATGACTTCCAGAGGGGGTCTCGCTGGCTCTAGGTTCTCGAATTTAGCCTAATATCGTAGCACCCAACTTCCCTCAAAGCGAAAGTATGATCTATGCTTATTCGTCACCTCCAGAAAAACGAGTTGTGAGTGATACATGTGGGACCACCAGTCCAAAGTGGCCTCTGTCGAAAGTTGGTTGCTTGTCC
This sequence comes from Cephaloascus fragrans, assembly GCA_003707825.3. Taxonomy (NCBI): domain Eukaryota; kingdom Fungi; phylum Ascomycota; class Pichiomycetes; order Serinales; family Cephaloascaceae; genus Cephaloascus; species Cephaloascus fragrans. The sequence continues at coordinate 1,537,377 of PPLN03000001.1, forward strand.
ACAACAAGAAAAATCTAGCATTTGTACCACACCAGTGGATTCTTGGATTGCTGATTGCGACTCAAGAGGCTGCTCGGCCTTGAGTTGTGGAATCAGATAGCACCTCTTTTAGTAGCATGTAATTAATTAAGAGCTCAACGGACAATCCTTTAAGGCTGACCGTAAGTCAAAATCAAACACTTTCATTACCAAAACCGATAAAGCGGTTGCTGTTTTCATTTGCTTTCGTGCTAGAAGTGTCTAATAACGCCCCGGGCATCCAATAGTGGAACATAACCAAACAGGAGCAGTGAAAATATATAGCAGGGTGAATCAATAGCCAATTGAAACCGTGCAAAAGAACTCAGTTATGGGTGTCATCTTCTGTGCTACATGTTGTCCACAATTGCCTGCAACTGTTGAAAAACAGACAAAACAAAACACATACACTTGGGACGAACAGATCAGCCAGCACTGCTGCTGCTCATCGGACGCTGGGTTGAAGAGCATCTCTGATCTGATTTGATCTGATCTTGAGTTGTCCTGCTGGAGCGCTATCCGGGAAAATCGTGTTCTCAACCGCCCTCCCCCAATTTTCGTCATTGCTGCTGGCAATCCGTTGGTACCGTGCTCCTCAACCTGTTGGATGTCCTAAGTAGAAGAGGTCATTCTATTCACCATATATTGATGGCGATAGAGGCAAAATCCTACAAAAAATAGCCCAAAAAAGAAACAAAAAAAGAAAAAAAGAAAAAGAAAATGTGCAACGCACACTGCAACCAAAACAGGACAGCGCTTTTTGAAACATCGCGCCGCATCAAGAGCTCCAGAATTTCAGTCTACGTTAAGAGTAATAGGCCAAATAACGCTTCTGAATTGTTAGCTCTCTACTAAATCTCTTTAATTAATAATTATACAAGAAGCATGAAGCATCTTGGAGCTAAATGAAGACTCATGTCCCTAAACGTATAACACATACAAAGAAGCTAGGTTGCAGATAGAGGTGAGAAAGAGTGAGACCGTGGTCATAACCTCAGTGAAGGCGCTACGCAGTGATATATATGTATATATATATATATATATATATATATATATATATGGGTGGTATGTCCCCCAGAATTGACAAGCAGCCATACAAGCAGTTTTATAACCAGACACACAAAACTGGATCTTTTGGTCTTCCAACTTTCCTTTCACACTGCACTTTCACTTCAGTCACTCTTTAAACCACTATACACTTGTTGCCGTCCAACCCATCGCGAAATGGTGCCCTCTCACCGCACAGAGTTGAAGCGTAGTAGCTCCATTAGAAGGTCTCTCCCAGCTATCAGCATAGCAGCCAGCGATATGGGCAAAGCGCCTGAGAAGTCAGAGAGGCGGTTAATGCTTCAGCAGTTGGACGAACACTCAGATTTGTTGGTGCAAGACTACCATGCTTACCATGCCAAATGGGATCTCCAGAGCCACAAAGACCTGGCCTCAAGACAAAAAACCAGCTCTCGTCGCAGTTCAATATCTTCCTCTCACAATCTCACGGAAAGAGAACGAGAAATCTCAAGAAAATCCATGGACATTTACAGGAAATCTTTGCAAACGGACATATCCTCTTTGATTTCAAAGTTTGAGAAAAAAATTTCGATAACGGACTCTTCCAGAGAGCATAGCGAACTTGCTGAGAGTTTGATGGATGACCATATCTTTTTGTTCCAACCTGAGAACAGCACGAAGGACGCTCCAGGGAGTTTGGAAAAAAGGCCCACCTCCCCTTCCAGCATCACCTCCTCCGACCACTTCCACGCCCACAGCAACTACTGGAAGCAAGCCAACAACTCATCGTCGAGTTTATTTTCCTTCAACAGACATCACGAAGAAACTCCCCAAACCACCGCTGCTAATACACCAGTACTAGTTCAGACTCCGTACAACACTGAATCTCCTGATCGCCCCAAGTCCCCTAAGTCTCCCAGTTCTATAGTTATTCCAGGAAAGACTTCCCAGCTAATCAACAATTTCAATCAGCTTTCGAGCAACTACTCGAACAACCTCTCCAGCAATTCGGTTAGATCGAAGACAGGTTCAATCAACTCGCAGTATTTCAGCACTCTTCCCTTACCTAACGGGAAGAGACAACAAGAGTCAGCTCATTCTTCTGTAACCTCTTTGCACAATGTTGACCCATCGTCAAATCAGAATTCCGATCAGAACAAATATCCATCGTTGAGCAACCCCCCCGTTGTCAAACCTTATGTGTCTACATTGGAGTCTAAAAATCTTATCAAATTCAATTCGAGAACCGGACCAGGTCCAACTCCCAGCGAAAGACCCATGAGATCAAGTTCTGTAAGGGTTCCAGGTAAGAAGAAGATCTTTCATAGAAGAGCAAAATCTGTTGAGCAGACAAACTCTCCAGCTACAGGAATGGTTCCCTCAAAGTTGAAGTTTGCCGCTCCAACACACTCAAATACCAGATCTTTTGCAACACCAACACCAACTTCAACATCCAAACCCCTCCCTAAAGCTCCATCTAAATCCTCAAATCACTTGCCAAAACAGTTGAAAAGTCATCGTCGAACAAGCTCCAAGTCATTGACAGGAGCCGTCAATCAAAACAAAACTTTACCGCCTTCTTCAACCAGCAAAAAATCTGCATTTTCTAGAATTACAGATAAGTTGTTCAGAAGGAACTCAAAGAAGAGCAAAATTCAAATCCTGGCTCCCATAATAAACTATTCCAATTCGACAAAAAATGGGACGATAATGCTTGATGATAACACCTCGTCACAACCACGCGCCACGCTTGTGAACAAGTTTCTTCCAGGTTTGTCAAGATCAGGAAGTTACGTTCCATCAAGGCCGCCTCCCAAATCACCTCTTATGAGATCTTCATCTGTGACTAACCGCGTTAAACAATCGTTGTCAAGACCAGCTTCCACCCAACAATCATATCATAACTATCAACTGAATTCTACAGTAGCAGTACCTATGACACCTACACTAGAAAACTCTGATTATGAGAATGATATACTTGATCAGTATAGCTTTCAAGAATCACTTCCTTTATCTCCTGTTGAAACTGATAGGTTTGCTGAATTTACTACATCTGCGATATCTGAGGTTGCCCATGATAGCAAATACGACTACAATAATCATGACGATTTTCAATCGAAAGAAGAAAAAGATTTCGACATAGACCACATTCAATATACTATCGATAATTCCAACTTCGAGAATTTTATCAATTTTTTGGAAGCTGCTTTTGATGAAGATGGTAACATGTATGCAAATGGCGGCTCGGGTAAGAAGAAGTTTTTTTTTACAGGTTCTTTGGATAAGATTGTTGAGTAAATACTATTTGATGGGAATTTTTACTTTGTTTCAGTTTTTGCGATTACTTCGGATTTTGTTGGATAATCATTTGGGTGGTTCAGTACTTGCTTTCTTGTTTTGCTTTGATTCTTTTATACATATTGATATGTACAAATATTTCAGTTTTGGGTTTTCACGTTTAAATTTTGTTTAGTTCGAAAATTAATAAATTCACTATAAATTATCATCTATATATTACAGTAAAAAAATAGCCATTCCAGAAACGAGATGCGTTGTATAACACCCATGCTAGAGCCTGAGTCTTGGACATTGAACCTAGGGGATGATATAGATGTTAATATTCCTATAAGTTAGCTCAATATCAAGCCACAATTTTATCAAAATCAGAATCAAAAAAAAATCAAATGAAAAACAACAGAAAACATAAAAGTTAATAATATAATAAGTTGAACAAGTAAAAGTCTTGAAAGTAAAAAAAATCCTCAAAATATAATTTATTTGGAATAAGAAAGACTGTTGAAACCTTTCAAAGCAAACCAATAAATAAACACATACATCCATCATTATCACATACCCACATCATTTTAAATACATTCTATTAGAACAACAACAACAACAACAACAACAACAACAAAAGCAACGTAAATAAACAAACAACCTATAACAAGATGTACCAGAGCCTTAACAAATCTTTCAATTTCTTATTATTGGAAATATATAGAAAGAATCAAAAGTCAAGTTTGATATCGTCATTGTCGTTCCAAAATTGGTCCTCAAAATCAGCGTTCTTCATTTCCGGAAAAAAATCTTCAGGATTGAAGGTTGATGCTGTAGTCAAATTTCCCGCCATCGAAATATCATTATTATTGAAATCACTAACGTTGTTATCATTGCTGATTTTATTGTTTGAGTCATTGTTGCCATCAGTACTGTTTGAGGAGACACCATCACCTTGTTTGAAATTGGATGTGTTTATCAGTGCAGTATTGGTTGAATTCTGTGTTGTAGGGTGCATAAACTGATTTGTTATATCATCCATAGCGTTGCTTTCATCATTCTTTTTAGCAGAAAATTCAGCCAAATTTGAGTTCGAGTTTAAATTGGAATTGGAACTCGCTTGATTCGAATCTGGTAAGTTTTCTAAATATTTTATACGATCAATTAGCTCCTGTCTGGCTTCATCTTGCTCTTTTAAAACAATATTCAAATGTGTGATGTAGTCAACAGTTTTGTTCAAAATAACAGATTTATTCGCTTTCGTTTCTTTAATTTTGCCATTATCAGATGTATTCAACAATGAAGGCGGGACCAATAGTCCTAATTCTTTTATACGTTCCTTGATTAAATCTCTTCTTCTTCTTTCAACCGCATTGTGAAATTCTCTTCTTCTTTTGATTTTTTCCTCTCTGCTTAACGGTTGCTTGGGAATAGTAGAGGACAGGGTAGGGGACAAAGCGCTCATTCTGGGGGATTTCATTGATGGAGAACGCAATGTATCGTACGAATTATCATACGGCGAATTGAAATTTGGACTTGATAGGTAGTTATTATTGAAAGATCGTGCCTGAGGAACATTGATTGAGTTTACTCCGTTATTAGGACTATCTGTATTTCTGTTAACTGAATTTATATTAAAAGAGTTGGGAATGTTTCCTGTGTCAAAGTTTGACCCGTTTGGAGAGAAATACTGCGAAGATTGTAAACTGTTGAATGTGTTATTTGTTGGGGATAAAACCTCATCTAATGAGTTGGAGTAGTCATTGAAGCTATTTGAGTTAAACTGCTCATTGTTGGTGGGAATATTAATAGCTGATGCCTGGAAATTTAAAGGTTCGAAATCGTCAATAACAGGATTGTTTGAGGATGAAGAAAAGCCGTTTATATTGACTGAATTGACATTAGTACCGACGTTTAAAAAATCATTGTCAAGGTTGAAAAAATTATTCAGGCTATTTTGAATACTAGCGTTTTGCTTATTGGTATTATTTTGATTATCCAAACTCTGTTCATTTTGCTGAGATTCTGAATAGAACTTCAAGTCAGAGAAGGATGGGTCTTTCAAAAAATTTTCCATATTCCAGTTTTATTTGGACAAGAGATAGCCAACGTAATTTAAGGATGTACTTGAGTAAATTGTGAAATGCGTTGAAAGCGTGTGAAAAGGAGTGCTTCAATTTCGAACAAATTTGTGAATTGAACAACAATATTTAGTGTCGACCAGCTAGTATAATCAATCAAAAAATTGAGGAGGTCAAATTGATATTTAATTGATACTTTGATTAATCTGCTTTTGTGAATATACCTTCTTTGACTTTAATTAATCAACTTAATAATTAATTTTTTTGGGATTCTAAAGAAGCTAGAAAACTTGTAGGCGTTCATAACCAACAAATTGACGTTCTCAACCAACGAAAAGTTGGCGTGCTATTAAATAAAATCCTTTATGAATACAGTATTCAATAGGATAAAAGAGGCTCAACTACTCAAACAATCGAGCTGGTAGTATTATAACTAATGTCTGAGAATACAGAAAACTTTTTCAGGCAATCCTTTTCCAATTGGTCTTCCAATCGCCAACAAGAATCAGAAGCGGCCAGCTTTCCGCAGCTTAACTCATGGGCAGACTACGTGAGAACAGAGGCCAATGATTTATATTCACGATTGCCGCTCTATAACAACGACACAGTGGAAGAGCCCTCATGGTTTACGTTGTCGAGAGTCGAAAAATTGCTAGTTTTTGCGTGTTGCTTGGGTGGATCTGCTCTTTGCTTCACCATTGGTATCTTTCTCTTTCCAGTATTGGCACTTAAACCAAGAAAGTTTGGTCTCTTGTGGTCTTTGGGCTCCTTTTTGTTTGTGATTTCATTTGGCGCCCTTCAAGGTCCAATGAACTATTTAGTGCATTTGACGTCGAAGGATAGATTACCTTTCACGGTGGTCTTTTTTGGGTCAGTGTTTTTGACTATGTATTCAGCTCTTGTGTGGAGGTCCACCATAATGACTATCTTTGCTAGTGTAATTGAAATATTTGCGGTGCTATACTACACTGTTAGTTACTTTCCATTCGGTGCTCAGTCGTTGAGATGGTTGACGTCATACGGCACAGGTTACTTTGGAGGTCTTGTTGGTTTGCAATGATTGAGGTTACCTCTTACAACTTATTACATTAACGGGATATTGTATTTACTTTTTCACCACATGCTTTGTTCTATAGAGTTTTTTAATGATGTTTATGATCCTTCTGCTACATGTTCAGTACCTTATGTAAGTTTATTAGGAAATGCTTAGTCAGACAGTCCCAATAAAAATGTTATTTTACTGGCTGCTTCACCATCATCTCACCAACTCGAAAGGTATCTGAGAACCAAAGATGTCTGTTGCTACTCACGCGTCTTGCATTTTTTGCAAAATCATCAAGGGTATGTTTGAATTCAATTGTTTCCCTCGGGCGAAGAATCTTTGTTCTAATTCATAGGTGAAATTCCTTCTTTCAAATTGATTGAAACTCCATTGACTTACTCTTTTTTGGATATTCAGCCCACCTCTAAAGGTCATGCCTTAGTGATTCCTAAATATCATGGTGCCAAGTTGCACAACATTCCAGACGAGTATTTAGCTGATTTGTTACCAGTTGCTAAGAAAATTGCGGTTGCACAGGGGGTCAACATTGATGGTGAGGACGGCATTGGCTACAACATTTTACAGAATAATGGTAGAATTGCTCACCAAGAGGTGGACCATGTACACTTCCATGTTATCCCCAAATTGGACAAAGAGACAGGCTTGATAGTTGGATGGCCAGCTGAAACATCATCCGATTTTGAAAAGTTGGGCAAACTACACGCCGAACTAGTCGCCAGATTGGAAGACTCCAAAGACAAATTATAAGCCAAAACTGTCTCTCAAGTAGAAAACCACTGGACAGTTTCCATAGCACCTCAATTGATGATAACTCACTATAATTGTAAGATGTATTCATCAAACATAATATGGTGATGAACCTTCTGGAAGTATGTGTGGGGTTACCCGCATCGACCTCTTCATTTGCCACTGCAACTGCGATTGTAGACAGAAGATCACAATTCTTGAAATCGATTCTGCTTCATCCATTCAAGCAGTGCTTTCAGATTTCTAACTTATTTCCAGTTCTTAAGCATTTGAACAAGAACAAAAATAAGTTATTTTCTTTCCATTTTTTTCCAGCTAAATACAATTGAGTCAGTTTTAATTGTTCACTAGTTTTAATATTCGAAAATCATGGTTGATGAAAAAAAGTCCCTTTTGGATGGTTCTGGTTCCGAACCAAAAAATGATGATAGAACAGCTACTGCTATTTTGAGAAGAAAGAAGAAAGACAATGGTATGTATACTACTTGATTTGATTAGCAATTAGCACCACACCCAATGAAATCGTCAATCAATCATCAGTAAAGTTGATTTACAATCGACGATGTCGCAAAATAGATCTCACGTTTTGTTGAAGGTGGCAAGAAAGCAAAAAGTGTCTTTCACAATCAAACAGACAAACTAACATTCAATTTAGCCCTTATTGTTGATGACGCTGTCAGTGATGATAACTCAGTAATTGCCATGTCTTCAAATACTATGGAATTGTTGCAATTATTCCGTGGTGATACTGTATTGGTCAAAGGTAAGAAAAGAAAGGATACAGTGTTGATAGTCTTAGCAGACGATGATATGGAAGATGGTGTTGCTAGAGTTAATAGATGTGTTCGTAATAACTTGAGAGTCAGATTAGGTGATATAATTACCATCCATGCTTGCCCAGATATCAAATACGCTTCAAGAATCTCAGTTTTACCAATCTCCGATACTGTGGAAGGTATTACTGGTTCGTTATTCGACGTCTATTTGAAACCATACTTTGTTGAGGCTTACAGACCAGTTAGAAAAGGTGACTTGTTTACCGTTAGAGGTGGTATGAGACAAGTTGAATTCAAAGTTGTTGAAGTTGAACCTTCCGATTTTGCCATTGTGGCTCAAGATACTATTATCCATTGTGAAGGTGATCCAATCAATCGTGAAGATGAAGAGAATAATTTAAATGACGTTGGTTACGATGACATTGGTGGTTGTAGAAAACAAATGGCCCAAATCAGAGAATTGGTTGAATTACCTTTACGTCACCCTCAATTGTTCAAATCCATTGGTATAAAACCCCCAAGAGGTATATTGATGTATGGTCCACCCGGTACTGGTAAGACTTTGATGGCTAGAGCCGTTGCTAATGAAACCGGAGCATTCTTCTTTTTGATCAATGGTCCAGAAATCATGTCTAAGATGGCTGGTGAATCAGAATCTAACTTGAGAAAAGCATTCGAAGAAGCTGAAAAGAATGCTCCTTCAATTATATTCATTGATGAAATTGATTCCATCGCTCCAAAGAGAGACAAAACTAATGGTGAAGTTGAAAGAAGAGTTGTTTCTCAATTATTGACTCTTATGGATGGTATGAAAGCCAGATCTAACATTGTCGTTATTGCTGCTACTAACAGACCAAACTCGATCGATCCTGCTTTGAGAAGATTTGGTAGATTCGATAGAGAAGTTGATATTGGTATCCCAGATGCTACTGGGCGTCTCGAAGTTTTAAGAATCCATACCAAGAATATGAAATTAGCTGATGATGTCGACTTAGAAAGTATTGCTTCAGAAACCCATGGTTATGTTGGTGCAGATATTGCTTCGTTATGCTCTGAAGCTGCTATGCAACAGATTCGTGAAAAAATGGACCTCATTGATCTCGATGAAGAAACCATCGATGCTGAAGTTTTGGATTCTTTAGGTGTTACCATGGAGAACTTTAGATTTGCTTTAGGTAATTCCAACCCATCTGCATTACGTGAAACAGTTGTTGAAAGTGTCAACGTTACTTGGGATGACATTGGTGGTCTTGACACTATCAAGAACGAGTTGAAGGAAACTGTAGAATATCCTGTTTTGCATCCAGATCAATACACCAAATTTGGTTTATCTCCATCAAAGGGTGTTTTATTTTTTGGTCCACCAGGTACTGGTAAAACTTTGTTGGCTAAAGCAGTCGCAACCGAAGTTTCTGCCAATTTCATTTCAGTCAAAGGTCCTGAGTTATTGAGTATGTGGTATGGTGAATCGGAATCAAATGTTCGTGATATCTTTGACAAAGCTAGAGCTGCTGCTCCAACTGTTGTCTTTTTAGATGAATTAGATTCGATTGCTAAAGCAAGAGGTGGTTCAAATGGTGATGCTGGTGGTGCTTCAGATCGTGTTGTCAATCAATTATTGACCGAAATGGATGGTATGAACGCTAAGAAAAACGTTTTCGTTATTGGTGCTACCAATAGACCAGATCAAATCGATCCAGCTTTATTGAGACCTGGTCGTTTGGATCAATTGATCTACGTTCCATTACCTGATGAAGTAGCAAGATTATCTATTTTGAAGGCTCAGTTGAGAAACACACCATTAGAACCAGGCTTAGACTTGACAGAAATTGCCAAAACGACTAACGGTTTCTCTGGTGCTGATTTATCGTACATTGTTCAAAGATCAGCCAAATTTGCAATCAAAGATTCTATTGAAGCTCAAAAGAGAGCTGAAGCTGCTAAGGCCATAAAAGCTGAAAACGCCGAAGAAGGCGATGTCGAAATGGCCGACGAACAAGTTGAGGAAGATCCAGTTCCATATATTTCTAGAGCACATTTTGAAGAAGCCATGAAGACAGCCAAACGTTCAGTATCAGAAGCTGAGTTACGTCGTTATGAAGCTTATGCACAACAATTACAAGCTTCAAGGGGTCAGTTCACAAACTTCAGATTCAGTGAAAGTGGTACTAATGCGTCAGATGCCCCAGCTGTACCAGCTGCTCAGGGTGGTGCTGCTTTTGGAGCTGTTGAAGAAGATGATGATCTTTACAGCTAAGCTCCTGATATGAAATCATAAGGGTTTTTTATAAAATTAAATGTTCTGTTTCTTTCTGTTTCTCTATCTTTTATTTCTCGGTTTAATAACAATATTTTATTAGAGTTGTATTGATTTTGTAGGTATTCAGTATCATTAGGACTGTTAAAGTTCTGTTTATATTATGATCTCCAAAAAGACCCCACAGCGCGGCTTTCCGTCCACCGCAACCGAATTCAGTCCACAACTCGAGTTAGATCGGATCAAGCAATGAAAATTTTTGATCCCAAGTTTCAAAATTAAAATAAAACATATATACCAGGATATTCTGGGGTTGTTGTTACACTCAAGATATTTGGTTCATTTAGTACATTCACATTTGGTCAATCAGTATTACAAAGGTTACCTTTCAAAGTTGTCAACCAAATTTCACACTAAATTTTATATTTCAAAAATAATCATAAACGAACAAATTATCCTTACTTTCAAGATTCAAGCAAAATGAAACAATTCACAAATGGTATCGTTTACTTATGTCCAGTATTTCTCATAGTCTCAGATTTTGTTGTATCCAAGACAAACACAGCAAAAGCTAATCAGTTTACCTCTCAATTAGCCACCAAAAAAATTTCCGCAAGTATCACAGCAAGATCAAGCAAATAATAAGTTTTCGTTGGGGCTTCAAAAGCTGGCTTTCTGGTTCCCGCTCACCCACATTCATATCATTTTGGCATTACAGTTGAAATTTGTATATATCTGTTTTTGTAAATACTGGCCAGTACCTTCAATTGAATATTGATTGGCATCCATACCCTTGCTCCATAGTATGTCTTTTTGCTTTTGAATTTTTTTCATTTGGTGTTTAGTTTACAATCGGATTTTTTTAAAGCATTTTCCAGGTTACTTTCGTTTCATTGTGTTTTCAGTCTAATATAAAAATTTACAGTCAAGGTTGTGTAGGTTTTCAATTGAGAAAGGGTTACTTATAATTTCAATTTTTTTTCAACACGAGCAGCACATCCATACTATAACAGATTAATAATACGATCGTATAATTGTGAGCACGATTATAGAGAATTACTTACAGGAAAAATAGTGACATTTTCCAAATCCCAGATTCCTTCTTTGTAGTAAATGTCCTGTTTCAAAAACTCAATAATCTCTTCTCTTGATTCAGCATTGATGTTGAATGAGGAACCAGCAAAGTCAGGAATTTCACCTTCTTTTGGAACTTTATTGAAAATAGCACCTTTACATATGTTAGTACCGAAATTTTCTTTCGGTTATAAGAAAGGAGTATACATACCAACGTTAGTAACAGTACTTGATTCCAAAGTTGAAGGAATAGCTTGAAGATGTTGGGATCTGAATTTGGTTCTGTCAGTACCTGGCTTGTCGTAAACAATAACTAACCACTCAACCATTTTGCTCGATGACTTCTTTTACTGCTTTATAGGCTCTTGAAACGAGAATACTATTGAAATTGAGTTAATACAGTAGTTATTGATAAGTTTTTATGGTGGCTATATAGCAAACGGTTTTAAGTGTCCAATATCGTTCTCAAATATACCATATCTTTCCAGCCTTAAACGAAGTGACACGCGTATATTTTAGTACTATATAAGTTATGGTATTTACACGACTAAATGAAGCTCCATTTTAAATCTAATGAAATTTATTGGCTGAAAATTATAACCAAACAACAAAATCGAGCCAGCTTTATATAATTTTGAGGGTTTGACAAAAATTATCAACTGAAATCGAAATACATCAACATGTTAAGCTCAAAATTAGGTGCTTTTCGCTCTAGTAGCATAAGATGTTTTTCAAAAACAGCAATCTCATCTAATGCTCACACTAACACCGCTGCCCACGGACACGCTGAAGCTCATGGACATGAACATGGACATGACTCTCACGGTCATGATGACCACGGCCATGGACATCACGAACCCCCATTAGCTCCTCCAGACCACTTATTGAACCCAACAACAAAAAATCTTCTCTTATATCTTGCTGCTGGTACCATCATCTATCAATTGGACTCAAGCTACCAATCAAAACATGACGGCCAATCTTTTTTTGCTGCTTTGTTTCCCGTCACTCCTAAGGAACAGTTAGATAATGAATACGAAGAATACAGAAACAGAGTGAATAGTGAAAAATCGTTTTTCTCCATTTTCTCTAAAACTTTATCAACTGAGCAACAAACATACTATGATAGAAAAGTTCCTTTCCAGGTCCCAAGTGGTCCATTAATTAACGCTGAACCTGGCTCTCTCATTGATTACAATTCTTTGGGCGTTTCTAGAGGTCACGAAAGTAAATTCAAACCAGTTGATAATTAGTTTTATACGTTGATATAGACTTTCCGATTCTGAAATACTGGAAGACAAGAATTTTCAAGGGTTATTTATTTATATGATTATTTATTAGATGCATTTTTTACTGATTTATTTACTGCTTATTCAAAAAGCTTTTGGTTGATGAGTTGTTAAGTGTAGTTGTTTCCATATTTGAGCATTATCTTCATGGCCCAAGTCTTCTTCAGATTTAATGCGTATATCAGTACCGTGAACATCATACCAAAAGATACGTCTCGTTATCACATTAAGCATCTTCTATGGAAAAAAGAATGTATTCTATCAAATCTTATTGAATATGTAGTGTCCTAAATACAGAAATGCAACTTAACTTACTCCCATCATGAAAGTACCGAGATTAAGGCCACGAATTGATCAGACCAGTTTCATTCCATTCTGTCGCTTTGAGCTAGTTCGTTTAAAATGGCCATCATTAACGGGGTTTGTAATCCTCATTTTGAATAGCTGAAACGCTTTTCGGTTAACCGATCACACGCGCGAGTGAACTACAACGCTTTCAAACAGCACAATGGAATTGAAAGAGAAGTACGATTTATCATTTGTATTATTTAAAGAATCAACCCCGTTGGATGTCCCTATATACTTCAAAAAATTTGTTTATAGTGGTATGCGATAGACATAGTATGTGCATCTAATTTCAAAACGAAATTTGACTTGAGTTAACATTATCATTTACAATAATTTTGAATTGCATTGAGCCAACCATGATTGATAGTGTCAATAAATGAGGTCTCTAGTAATTGACACTGATCAAGTAGTCAGCTAATTGTTCAACAATCTTTGTAGCCTCACCAGCTTGGATACCGGCAGGATAGTGAGCAATCAAGATAGCTTGCTTTGTTCTAACGGAAACTATACCTTCGGCATCAGCTTTACCATAAATTGATCTTTCATCAGCTCTCAAAAGAAAGTATTTCTTTCCTTGAACATGCAAACCATGGGATTGTAATCCGGAAGGATTGTTGAAACCTTGGGCCAAAGAAGCAATTTCTTGGTCTTGCAATTGAAAGCTATTGGATTGAGCCCACAAGGAATCACCAGCAATTGAATATAAAGCAGCCTTGTCGATTTTACCAGTGGCGATCAAGTTATCGGTGTATGCTTGCCAGGACATTATTGGATGTAATTGATTTTAACGAAGTGAGAAGAACTTGCAAAACTGGTAGAAGAGGTTTTCTGCCTTTTTTAGTTGACCAAATTTAGTTGACAAGTTGTAACTAGAAACACTTTTTGAATTTTGGTCTTGTTGATTTGGGAGTGGATCCGGTTAATGCACACACCCAAAAATTTTACCCGGATTTTTGTTTATCAGCCACATTTGTTGCGGCTGGACTTAATGGCACAGTGAATAAATGGCTGATTTATTATATCTATAAAATACTTCCTAATGAACACTTGATACACCGTCAAAAATACATATTTCCATCACTACAGTGATCAGCCTAGAACGATAAGGTTTTCTTCGGTTTCTGCTGTGGTTCTGGGCTTTTTTCCGTCAGGTTCCTCTGGCAATTTTGTTTCGGCTTTGCGCTTCTCCTTGAACTCATCCTCCAAATCGTCCAATATCACAAGGTCATCATCACCATTTTCATCAGCAAAGACATCTGATTGATCATCCAGCACCCCCTCGTCGGGATCCGATCTGGCTTTTGGCTGGATGGTGATGTTGGGTAATTGAATTTTCTCGACGCCCGGAACTACCTGGATACACAACTCCACACTTTCGAGTTCATCGTCCTCGTCGTTGATAAGCAAAATTTCATTGTCCTTGAAGCCAATGGCCGACAATTTTTGCTTCAAGTTGTCATCGAAGTCAAAGTCATATATCAATTTGTTTTTGCCCAAAATAACAGACGTGCTTCCGTATTTGTATTGGTCTTCAATCAACGAGATCAAGTCAGATAAGTCGGTGTTCTCCAAAGTATCAGTTGACGGAATCTTCAACAAGCCTCTTTTGACAGAACAAGAACCACACTTTTCGTTGTTAGAGAATAGTTGGGACGAAGAGACGAATTTGTTTGGTTGGTTGGAAGTGAAAACCATTTTTGAGTCTTTCTGTGCATCATCAGCATTTTTATTGTGCCAAAGAAAATTTAAAGACTGCAATGCTGAAAACCCTGCAATGGTAGCATTCGTGGTTGCAATTGCTGGGATTATGTTACCAGCAATTTGCTTGATATCAAATTTCGATTTTATCTCGATATCAAATATGTAAGATCTTATATTCGACGATGCAACAACAAAATTCAAAGTATCATCATCGTCTTTGTCAAAAGTCAAGAACTTTTCGCTGCCACTATTCAATCGTTTTTGTAATATCTTTGCTGACTCAATCAATACTTTTAAATTTTCCTCAATTGTTAACACCTTCGTTTCATCGCCAAGAATCTGGTCATAAGACAATTTCTCGATTTTTTCGCCATACAAGTTGACATTTAGCGGAATGGGAGCCTTTCTTGTTTTCCATAAAGACTCGATCTGTAGCAATCTTTCGATATCAACTTTGAAAATCTTATCAATCATAACATCTATGAATTCTTTTTTCGAAATCATATTCCTTAATTCGTTCAATTCATTGCTCTCCTTCAATAAATTTTCAATCTCCTTTTTATCATCTGTCTCGTTGCTTAGTTCTTGTTCGCTGAGATTTTCAGAGTCGCTTTCATCAAACAATTGCTGAAACAAGAAATTTTTGGCCCATGTTATACAATGAGCTGGCTGTGATGGAGTCGAACGAATTGTGCACACTGGAAAAGTTTTGGGAGTTTCTTTTGCAGTGCAATCAAAGCATTCCGTTCTGTATGGGTATATAGGTTGGACGTGGCCGTTAAAGCCAGTGGTACCGCTTTCCATCAAAGGCTTCTGTAAAAACAAACACATTTTATTCACGTAGGTTCTAGCTTCCACGTTATCTAACGCATTCAAGATAAGAGTGAACTGGTCAAACCATGCCAACGGAAATTGCTTCGCATCCATAATACTGCCATGATACGCGACCAATTCTGAATTGAGGAAGTTGAATCTTTTGACGGCGTTTATACAGGTTAACGACTTGGACTTTTTGATGTCTTTTTTTCTAAAAAGAAACTGTCGATTCAAGTTCGATAAAGTCACCGTATCCAAATCAACAACGTGAATCTCGCCATAACCCATCAATATCAAGTCTTTCAACAACTCACAACCAATCCCACCGGCTCCCACCAAAAGAATTTTCGACTCGCGTAAATTTTTGAAGCCTGCTACTCCAAGAACTTTTTTGAGATACGTATCCTGAGGCATTACTTTGAACTGACCTTTCGCTCTTCTCCTCCAACCCAAAACTTTACGGTTGAATAGCTCTTTTTATGCGATTAATGAAGTTTTTTATTAGTTATGGTTCTTTTGATAGTATTTTGTTGGCGCTATCTAATTAGTTCGAGGTGTGCACGACCGGTAAAATGATCAAAGTGAACAGAAATATATACGTATTTGGTCAATAAAGAACAGCTTTTAATCAAAAATATCAATATCAGCCTTCAAAATGAGCGACAAGTACTCAGTTATCTTACCTACCTACAATGAAAAGAAAAACTTGCCCATAATTGTGTATCTTCTTGCCAAAACTTTCAAGGAGAACAAGTTAGACTGGGAAGTGATTATAGTGGATGATAACTCTCCAGATGGTACACAAGAAATTGCTAAGCAATTGATCAAGGTTTACGGTGAAGATCACATTTTGTTGAAACCAAGAGCTGGTAAGTTGGGTTTGGGTACGGCTTACATCCACGGATTGAACTTTGTCAGCGGTAATTTCGTTATTATCATGGACGCAGATTTCTCCCACCATCCAGAAGCCATTCCACAATTCATTGCTAAACAGAAAAAAGATAACTTTGACATTGTTACTGGTACTAGATACGCCGGTGATGGTGGTGTATACGGTTGGGATTTGAAAAGAAAATTGGTTTCAAGAGGGGCTAACTTTTTAGCTGCTACTGTTTTGAGACCAAACGTTTCTGATTTGACTGGTTCTTTTAGATTATACAAAAAACCCGTTTTGGAAAAAATCATCAGCGTTACCAAATCTAAAGGTTACGTTTTCCAAATGGAGATGATGGTTAGAGCTCGTTCCTTGGGTTTCACAATTGGGGAAGTTCCAATCAATTTTGTTGACAGATTGTACGGTGAAAGTAAATTAGGTGGTGATGAAATTGTTGGTTATTTGAAAGGTGTTTGGAACTTATTCGTTTCAGTTTGATTGACACTCTCCAACAATATATTTCAAAGCCCTATAACACGTTTTATATATATGGTGTCTTTTCTTTCGTTCATAACTAATCTATAATCTCACGACTTGTACTTGGTTTTTGTAAAAATCTACGTGTCAAAAATCAATATAATGACTTATATGTAAATCAATAAAACATTTTTAATTGTCTCTAAATCCAACAAACAAAACATAACAAAACACTTTTTGAAGACCACCTATAAATAAAAGAGGTTATATAAGCACGCACTTAAACCTCAAGATTAATAAAACGAACTTAAACTTATAATGACACCCATCTATTTGTAATACTAATGATAAAAATTATGACTGTTGAACAAAATTTATGTTTTTCAAAAATGAATGATTTTAATTGATATAATTTTTTTCAAATTTTAAAGAAATAAATTTTAACAATGAACGGTTTCCAGTATATAAGATTGATTAAACCCTCCTTATCAAAAACTCAGAAGGAGTACGAAATAACTTAAAGGAACAAATATCAGTGAAATTGATGGAACCAACAATTGAACATAGTGATATCAAAGAATAATATGATAATAACAATAATAATGATAATAATACTAATAATAATGATGATAACGATAATGATAACGATGACGACGATGTTGATGATGATGGTGTTGATTGCGTTGATGATGATGATAATAATAATAATATAGTAATGATAATGGTAATGATAATAATAACAATGATAATAGTAATATTGAAATAAGAACAAGAACAAGAACAAGAACAAGAATAAGAATAAGAATAACAATAATAAATGAAAGTGAATTTAAACATGAATATGAATAATGAGCAATATTTTACCTTATAAATCAAAACTTTACTTCCAAAAAATTAACTCCCACGCCCTATCAATTTCCAATCATTTAAACAAAATTACAACTCATTTATTTCTTGATCATCACAAGTTTATCATCATTTAATCTAATATCATTAGGTAAACCTGAGGCATTCGAATCTGTTTTCGATAACAAGATTGACTGTTGTTGATACAAACTATTCGAGCCAATTGGGCCCAATCCAGGAGTGGATGGATTTGAATTGAAAGTGTTTGAGGAAAGTAACTGATGGTTCAATTGTTGCTGAGATGAAGTCAAATTTCCAATTGAATTATTCAAAGATGTTGTTGATGAATTCACAATAGAGTTCAACCCATTGTAGTATACAGTATTGGAATTAGAATCATTTTGTGGGTTGGAATTATTCAAGCTCAAAGAGTTGATTTGGCCCGTAATGGATTTGAATGCTTGGTCATCGTAAACATTTTTATTTGTATTTGGCAAATTGTGACTATTCACTTCAGTTCTAAAATTTTGATATTGTGAGTGAGAATGATTATGGTGGATGTTGTGGGGGGTTTGATTTTGAAGTTGTTGTGTGTTGTTAGAATGTTGATAGTATTGTTGTTGTGACAATCCTGACAAACTATTCAAGTGTTGCTGTGAAACAAGTTGCTGCTGTGGGATTTGAGTTGTGTTTTGTTGCATTGGGCCAGGAGTAAATTGATTCAAACTGTCATGTGATCCAGTATGCAAGTTTTGCTGTTGAACAAACTGTTGCAATTGTTGTTGATGAAAGTTATGTGGGTGTTGTAATGTATGATTATTGTTGTTGTTGTGTAAATGATTCCCAGAACGATTGTTAGTATGATTATGCCCGTTGCTATGATTATGGCTATTGTGGTGGCTATTGTGGTGGTGATGATGGTGATGATGATGCCCGTTGATGAGAGTGTTCTGAACTCTGGGGGCTCCACATCTCAAACAACAAATGTTTTTGGCAAAATTGTGGTAAGAACAATTGTCATTGCCACATTTCCAATCACCAGCCCTAAATGGAACAGAACTAACACCACTACCATTATTAGTATTGGATTGTTGCAGTTGAGAATTGTTGATTGTGCTCGAGGGAGGTTGAGATGCCATGTTTGATCCGTTATTGTTGGATAAGTTATGATTGAATAATTGACCATTATTGTTGCTGTTGTTGTTGCTACTATTGTTGTTACTATTAATGCTATTGCTATTATTGTTGTTGTGATTATTGTTGTTCAAATTGGAAGAGTTGTAGTTACTACTATGATTATTATTGTTATAGTTGTGATTGGAATACATGGACTCTTGAATGGCAGCAGCGGAAGCAGCAGGGAATGAACAACGGAAACAAGCAGTTCTCCTCTGGAAATTTGAAAAGCCACAGGAAGGGCAAGTCCAATCGCCAGGTCTTGGTCTATTTTTGGAAGGTGGAAATGGAGTCAATATGTCTTGGGCACGATCCAAAACTCGAGCGGAAGAAGGCTGTACTTCAATCGCTTTATCATTCAAAGCTCTACCATTCATGGCTAACGATTCGGTTGCTTCTTCGTGTGATGAAAACACAGCAAAACCAGAACCGGTTGGTTTGTGTTGATCAGAGGTCTTCAATGTCCAAAATGCAATTGGTCTTCCACCATACTGGGTGAACCAGCTTTCTAATTCGCTTTGAGTTGTATCATGAGGTAAGTTCGACATATACAAGATCTTTGATCTCTCGGTCAAAAAGGCTCTAACATCAGCTCTAGCATCGTACGGCTTAGTCAATACATCAGGATGGTCGTCAATTGGAATGGATTTTTTTATCAAATTTTTCAATACTCTTGATAACAAAATGGTCTCCTCCATAGCTCTTTTTGGCTGAATTGGTTGATTACCTGATGATTGCTGTAAATGAAAAGGTAAGTTTTTATTTATGTTTGCAGTAGGATTGGCAATCAAACTGTTTTGACTAGTCAAGCTATTTGATCTCTGGATTTGGTTTTGCAATTGTAACTGTTGTTGTTGACTGGTCGTGATAGGTTCAACTTCTAGAGCAGTACAGATGTTTGACAAGGACGATGCAGAATAGGATAAAGATTCAGGGTGATGGGCTTGCCATTTTGAGTACTCCTGTCTCAAGTCAAACACTCTTGAGTGTTGTAAATAAGGTGGTAAAACAACAGATTTATCTCTAGCTTCTCGTGGAATTTGAACTCTCAAATCTTTGACATTCAAGGAGACAAACGTGAAGTCCAAGTTTTTGGAGATGATGAAATCGTGAATGAATTGATCAAACTTTGTGATGGCGTCTTTGAAGGTACCAGCAGTTCTAACGTGTTCCCAAGTGATGGTCGACAAAGATGTACATAAAGGAGTGATTGGAGTATTAATGGGCCTGACAAGAATTGATTCCCCGTGAATCTCATCCAATGTTTTGGCGTCAACAACAATCCAGGCTAACTCAATGATTTCAGCAGAATCTTTGGTAACATAGATTCCATGTTCATCACAGGTTGTAGACACATGAATAACAACGTAAACGTCACTCATTTTTTCTAGAGAATTACAAAATCAATAACTTTAAAGACAGAAATCAAGATAAAATTCAGTCCTTATGATAATCGATCTATAAGCAAGTAACAGAGATATGAATGAACAGTTTATTTTGAGATGAGTATAATTGATTAAAGTGGTTGATAATGAAGATTTAGTCAAAATGTAATCAACATTAAATCATTTATTTAATACCGGCGTGTAATTTAAAAAAACGAACGAAAAATTTTTAGTGAAAAAAGATTCAGCGACAAAGTACAGAGAATTTTTGAGCGGCGCCACGACTTCCAAGTTTCCAGTTCGCGCCGCAAACTTTTTTAATACATAATCGCTTATGTCATCATTTATCACGTGTCTGTATTACCCGCATTGGTGTGTGGGTTTTTAAACAA
The DNA here is from genome assembly GCA_003707825.3 of Cephaloascus fragrans. Taxonomy (NCBI): domain Eukaryota; kingdom Fungi; phylum Ascomycota; class Pichiomycetes; order Serinales; family Cephaloascaceae; genus Cephaloascus; species Cephaloascus fragrans. The sequence goes on from PPLN03000001.1 coordinate 1,557,982, forward strand.
GTATGTGTATGCACCAAAAGAGTCGGAGTTCGACCCTGGGATGGCTCCTTATTTATTTATATAATCAATCACGTGATTGGATCTGGTACTTCGCGAAGGCAGACGGTAATTTGGTATCTTCTACTAAGCTAAGCACCTTTATTATAAGCACAGCGTCAAATATCTATACCTTTTACACCCAAAAAAGCATCAATTCCTCCCAAACAACGTTTCTACCCCTCCCATACTTTCCTACAAGTCACCCAGAAATCATGAAGGACGATCCTATCTTGTACGATCCCAGTAAACAACCTCAGCGGGTTTTCAAGACCCAATTGATTGTTTGTACCATTCTAGGATTATTTGCCTTCTACTTGTTCTGCCTCTTGAGACAGAGATATCCTCATATATACGCAGTGAGAACATTGAGAAGAAAAAACATCAAGCCATTACCCAGAAACATGTTTTCCTGGATGAAAGTCCTATACGATTTGACTGACGATGAGGTGTTGAGAAATTCAGGTTTAGACGCTTTTGTATTTATACAGTTCTTCAAGATGGGGATCAAAATTTTTGGTATATTGGCGGTTTTTGCAATATTCATCATAAGTCCAATAAGATACTACTATACGGGTAAATACGATAAGGACGACATTGCGTGGTTTGCGTTTTCTAAAAATTATCTTTCTCAAGTCAAACAGGATGAACCGTCGCATGAACCATCAGAGGATGAAGATTTCCCTCACTATTTATGGGTTTACCCACTATTCACATACTTATTTTCATTTTTGGTTTACTACTTTTTATTTGACCAGACCAAAATTGTTTTGGATGTCAGACAGAAGTATCTTGGGTCCCAAAACTCCATCACTGATAGAACAATCAAACTAGATGGTATTCCTGAGAATTTGCAAAATGTGACGGCATTGAAAAACCACATTGAAGAATTAGGCATTGGTAGGGTTTTCGATGTTAAGTTGATTTACGACTGGAAAATATTGAAGAGCTTGTTTAAAGAGAGAAAGGGAATAATCAGAGAGTTGGAAGTCGCTTACTCTCAATATTTAGGTCTCAAAATTGATATCCATGACACTTCAAAAGGCCCATCAGTTCATCCATTAAGGAATTTTGTCACCATTAACAATGATTTATACACATCATCAAGTACAACAGAAACATCTCCATTGATACAAGGAACACCTGACCCAACCAAAAAGAAGAGAAGACCAGAAATAAAGCTAGGGTTGGCAGGATTGTCAGGGCCAAAGCAGGACAAAATAAAGTTTTATGCTCAAGAATTAAAAAGAATTGATTTCAAAATCACAAAAACAAGAATCGATAATAATTTCAAAAAGGTTTCCAGTGCCTTTGTTACAATGGATTCAGTTGCATCAGCACAAATGGCAGCACAAGCAGTTCTTGACCCTAGAGTTCATAAACTAATTGCAAATCTAGCGCCTGCTCCAAAAGATGTCAAATGGGCGAATTTCGCTATAACAAAGCGAGAAAAATTCTTCAGAAGATATTTTGTCACCATTATAATTGCAATCACCGCAGTTGCCTTAGTTTTCCCAGTGTCGTATTTAGCAACCTTATTGAACATCAAGACTATCACTAAATTTTGGCCAGCATTGGGCGATTACATCAATAGATCTAAATGGTTAACACTAATCGTTACCGGTATTCTACCACCATATCTTTTTACGCTTTTGAATGTTTGTTTACCTTATTTTTACGCATACTTATCAACTAAACAAGGATACGTCTCAAATGGTGATATTGAACTATCCACAGTTTCCAAAAACTTTTTCTATATATTTTTCAATTTGTTTTTGGTTTTCACATTGGCTGGTACGGCTTCCAACTATTGGTCACTTTTGAGTGACACTACAAAAATTGCATATCAATTAGCAACCTCGCTCAAAAATTTATCTCTTTTTTATGTTGATTTGATTTTGTTACAAGGATTGGGTATGTTCCCTTTTCGATTACTTCAATTGGGGGATGTTTTCATATTTAATTTCAAGAGATTGTTTTACTGCCAAACCCCCAGGGACTACAGAAATGTTTATTATACGCCACCGGTATTTAACTTTGGGATCCAGTTGCCCCAACCAATTTTGATTTTGATTATAACGTTGATTTATTCAGTCATATCAACTAAAATTGTGACCTCTGGTCTTGTTTACTTCGTTTTAGGTTATTACACATATAAATACCAATTGATGTACACATATGTTCATCCCCCTCATTCCACAGGTAAAGTCTGGCCTATGATTTTCAGAAGATGTTGTTTGGGGTTAATTTTATTCCAATTGACAATGGCTGGTACTTTAGCTTTAGAACATGCTTATATTTTATCGGCATTGATCATTCCATTATTTCCAATAACCTTAATTGTTTCCTACAATTTCGAGAAAGATTATCTTCCGTTATCGTTCTTCATTGCATTAAGATCGATAAAAAAGCAACAGGAAGACGTTGAGAACAATAATAAGTTGAGTGGCTATATAAACAGGAATGAATTGGAAGGGTCGGCGGTTTTTGAGGATGCTGGAATTACTGGAAATGCTGATTTTACTGAGGGTAACATATCTCCTTACGAAGATGAAATAAATACAATCGAAAGTTACCAAGGAAACGATATCAATCAAATAGAAAACAGTTCTCTGTCATCATCAAAATTGCGTAAAAGAAGATCAACAATTGATGAAGAGAGAGAACAATTCCAAAACTACACATTCCCCTATCTCAAAGATCCTTTGAATGGACCATGGATCGGTTTTGAAGGCGACTATATTTTGATGATTAATTTCCAGGACAGCAATTTTCATGAGAGTAATGAAGTGTCTGGTGATTACAATTCTACAAACGATGACGATTTGGATGATGCCTTCGGTGAGGTAAGTTTTGTTGACAATGATACAAACGGTTATGATGATGGTGAATTTATAATAAAAAGAAAGTTAAGGGTCTCCGAGTGGGAATAAATTTTTGTTTGAGTTTTTTTTAGTTTTGATTGTATAATAGTTTTTCGTTTTTTGTGATTTTAGATTTGAAGTTCAGCTGTTCAGCTGAAAGATTTAATAATTAATTTGGTCAAGATATATAAATACATCTTTATAAAAGTTTATTATCGATATTGCCAGACTTCCTGTATACGCGAAGCCTTTGGGAACATATTGAACCATAATTTACGCATCTTACGGTGTAGGTTAAAAGTTACGGTCTTTTCCATGATTGATCAAGCGTAGCAATCGCTATTAGCTGAAACTTCAGCAGAACATTTGGAAATATATCTCGCCCTGTAGCTAGCTCAGGAAAAAACCAAATGTGTCAAACACTTTGTTGGACTCGGAGGAGGTTACAAAAGTAGCTCTATTTCCGTTTTAAACTCTTGTGATCGTAACTTGTGGTGGCTACTCCACGTATTTGACTCTCAGAGGATTAGAAGATCCGAATATGGAAGGATTCTATAAAGGCATCCTTTTATTCTATATCTTGCTGCGCCTACTTATATCTCAATCCATGAATTTGAAAGCCCAAGATAACTCATTCGCTCTGGGGCCCTTGCTATTGTGTGAAATTGTCGGGAAGTGATTTTGTTCTCCTTGTTTTTAGAGAAGACCACCTTCGTGTCAAGATGCCATAACTCTTGAGTTGGGAAACTACGCGGAACTTCACTGAACACTTAGATGTAACCACATTCATTATTATGGCGATTATATGTAACATCTAATACGAAGAACGTGTACCTGAAAAAACACACCTCTCGGCAATTTAACAGGACATCAATTGTTTTCAGTATTTTCATTACTGGCTCTTCCTCAATGGAGTTCCCAATTTGCAGGGCGCAATGCGAATATATGCAAAACGATTGTAAAGCATTGAAGTATCACTGAAAAGCTCACCCATCTGATCAATCATTCCGTGGCATTAATCTGGCATCGAAAAGTAGTATATATACCTAATCCAACCGAAATCTTTTCATCCACGAAAAGACAACTGAAGTTCGTTGAAAAGCGGAATATAAAATGATATAGGAATAGTGATCGCACCCTTGAGAAAACCGTACTGCTGTTAGACAATTGATAATCAATCTGAAGTGTTGTTGAGTATCCCAGCGCGCGCATACGCATAATTTTGGAGATCTAAATATGTGTAACTGTTAAGTTAAGAGGACGTAGTGAACAAAATGTCTAAATAATTAATATCTGTGAATTGAGGCTCTGGATCAAACATTTTCAACATCAAAAACATTCAGCCTTTCATTCAAAAAGGTGTATGGCTGAAGCAGAAAAGACAATCAATCGTGTTTGAGAAACTGAATGAAATAGAGGCAAGTGCATTTGTAGAAGTGCACATCTTGAGTGAAAAAGAAATACAGGTTGTTCCTAGAAACAATTTGAATTTTATTGAAAACTGTGAGGTACAAAAATTGTGAGAATTGTAAAAATAAACTTGGATAAATCCAATGATTTGGCAAAAACTATGGAATCGTAAAATAAAAATGATAAATCTGATAAACAAACAGCGAATCGACGACAAACAACACGAACAAATAGAAAAACAAGTAGATAGACAAAGCACACGCAAACAGCAGATAAACAAATAACAGAAGAACATATGAATAAACATAAAAATAGGAAAACAAACACAAGATAAAAAAAAAATGAGCCAAGGTATAATTCAAATCTCCAATACTTCGATAGTACTTTAATATCTTTTGATATTCTAGGTAGTTGAGTAGGTAAAATTATGGCCTGAACTGTGAGAGATAAAAAAATATAAACGTTTAAGAAACTCTTCACTTTTGGAAAAAACAGCAATGGTAACAATTATGCATAGGGTGATATTTATTGGTCGGTAACAAATCTGTGCAAATGAAAACTCGTTCAATTTTGATTTCAATGAACGGTAATATATGAATAAGTATATGAAATATTTTTCTTCATTTCTTTTTGAATCTGTTTTTCCAAGTAGTACTGATTTCCTTTAATTTGATGTTTTTCAAATCTTTGTCAACCACGTAATCTGGCTTCTCTTTTGAGTAATCACAACTTATATTCAATCTATTACAATTGATACAACTAGGTTTCAACTCATCACATTTCAAGTGACGAATACGACAAACCCAACATCCATTTTTCAGTCTTGGTAATGTTGCAACCCTTTTTCTATTGGGAAGTGGTTTGAGGATCAATGTTTTAGGTTTAGTTTTTCTTTTAGCATCATCATGGGTGATTGGTGAAATGAGACTGCCATTGTTCATGGTAGCATTGCTTGAAGATATAGAATTGATTGAAGTAGTGGATCTATTGTGAGCTTGTATATTGTAAATAGAATTGATGGAAGAATTCGAGTCATTGTCTATATTATACATTTGATATTTGTAATTTTTCAACTTCATTGGGGGCTTGAATTTTTCTTCGATAGGTGATGATCCAGTTGGTATTGTAGTATCACTATCATAATCCTCATCCTTTATTTTATCGTTTTCTAACTTCAAAATTGGATGTTGATGTTGCTCATGTTGTTGATTATTATGGAAAAGAAGTTGCTGCTGCTGTTGATGCTGCTGCTGTTGGTATTGGTTCAAACTATGATTTTGCTGATATTGGTGATGCTGGTTCAACTGATGCTGGTGTTGCTGTTGATGATTCATTAAACTTAAGTTGGGATTAGGACTAGATTGTGATTGCGGTTGGACAGTGCCATGGTTATTATGATTATGAAAATCCTCAAAATTCAAATACTCTCCAAACTGATTATTCATTGATGTATTATTATTAGTTGTGTGATCATCATCATGGTTAGAATTGTTGTTAGTGACATTATTTATATGATTTAGATTGTAATTGAGATTATGATTGTGATTATTATTGTTATTAGTAGAAGTGGTAGTGATGGTTGTATTAGTATTAGCATTATTATTATCATTATTATTACTATTATTGTTGTTGGTATTTTTATTATCAATATTATTATCATTGTGACTATTGATATCATTAGAGTTATCGATATCTAGGTTAGTGTGAGATGTTGGATTATTAACAGTGGTGGCTGAATCGGAATTGGTACTACTAACCAAGTTGCCATTATCAATAGTGAATAGAACTTCATCTGGGTTGATATAACTTATTGACGGATTGATTGATTGATTGGCAGTAGCATTACCATTAGTGGTGGTCGTACTATTAATGGCATTCAAGTTGCTCAATGATCCGTTAACATGACTCAAGTTGCCCAAATTCAAATTCGAGCTGGAATAATTGGAATAGTTAGAAAATTCAAATTCTGAGGAATTGGAGGAACTGTAAATTGATAGATTGTCATTGAACAAATCATTTGGAGGTGGCTGTAATTTATAATAACTTACATTTCCTCCATTACTTTGACCGTTAGTTAATATCAAACTTTGCAGCGAGGAGTTATCCAAGTAATATGGTGGGTACGGTGGTGGTTGTATGGTGTTCAAATTTATCGAATTAACTGAATTCAAATTTGGGGTTGAATTGTTCAAGTTGTTAGAGAAAACTGATGATGTTAATGATTGTGGGGTATAGTAAGAATTTGCTTGATGTAAGTTTGAATTTGAGTTAGCTGTGGTTTGTTGTGAAGCTTGTGACTGCAAGTTTTGCTGGTTCAAATTTGACAAATTATCAACGCTGAAATTAGAATTGTTGTATATTATTTGATTCGAAAAATTGGTTGGTGTATTTTGTGAATTATTTTGAGAAACGCCCTCATTTTCAAAACTTCTAAAATTACCCTTCAAATTTAAATTATTCAAATTCAAGAACGGTGATGATGAGGTTGATGTGGATGTGGAATTGGAAATAGAATTTAAATAAAAATTTTTGTTTGTTGAGTTTGAAGTTGTTTCCATAATAAATAAGCGAATGAATTATTATAGTTGGTTGTTCGTTCAAAAGAAAATATTATATTATAACAAATAAAAATTTATGCCGTATTGATATAATGAGTATTATATGCAGTTGAATTTGAAAAGTATGATCAGAACAAAATAACTTTGCTCTATTGAATGTAATTGTATTATTAGCGAATAAGTATTGATTGTAATTTTTTGAATGGAAATTTAAATAATGGAAGAGTTTTGTTGAATAATTAGTTGTTAGTATAATTTGAAAAGAGTGCAAGACTTTTTAACTGGAAGCGTGAATGAATGAAAGTATAATGGATGATTATAAAATTGGATAATTACTGATTGTTAAATCGAACAGGTGATCGATTGTTGAGTGGATGGATAAAACAAATTCTCAAAATGTTTAACAACTGGAATGATAATGCTTTTGTTGAAATGTCAAGAATAATAGATAACTAGGTTATGGATTAAATCTGAACTTGGTAAATGTAAGACCTTAGACTTGTGGGAATAATGATTGATTGTTATAAAACAGCACTGTGAAATTTTTATGACTTAATTGGAATTAATTAACAATTTAGATTTATAATTATAGTTGCAAGCTTCAATAAAATTAATACCCAACAGTATCAATTCGAATAAGTCTTGATTCCAGTCGGCGCTTGACAATTATAACAGTGGTCAAGATAAATTCAGATAAAAGAAATATTGAAAACTCATAAAATTAAGAAGGTTATAACAGAAGACAGAGATCTCAAAGAATTAATTGAATAATCAGAAATCTAAGATTATCTCATGTGCGATAAATTCTTTATACATAAACAGGATTTGTAGTTCTTTGTAAAGATTTTGTTAGGCAGTTTTTAACTGTAAGCTGTCTGTAAAAGATCCCACCGCTCAAGCCTGATTCTCACAGTTTACTGAAAATAAATTTATGGGATTTTATTTTTTACTAGGCCCTAAAAGCAGCCTGCCAGCAGGCTTCCAGCAGGTAAACCAGCAGCAGACAGTAAGTCGCAAGTTGTTGCTGCTCTCCATACCTGGCCCTATTATTATAAAGAGTTGCTGACAGTGGAGTCTGGAGTAACCTTTCAAGCTGGCTATGGTGCTAAAAGGGTAATGCACTGGAATAATGAAGAGGATACCAACTTACTAGTTAGCTCTGTTAAAAGGATATCTTACTGGATTTTGCTTGGGCCGGCTTTTTCGAAGTAAGCAACTAAGAGGCAACTAGCAGGCAACAAGCTAGCAACAACTCAAATAGTTATGGTGTATCATTGTCAAACACTGTAGCCTTTCTGGCCCACTCCAAATGGGTCAAGAATTGCCTTGAATAGATCAGCAGATTTGGTGCATGATTAACATTAGAAGTGCGTCCGTATTGAGGGTAGATCTCAGATCTGATCAGGAGTTTTGATTGGTACGAAAAATAAATAGGTGGTGCTGAGCTTTATGAAGTTGCTGATAAGTCTAAAATTAATCCACAAGTTTAGAAACTGTTGGCCGATTGTTACGTTGAAGCTTTAACCTGTGCAACCTTCACCTTTGGAGTATTCATATTTCCTAGTTCAGCGGTTAGTACAAAACATCATTTTTGCTTTCATATCGGGGTGATTGACAAGGTCACGTTACGTTTGCCCATTGGCTACGGCTTCACCACTCGTTGCTTTAGTTGTAAATCATCTAAGTAAAATTATTTGAGTGGCAAAATAAACGCTGTAAATTGTGATCAGTTTTGGATCAATCCACTTTTATTTCGGGCGGTTAAATTTTTGATGATTTTTCCCAATTCAATTCGCTCTGACACAGTAATTTGCAACATACAGGCTTCAATACATATAATTATCAGTCTCAATTAATACAGTGATCAAACAGTTGTACACGTGACTGAAGGAAGCAAAAAGGGAGCCTCGGAGCTTTGCAGGATCCAGGTTGTGTGATTATGTAATCAGCAGGTTTGGCCCTGCAAAGGCCTCAAGGTGCATCCTTATGTAATACATGCCTCTTTTGTTTATCACGTGCGAGATTTAGTACTCTCCATTACCTAAAACTTTTATTGTCGGTTCGGAGCATTGCCGCTGAATTACATAAAGCCCTTGTATGTTTGTGCACATCCTGACACCAAGATTATTGTGTCTGTTCTACTGGGTTATAAAGCGAAAATTTATTCTGTTCTTTTAATATTTTATGTCTTTTTCTTCACATATTTTACACACTTTGGGATACCAGCGATATTAATTCCCATTTAATGATTGCAAAAATGGCCCGAAGGAGATAAACATACTTTCCTCCATCTTATAATCTAGCAATTTGCAATATTTCACTGATTACTAGTTCGCTTGATGGATACATCTTCTCTACGATTTGATTGTGACAGTGGTTTTGGGATCGTTACCGTGTAACATCTACAAGATCGTTCTCACTGTATGGTGCGCACCTAACCTTTGTTTTTCAAACTTTCTTCTAAACCACTACTGATGTTCGATTTTCATTCTTTCAGAATCTCGCTGTTTTACCTAAACTCGCTTTGCAAGATACGTTAAAGATGCCCTAAAAGGTTTGGGATGTTTTGTGTTCAGTCACAAGCAGTAGTTTCTTTTCTGATTGTTCATATTCCAGATTTTCAGGAAGAAGCATTTTAGAAAGCAATGTTGAACTAGTACATATAAGACATACGCCAATTAACCGATTTGAGATACGTGGATGTAGAAAATGACCAAGGGAATAAATATAATTGACTCATTACAATAAATTGATTTTTCAACATATCCCCATCGTTACTTGATATGTTGAATGTAATCTTGATTGTTACAGTAAGGTTATGGCATCAATAGAATATACCATGTCGAAAAAAATAGTACAATAACTACTTTTTTTTTTCATCAGAAGATTTAATAATAACGAGAATAGCCTAAACAAATGATTAGCGCGATGATTCTTTTTTAGGATTTTTACTGGATATGGATACCCAGCTGATACTCCAATATCCATTATTGGAAAAGGTGAAACCCTATTCTCAGAAGCAGGCAACATATATAAACTAAATACTATAGACTTGACATTGAAAGTTACCGGCTCAGGTGAGCACGAAATTCCCAATTCCGTACTTATTCCATGACTCAATTTGAGGCTCAAAATATGATTGAGACTTCAATTTTCAACGTTGACAGTTAGATCACTTTTGTTATCATCTGAAAAACACACGAGCTAGATGTGTTGATATTCCGTTAGTTAATCCTTGATGTTTAGACGAGCCTTTTCAAAGAATCAAAAAAAAATCTCCCGGGGGTGAGTCGAACACCCGATCTCAAGATTACTTTGAAGAAAACCCATTACAGTCTCGCGCCTTAGCCAGCTTGGCCACCGGGAGAAATTTATGACTGCTTTGTTTTGTGTTGAAATATGTCGTATTATTGAAGAGGGCCACTAAAATTGTAGATAGATTCGCTTAAATTTGAATTTTATGAAAGCATTTTGAGCTTATGGTTAACAACTATTATTTTGTCTGTTGTAAGAAGCATCTAGAAGCTACTTTTTGATCAATACTCAAATGAAATATGGATCTTGAAATTACTAAATTGATCGTCAAAAAGGTTATCAAAATCATGTTGGTTTCTTATGTATTTCACTTCCCAGCAAAAATAACGTGCTTTTACTCTGAGTTCACCTATAGCTGAAATACAATCCTAATTTGCACGTAGGCTTGAATTTTAGGTTGAATTTGCAAAATGTGAATTAATAATGATAACAAATTAAGAATCATGACACAATGTACCACTAAGAACGATCGACTGATCTAAATCACCACATCCAATTCATCCGTTTCTCAAACATTCAATTTTGAATCAAGAGCAGAAGTTGCTCCCTTACGCCAGGTATTTAAGTCTCCAGACTTAATTAGGAACTAGCCTCGATTGAAAACAGGCCTTCAAATCTGCCCCAAGCCTTCTCGAAGAAGAATTTGGCTTTGAGTATAAACGTTTGCTAAAATCGATCAAGGCTAGCATAAATTTTGGGGAAGAGATAGCTAAAATATTCTGCAAGAAGCTGTGGTCATCACATACATATCAATATTTCTATACCAATGGACACACATATATATAATTTTAAAATACCTTATGACTAAGTTTTGCTGCCATGTCATTTTGATCAGATCTAGATGGTATAGCCTTCACGTTGACAAAAGGTACATTTCGGGACGCAACATGTCAACTTCTAGTGGATGAATTGAACATCAAACAACCAACAGCAATGAAGCGAAACGTAGTTTGTTGAACATAGGACTTCCGACTACTGTATCTCATACTAGTATGCTTTATACAGATAAGGACATTGGGGATTGTGACTATCAAAGCAGAATCGCATATGTTAGCACCTATCAGAACCCTATATGGACTTTTTCGACTGACTAAAGAAACGCAATGATTGGAAAGAACCCGGAATGACACCAATTTTCAGTTTAAAAAGCATAGTGCAAGTTAAACAGCGATAAAATTTGCTTTCCTGATCAATTACATGGCATGAAACGCAACCCAAATATGTATGGAAGGTGAGGAAAAATATAATTAAAATAGTGATCCTGAATTAGTTGGCTCAGTATGGAGCTTGCAAGTCTGGCTCTCCTGAAGATTTGGCTCCACATCAAATGCGCATCAAGGCAATATACTCCTTGCCCTGAAATTTCCAACTACCTGGGCAAGACATATCAATGGTCACAGGATGGTAAAGTTGTTGTTATTGATATTGTTGACGTGTGTGTTGATGTGTATAGATACATCGCTGAGTCAGCTACCCTGGTGAGGTTGAAGAACCCAAACAACTTGCTGTGGTTCTTCTGGAGTCCAGCAATGGTGAAAGCCTGTTCTGGCGTGTTGAGGTGGGTCCCGATCCTTGTTTGTTGATAAAGTGGTTCGGGTTCAAACTCACAAAACGGAATTTACAGACTGGGTCTTGTATGAAAGCAGAACAAAAATACACAGATACGGATGGCTACATCCTGAACAATAATAGAGTAATAAAGTATATACATCATGAGCTAGCGCTGATATGGATGAGGGCGCCCGTATCTTGGCCTGAGAGTCGTAATATGCTTTTTGATGCTACGTTTCTTTGGTAGTCAAGATCTCGCAATAATAGGGATTTGCAGTGAACGGAAGATGGCAGAACAACCAGAGAAACTGTGTGAATGCTCATCGCTTGACCTTTGACCACCTAGCTATGAATCTCAATCTCGTACGGTTGATCATCTCCATCTTGAGATCTAAATCTCTCAGCGACGAACGGATATGGCTTCAACTGACTGGAATGGGTGAATTAGACGCCCAATCCAACCACTCTAAACATACTAGAATACTAAGATAACTAAACAAAACAATTGAAATATTCCTCACTAAAATAAACCAGATAATTTGCAATCCAAAAAAGGAGGCATATTCGCGACAGAAAAGTAGAGAAGCGATTTGCAGCGGCGTCTGCAAATACCGTGTATCGCACGACACGACAAAAGATATTCTGGCGTTTCCTATTCCCTTCATTTCCTTCTGAATTCACTTCATTTTGACTGCATTCAACAACAAGATTTATCCCACGCTCCATTTTTTGCTCCATCTTGTTTTTAATTTGCTAGTTATACCCTTATTCTATTGCAATGAAACACAGATTAAGAAATTTAAAGATATCGACACCCATAGCTCCAGATTCCAAAGAGCCCAAGACTCCCACGACCCAAACAAACGCTACCGTGATCTTGATTACGAAATATGACTTTACCGCTGAAAGCAAAGAAGAGCTCTCGATATCTGTGGGTGAGCCTTTGAAGCTCCTCTCCAGGCCTGGCAATGGATGGTTGTTGGTCAAGTCAATTCACAAGCTAGGAGGACCAGGTCTTATTCCGGCGTCTTACGTTAAGATCTTGCAAAACAATCCAGTCAACCCGATCACTGAAGAGTGGTTGTACGACAGTAACCACTATGAAGAGGCTGACTTGAACATCATATCCAAGAAGAACGATAGCGTGTCGTCCACTTCCACATACAAATCTGATGAGAAAAACTATGAATCGTCAAATACATCGATTAGCTCGAATTCCTCCTACATTCAGACTCCCCAAACTCCTCAGACTCCTCAAACCCCAGGTGCACTTCCAGCTACCCTAGCCTCTGCCGCGGCAGTGACAAGTTCTTCGGGTAGTGGTTCACACGTCGCCAACAACCTCACATTCAGCAACAACTCCTCTGCTGCTAATACACCCACAACAAGTCCAAAAAATAATTCGTCGAGCACAGTTGAAATTTCCAGTGGTCATGTCGACGAAGGGAGTTTACCACGCAGTGCGTCCATTTCGAATTCGTTATCTTTGAATGGTAGATTTTGGTATAGAGTGGATATAACCTTGAGAAATGGCAATAAAAGGTACTTGTCGAAGTACTATCAAGACTTCTATAAACTTCATTTATCCTTATTGGAGTATTTAGAATCCTCCCCACCTACGAGTCAATCGAAATTACCTAAATTACCGGGCCCAATTCCAAGACCTGATCCAACAAAAGCCACTGAAGTTATTTTGAAAAGATGTAATGATTTACATATTTATTTAAATAAATTAATTTTGAATAAAGATTTCAACTCTTTGGGTTTATTGCTCGATTGGTTGAGTTGTGATGAAACAAAGAATGACTTTGAGAGACAAAAAGGTGATGCGTTTGAATTAGACAATGACGAAATCAATAAGAAAGTCCAACCAAATGATTTAATTGACAGTGTGAACAATATTCAACCTTTCACGGTGCCAAGTTACGGCACACCAATGCCAGTTTCGAATACGTATGGAAACTTCAAGAATTCATTACCAAGCTTGAAACCACTTAATTCACCAAACTCAACAATCTCTTCTTCTACTTCGACTATCAATCAAGAAGAAGAGTTTGAAAGTAGCCAGTTGGTGAACTCGAATATGACCTCAGCTGGTCACAGTTCAGCAGGTTCCACGCCTAATTCTGTTTCATCTTCAAACAAAACAACCACAGCTAGAAGTAATAAAAATTCAATAGACTTAGAATCGGATAGCATCAAACTTTCGAGCTTCTCGCCAACTCAACCTTTGTTCAGCAACACTCCAAAACACTCACCAAAGTTAAGGTCAAATTCATTTTTTACTCAATCTCCAATACCTCCATTGGCCGTACAAACCAGAAAAAACTCTTTACCTTTACCAGCACAATCCAGAAAGAATTCTACAAATTTTATCTCATTGAAGACGCATCAAGAAATTCCTACTATCAAGTACAAAGTATTTGTGTGCGGTGAAAATGACGAGATCATTGCAATGAAAATTGAACACAACATCTCATATATTAGATTGTTTGACGTTTTGCAAAAAAGAATACCTCAAATATCTCAAATCTCTCAAGATGCTGAGTTTGGTTCATTGATAAATGATGATCTCGAATTAAGAAGATTGGTTGAAGGTAAAAACAAAGTTTGTATATGGGTTAAATGAAAACCCTTTCACAAAAGAAACTCTCACAATATCAAGAAACCTTAATGATTATTGCTTGTATTGTCCTTTATGAAATTTTCAGTTCTACTCTATCTCAGCTTCCATTGATGGATATATCAACGAATAGAGAAAATCGGGTTTTGGTGTGTACTTTATGATTTTAATTTATATTTATGTGTATTATGTCATATATACTATATTTTGTATTTTGTTTCAATATGGGATTCTTGTTATATTTATTTTCTTGGATATATAATGATTATTGAATGTATTTATTTAAGAAGTTAATTTGCTTTTTTTTTTCTCCAGATCTTACTGTACTTTAAATCCATTTCGAAATCAATCGCATTTGTAAGGTCCATCTCCTATTCGATTTTTAGGCTAACTAATACCACTTTAACTATGAGTCAATCTTTTCGTCATATTTTCGTTCGTCAAAAGATGATTTCGCTCAGACTTTACTCGGCCTTCTACACTTCAAACGATATTTGGAGTTGATTCAACTATCAGACTGAATGCTTTGGACGAATGCGATGAGGGGTTATTAGTTAGCTACGGTGAAATAGCTGAGATGACTCTGACAAACTTTCAATTTATAAAGGCATATGTCTGCTTTTACCCACTTCGCTGCAAATGAAGATTTAAAATCAAGAGTCAATGAACGAGTGATTCTCGGATCACAATATTGATGGTACTACTAATCCTTTTAAGCAAACGACTTTACGCGGAATTATAACTTCCAATTGAATCTGTAATAAGAAGCCACGGATTGAAAATATAAAAGTATAGATTCGATATGGTCTGCTGATAGGTACATGTCAATTTTCCCAAATAAGCATTACATGTACATCCTTAAAACAACAGGTTCACCTCCTAGAGTTGCCTGTGGTTTATATTAACTACAGAACGTGATGATATAGTAAAAAGATACTTCATGATTTGATGCTGTCGAAGCGCCGCAAAATAAGGGAATTGTGGTTGAATGAATATCAACTCATGCTGAAAAAATAAGAGTATTGGAGTCGTAAGATTTGTTTTTATTTGGCTTCTGTGCTTAGATGCACATATGAAGTACCACATTATATTCTTTGTACGACAATATTGGCTTATTCTTCAAACATGTGTTATCAGCTTTTAAAACCCTCGGATAAAATGTAGCTTTATGTTGTATTTGTTACTATCAACATCTTACCACATAGCCAAACATTTTTATACTACATTAGGCTGCATTTTCAAGTGGTTGTAAAGGTGATTGAGCTAGAATCGAAGAGAGATAGTTTCTACGCTTCTGCTAATCAATCCTTTTCATTCTCGTTAGTTCCAACCCAGAATTATTCCTCTTTTGAAACAGGCCACTAGATTCAACTGGTGAATCGAGGTTTTCCACCTCCGTCCAGTGAATGAGTTCTAGGAAAGGAAACTGAGCTAAAGTGAGACTAATATTTGCAAAAGGAAACTGCTTGATCTTGAATTCATTCTCATACGGTTCCTGGTATCTGAGTGTACATCGCAAATGGCCATGGTGGACCTTCACCACGCTTTATCGTGAGGCTCGAATAAAAAAAGCTGAAGTTTTCTACGGAGGGTCTTTTGCGGAACAATCAGCACAAAAACAGCAACAAGCAGGCAATAATTGACTGACAGCCTTGTTATTTGAACCAGCCTGCAGCATACTTGGATGGTGACCTCGATAAGAAAATTTATCTATTTTACTTAGCATGTCTATCTTCTCTCACTTGATATTTTATCCGATAGTTTCAGATGAAGTAACAGCTGGTAGTAGTAAACAACATTTTGAAAGAACAAGACGTCTTGTGGCTTCCACCGTTTTTCATAATAAGAATTGTACACTCACTTTGTCTTCAACCTTTATTCCTTCACATGTCCCTGGCTAGAATTTGCGATTACTCCCATCCCCCAAACAACTTTGGACCATAATCCACTTTCTATATATGGCACTTCTTGAAATCACGCATCACAATCGTAACCTTACTTTACTGTATACTGTGCACTATATATC
Source organism: Cephaloascus fragrans (assembly GCA_003707825.3). Taxonomy (NCBI): domain Eukaryota; kingdom Fungi; phylum Ascomycota; class Pichiomycetes; order Serinales; family Cephaloascaceae; genus Cephaloascus; species Cephaloascus fragrans. Next base: position 1,574,365 of record PPLN03000001.1, read on the forward strand.
TGGTAACTATTGGTCTATCTGTCTGTTTGAAAAAAATGGTAAGTGAATAATCAACTTTTTTTTGCATCCCGAAGTGCGGCTGTGAATGTTTTTTCTGTTCCATGTGTGGTGTCAACTATATTACAATTTTTTAAAGGAACTTTAGATGATAGCATATAAATGTATTGCACATTTTATGTTTTACAGAATTGAAAGAAAAGTTTTGCCTAATATTTCTTACACGCAAAGATTTGAAACAAAGCATTAATATTTTTGAGGTAGTTAAACTACCTCAAAAACACTTTTAACTTTGATGTAAGAGGCAGTCAGAAGTCAGATCAAAAACAGCCTTCCAAAGTTTAGTTCTAACAGACAATATTGTACTTCAAACAGAAAAAGTTTCTTGTTGCTGCAGAAAAATATTTCTTCCCACGGAGATCAGATATTAGTAGAAAAAATTTAGCATCATATAAAAGGTAACACGATCGCTTGTACTACTAATATTAAATAAAAGTTGTAGTTTACTTTAGAGAAATCTATAAGGTTTGGAATATATAAAGAGGAGGAGTAATTAAATCTTGCTACTCATAATTATTATTGAACATGAGGCTCTACTGCATTGTTTCAACGTTCTATCTTGTTTTGGTATTGAACAAGAAGTATTTTCTTACAAGCGCAGCTGTGATTTCAACAAAATCCAACGATTTGGCAAAGCCTTTTCCTTCTCATGCACCCTTACAGAATGTTTCAAAAAAGGTTAACAAGAATGGAAAAGAAAGACGCCCAACGACATTTTACTCCCAATTCGACAGTATTGAAACTTTGAAGATTGATAAGAAATTACGGCAGTTCATGAAAAGTGAAATGCTGACAATATTTCACTTTAAGGGCACAAACTCATATATGTGGAGCTACAATGAGAATGCTTTGGTTTCAAGTGGCTTCAATAATGACAATGCTTTGAAAGGCTATCAAGCTATGTTGACTGAACTTTCAGAAGAGGGAAATTCTTCTGAGCAATTGAGTGCTGCTGGTATCACAGATTATCTTAAATTCGTTGAATTTGATTTTGGTGATGATTTGACAGTTACAGATAGTGCAGCTATTCCAATATCAGCTTGTCAAGATGCTGAAGGAGGAGGAACAATTACGATCTATAAAGATTCAGCCACAATCAGCTCTGGTATTTCATTGGGTGGTTCTGTTCTTCCTTCCTTTGAGATATTTGATACTGGAGTCACTTTCAATGTTATTCAACTTGGATTTGGCCTATCTGGGTCGCTAACAAAAACTGTCTCATTTAGTTTAACATGCGATGTTTTGGCTGACAATCATACAATACAAGCTCAAGAGATACTGAGGGTGATCATAGCGTCTAGTCCCCGGTTTCGGTTTGTGCAATTTAACCCCTTCTCTGGATCCTTGAAGTGGAATCATCTTTGGTCAGATACTGAGCCTGTCACATTCATTGCTCACGAAGAAGATGAGAATGGCATCGAAATAGTTCCTACCGCGCAAAAGTGTGCTTCAGATAGTGAGGATGAGTTAATTTGTGGTTCTGTTAGAGAAAGCTTTGCTTTCGATCGTTTGTTTGTTATCCAACATTAGTTGTGTATATTGAAAAAAGAAGTTTCGTGATAATGCTTATTTATCGTAGACTTCCTTTTTCTCATCGCATTCAATTTCTGAATTTTTGTGTCTTTGGGTTTCCTACAGTAGTATACATATGATTGAAATGCAAACCTATTGTACAATCGTTCATTTTACTTTGACGAAGCCTTTTTCTTGACCAACTTCTTCTTAACATGTTTTTTCATCTTGGTTTTTCGTTTTTCTTTCTTTGAATCTTTCATTGCTAGTTTTCGGGCTTTCTTTTCATCTTTGTCTTCATATTTCTTTCCTCGTAAAACTACTTCTCTTTCCACCCATTCTTTACCTTCACCTTCTTCACCACCAGAACTTTCCTCGTCATCACTATCATCGTCTTCACTAGAGGATTCTTCACTATCACTTTCGGTGTTTTGACTTTTAGGAGCTGCTTTAGATTCGACTAATTCAGTGAGTGTTTCAACTTTACCTTGCGAAAATTTTTCAAAGTCTCGCTCTTCCAAGTTATTCAACGATCTGACTAAATGAATCGATCTGAAGACTTCATCTTCCTCATCAATTTCATTCTCCTCTTTCAAAGGTAAGGTTTCCAAATGTTTTCTCAATTCTTCATCAGAATTGTTTTCAACGTTCAATTTGGAGCCCTCTTCAACGATATATTTGAAAATAAATCGTTCAGGATAAACGTTGATTTTCTTTCTGCTGAAAAAATCATTAACGTTTTTTATATCTGTTCTAAGAAATTCTAAACTCATTTTGTGATCAGGAGCAACAGATTGTGACACATCTATAATATACAATTTATCTTTATGGACAATAGAATTATATTCACTCAAATCAGCGTGTACTAGCTGACATTCTTGATACATTCTTCTCATGTAAAACAACATTTGGTGATAATAATGAACAACTTCTTCAACGTCTCTGAACTTATGATCTCTAAGTTTTGGTGATGGTTGTCCTTCACCTTTTGTTAAATATTCCATCGCCAACACATGTGACTTCAAAATGACTGGTTTAGGACACGGAATACCATGAGAATACAATCTTTTTAAATTACGGAATTCTTTTTCAGCCCATTGTTTAACCATCTTTCTTGGGTTACTTTGACCTTTGTTGTTCCTAAATCTATATTCCCCATCGACATACTTTTCACGATCTTTGAAAACCAAAATAGATGTCTTATATATCTTGACAGCGTACTCTTCATCACTGGTATCTGAATTACCATGGTAAACATTAGCTTCTTTACCTGTACTTATGCAACCATTGATTCGATCAATCACACCTGTATTTATGATTTTGGCCAAAAATCCCATGGTTCTTGGGTCCAAAACCTGTTCAACAGTAGCCCTATCTGACTTGTCTTTAGAGACCTTGCCTTTCTTGAAACTTAACTCATCAGTATTGATTCTGTCAGCGTATTTTCTCAAAATTTCACTATTGTCCTCTTTTACAGCTGGTACAGGCTGATTTACTGTGACATTTATTTCTATGTCTGAATCTGAATCACTTTCAAAAGCCAAATCCAACCCCTTGATATCGTTTTCCAAACTGGCCATTTTGAACGAATATCCTTTGTCTGTCAGACTAGTAACCACTATAATGCTGTGGATTTATAGTGAAAAATTATGGTTAAAGTGTTTACTATAAAAAAAAAATATTTTCTTGTTTGTTCACCGGGCACACAACCACAATCTGATTTGAATATCTTAACTATACGACAACTTGTTGATCAGCATATTTAATTATATTCATTCAGGAATAAACCAACCCTTTATCCTTTATCAGTTGCCTAGTGGAGCTGACAATTCAATATGGGAGTACCATACACGTTGAACCAGTTTTTGCCATCAGTGAGTATTAGCAACACGGTTAAAAGAAGACAACCAAATTTTGTTTCCGTCAAACAGAATATTGACACATATTTAGAAGTTCGCTGGCGTTTTACCATTGTATATAGGTGTTGAGTTGATATTGGGGCTTGCTATCTTGAACAAAGTTAGTGGGATTTATGGTATCCTTTCTATTTTCACGGGACATCCTATCAATTTTTGGCAGTGGTTGTATAACTTCCTAGCTATATTGGCATTGCCATTTTACGTATCAGGATTTAAGGGCATCAACAAGGCGAACGTGGGAAAATTCTCGTTGATTTGTTTGATATACACTGCTGATACATTTACTGGTATTCTTTACACATTATATTTCATATTTTTATGGTTCAGCAATGAAGACCCAGATGCTGCCCTCTTAGCTAGATCAGACGAGTACATCGAAACAGCTAAAAATGTTGTCAGAGAGATCTCAAATAGCGATGCTGCCAAAGAAGCCATAGCCGCTGCATCAATCAATGCTTTGGCTTCACAATCAGCCACTCCTACGTATGAATTGATTGTGACTCTATTCTCCACTGCTGCTTTAACTGGCGTGAGGTTATATTTTACTTTAGTTATCATATCGTTTACAAGAACATTGATCAAGCAAGAGGTCAACAACGGAGCATCTTCTTTTGCAGTTCCTACAACATTTTTCTCAAGACTGATATGCCGATTCGAAGAAAGAGCAAAAGACTATTTAAAGTCTTCCTTTAGGTAAATAATTTGCAGATAGAAAATACACACAAAAAATCAGTAGTAATACTTAATCTCCAGGTACTTAAGGGTAAAGGTGCACTTTTTCAAGGATCCATAGAACGTAGACAAAAAATTATCACCAAGTTTAGATATTGCTATATTCTACAGACACTCATTTATTATGATTCAAATTGTAACCTAATTATACTGATCCACCACTGGAATTTTGACCAACCAATCCCGCCATCTCTAGAAAAGCTCTCTCTTCACCAAGATTTTTTATGTTTACTCTTTGTCTGGCTTGGGCTTCCTTTTCTTCCCAAGCCCACCTTTTCAATTGCTCCTGCAATTCTTTATCAGTTCCACAACCCCAAACTTCCAAATCCGAAATTGTCATTCGGTCTTCATACACTGAGAAGTTTTCGCTTGGAGAAGTTCCCTTGTTATAATCGCCTCCTAATCCAAGATTTCTAAATACGGCAAACTCCAAGGATGAATCAATAGTCAAAGAAACAATCCCTGGTTGGTAATGCTTTATATTATTTTTTATCAAAGGTTGCTGACTACCAAACCCTATGCCTCCACCTAACGTGTTGAAGTATGCAAAATTTTTTCCTTGCTTAGATCCTCGAAACAACTCTTGTTTGGGAGCTAGACGAAAAATGAGAGAGTTCTCATCACCGAATGAATCTTTGTTGGTGCTTTTCCATGGTGTAGTAAGGTATACTCCGTAGACAATTTTATCGTTTGGTGCCTGCCATGCTACTGCTGGGTCCTTGAATCTAGGAAAGGACTCATCAAATTGCAAATACCTTTTATCTGTAGTATTTTTTTTCACTCTTCTGCCGGATATCAATAATATAGTAGGAGAATTCCATTTAAAGACTTTTGATTCGAACGACCTCATTGAAAACCCTGAAGTTGCACCCACATATAGGTTAATCATTTTGGAATACACCAACTCGTGCGGAAGAAACGTTGATAATTGGGATAACAAAGGTTCTGTAACAAGTTTCGACTTGGCTTTCGCATCTTTATTTTCAGCTGGATTTGACATATAAAGTAGATGATCCAACAACATTTTCAATGGTCGAAATAGATTAGGCATTGTGTTCATAATCAGGTGTTTAAACTGTTTATAGTAAATTCTCAGTGTGTTCAAGTTTGAGTGGGTAATCTCTGGTTCCATAGATTTGAGCAAGCTGAAGCCAACTTTCTGGAAATCTTGCCATATGTCAAAACTTGCTGCGTAATTTTCTAAGGTTTCATGGGAATTGAGACGGGACAACACCAAACAAAAGGTAATTACATCTAGGCAATTTTTTGCTGGTATGTATAGAGCTTCCACATCAATACCATCAAAAGTTTCCACCACTTCCAATCTCAACCACGTCAACTTCTCGCCCTCTATCCTAACATCTTGGTTCTGCGCCTCTCCCTTTTCTTTTGGAACCCTTTTCAGCATACTCAAACCAATGAAAATTAACTTCAATATGTCATAATTGATGGACAAAATCCTCTTGTATCTATCACTACACAAAACTATGGCTTTCAACGCAGCACCAGTGGATAGACCATCAGACGTATGAAAATCTTGCAAGTACGGGAAGTGACCCAAAATACTGATATAGGAGTACAAAATCGAAACGACACACCTGGGGACTGACTGAGGGATTGTTAAAAACGCGGCACTTGACTATTAGTATCTTGCGCAAACCATCCATGCGTGGGAGCCATTTTGCTGGAAGTATACTCACAATTCGTCTTCTGTTATTTGTTTATTCTTATCAACGTCCGAAATATCAAATTTTTTCTTCAGATATTAGTAGCATATCCCTGCGCGTCTTGAATCGCAATATTGGACTCACCTTAAAGGAATACAACTCCACTTCACTGAGTTGCTTACAGCACAACTTGAAGAATAGGTCCGATACCTCGTCTTTCGAGAACACCGTAGCTTCTGAGCTATAACTTGCTGACTGCCCCATGCTGTGAATTTCTTTCCTATGCAATTGAGTTAATTTTTTAACCTGGAAAGAGTAAAAATCTAATGAATTGACGTTTATTTGGGAAATGAATGATATATAACTTACAAATCAACTGCAATTTAAGCTGGAACATCTCTAAAGGTATCTTTGGTACGCAAACACCTCTGAAACACGTGATACGATGAGGTTCAGAGCCGCACACTTTTTATTTTTTTTATTTTCTTTTCATTATGAAAAATTTATCACCAGAACTATAATATTTTGAGGAAAGAGAACCGTTATCGAGGGAAAAGATGGGCAAAAAAGACACAAAGAAGGTACCTGGGGCTCCTGTGACAAGAGACGAAAGATTCTCTTCAATTCATAATGATCCAAGATTCAAGTTGCCTAAAAAGGACAGCTTCAAAGTGAAGCTCGACGAACGTTTTTCCAAAGAAGAGTTCACAGGCTCAAAAAGAGCACCCAAGGTTGACAGGTACGGTAGGAAAGTGAAGAAGAGTGAGAATGATGACTTTGACAAATACTATGTTAAGGAAGATGAAGACAAAGACAAGCCAGCGGAATCTGAGCCCGAATCTGACGAAGAAGACGACGAGGAACAAGTCATAAAGACTCCTAAAGGAATACTCAAGAAAAAAGTGGAAGAGGACGAGAAAGACTCTGCAAGTGAAGAGTCTGAATCAGAATCAGACGCTGAGCCTGGCATTTTGGATCGTGCCCGAGGGGAAGGTTTTGGAAGCTCCGATTCCGATTCAAGCTCTTCAGAATCTGACTCTTCAGATGAGTTTGAATCTGAATCCGAAATTGAGTTGGAGGATGAAAAGCCAGATGAAGGTGATCCTTCGAGCACAATTGCTGTTGTCAACATGGATTGGGACAACATAAAGTCCGTGGATTTATTAGCGACCTTTACAAGTTTTGTACCATCCGGCGGCAGAATCGAATCCATCAGTATCTACCCTTCTGAATTTGGTAAAGAGAGAATGCAAAAAGAAGAAATCGAAGGCCCTCCAAGAGATTTGTTTAAGAAGAAGTCAAAGAAAGATGAAGACTCCGATTCTGATTCTGATTCTGAGGTAGATGCATCAAACTTGGAAGCTGCTGCAAAAAAATTGTACGAAGAAGATGACGGTGAACATGATTATGATCCTAAGGCTTTACGTCGCTACCAATTGCAACGTTTGAGATATTATTACGCTGTGGTCAAATGTGACAGTGTCAAAACAGCACAATCTATTTACGTCAATTGTGATGGAACAGAATTTGAATCTACTTCTAACTTGTTTGACTTGAGGTATGTTCCAGAAGGTATGGAGTTCGAAGACAAGCCTAGAGATACCTGTGATAAGATTCCTGCCAACTATAAACCAAACAATTTTGTTACTGATGCCTTGCAACATTCCAAGGTTAAGTTAACTTGGGATGAAACACCAGTGGAAAGAACCAGAATAGCCCAGAGAGCCTTCAGCCAGAAAGAAATAGACGAGATGGACTTCAAAGCCTATTTAGCAAGTGGAAGTGACGAAGAAGAACAAGACATGGATATGAAGAACAAATACAAAGATTTGGTCGGTTCAAAATCCATATTTCATAAAAAAGAAAACGACGAGGACGACGACGTGGATGTTGAATTCACTTTCAACCCCAGTGGAGACAAGAAGAGCTCTGAAACTGCACAAGAAGAAGAAAGCACAATTGACAAGGTCAAGAGAAAAGAGAAAGAGCGTCGTAAGCGCAGATTGGACAAGTTGAAGGAAAAACAACAAGAAGAGGAACAGCAAAAGAAGGAAGCTACTGCGGCAACAAAGAATAAAAACAACAAGAAGAAGGCTGCCGTTGAGGAAGATGCAAAGAAGAAAGCAGAGCTCGAGTTGGTCATGATGGATGAAGAAAAATCAGATGAACATGGTAAACATTTCAACATGAAGGAGATCATCAAATCCGAGAAGCAGAAGAACAAGAAAGGTAAACACAAGAACAAAGATGCCATCATTGAAGATAATTTCGAGGCTGACTTGAACGATCCTAGATTCCAAGAAGTGTTTGAAAACCACGAGTTTGCCATTGATCCTACTAGACCTGAATTCCAGAAGACTGAAGTCATGACCAAGATTTTGAAGGAGCGCTCCAACCGTAACAAAGGGAACAAGGGTAAACAAGATGCTAAAAAGAGAAAGCGTGAAGAACACTCCGATTCAACTGGTAACTTGGATGGTTTGGTTGAAAGAATCAAACGTAAAAGTAAAAATTAACATGTATTTTAATGAATGGTGTATCCTTTTTTTTCCAAATTTGTAGGAGCGAACCACCATCTAGTCCGCCGTTCCCACATGTCATCGTAGCCAAAAGTCATGGTTGAGACGGTGTTTTTGGAGTATGTTTCATAGAATTTGATCCACTTTAAAGAGTTTTAACTATGTGTGCTGTGATTTACGTGTAAATACCAGACCATACGCGTTCGAAAGAACACGAAATGGACTTGATCAAGTGAAATTCTATATAATACGAAAGCGCCGAAGGATTTTATAAGTCTACTCTAGCAAAACCATACTCAGGATGTTTAGAAACTTGATAATTCCCTTTTTTTTACTTATCCAATGGACTAATGCATTGCATTTTTACTTGAACACCGGAGAAACCAAGTGTTTTTTCGAAGAATTGTACAAGGACACATTAGTTGTTGGTATGTGGTTTGACTTTCGTTCATGATCTGGCCATATGGGTACTGAGCAAATACTAACTGACTGAAGGTAAATTCGACACCTATGAATATGATGATAGATCTAATGACTATATCAGATCACAAGATCTTGGGTTGAAAATCACTGTCGATGTATGTACTGATTTGTTGTTACTGACGGGCGCTTATACTGATACGAGCAGGAAACATTTGATAACGACCATAGAGTTGTCAATCAAATTGGACACTCTGACTTCACTTTTACTTCCTTGGACAGTGGTGAACACAAGTTCTGTATAACCCCATCTTACACTGGCGGTTCCCGTTCAAAAAAGCACAGGATTTTTCTTGACATGGTCACAGGTGAAGCCAATCAATTTGTCGACAGTAAAAGACAAAGCGATGTGGACACACTCACCAACAGAGTCAAAGACTTGAACAAAAAGTTGGAAGAAATCCATCGTGAGCAAGAATTGATGAGAGTAAGTATTACTGAACAAAGCTCCAGCGTGAGAACGTAAACTGACAGGATTTTTAGGAAAGAGAAGCTTTATTCCGTGACCAATCTGAATCCACTAACACCAGAGTTGTCAGATGGTCCGTCATTCAATTATTAGTCTTGGCTGGTACTTGTGTTTGGCAAATGCGCCATCTCAAAGGCTTTTTTGTCAAACAAAAAATTGTCTAATCATTTGCAATTCCACATTTTCACTTCTCTTTATGTATGATGTTAACAGTATATAAAAATCTTAATGTTATAAAACAATTAGAACCATTTTTGTTGGATTAATGAAATACCTTCTGATTGTTTCTTAGATATACTTGTGAAAAATGAGCCGCATGTAGTTGAAGTCCGCTATAACTGAATATTAAAAAAATTATTCAGACAAAATTTTAGATATCCATCTTAGTAGTGAATCGTTCAAGAAGAATGGATCCACTGAAATGTACCAAAGAGGAGCTTATACGGAAACTTGAGCAACTAGAAATTGAAAATGCCACCTTAAAAGCTGAAATGAACCTGCCTATAATACCGAATAACGCCTTTTCTTTGGAGGAGTATAAACGATATGGTAGACAGATGATAGTGCCAGAATTTGGATTCGATGCTCAAATTAAATTGAAGAATTCAAAGATATTGGTTATTGGTGCTGGTGGTTTGGGCTGTCCTGCGTTGATGTATCTAGGCGGGGCAGGTATAGGGAAGATTGGAATAGTTGATGATGATACGGTTGACATATCCAATCTTCATAGGCAGGTAATGCACACGACAGATAAAGTTGGTGAATTCAAGTGCAATTCTGCCAAACAATACATCAACAAATTAAACCCCTTCGTTGAAGTTGAAGTTTATCCATTCAGGCTTTCGAATGAAAATGCGTTTGATATTTTTGAGGGGTACGATCTCGTTTTAGATTGCACTGACACTCCATTGACAAGATATTTGATTTCAGATGTTGCTGTGTTATCCAGGATACCAGTAGTGTCAGGCTCTGGATTGAAGACCGAGGGACAGTTATCTATACTAAACTTTGATAATTGTGGTCCTTGTTACAGATGTTTTTACCCCAAGGCACCTCCTCCAAGTGCTGTGACGTCGTGCTCCGATGGTGGTGTTATAGGGCCTGCAATAGGCTTGATGGGTATTATGATGGCACTCGAAACCATCAAAGTTTTGAGTGGAACGTACAAATCAGAAGAATTCAAACCTTTTTTAACTATATACTCCGGTTATCCTCAACAAACTTTGAGAACTTTCAAAATGAGAGGAAGAAAAAGCGGGTGCGCTTCTTGCAGCGAAAACGCTACCATTACTAAAGAACTTATCATAAATGGCACGATCAATTATGCTGAGTTTTGTGGCTCGATAAACGATAACGTATTGAATCAAGCCGAGAGAGTTACGGTTGCAGAATATAAATCAATATTAGATAATAACGAGAAACACACTTTGTTGGATGTCAGGCCCAAGGAACAGTACAATATTTGCAGGCTATCAAACGCAGTACATCTACCTTGGGATCAGTTGCTGAAAATCCAATTAGATGAAAACATCAAAGGACAGTTACAGGAACCAATTTTTGTCGTATGTCGGTACGGAAATGATTCACAACTAGCAACGAGACTAATCAAAGACAAGTTTCAGTTGCAAAACACTAAGGATATTGTGGGAGGCTTGTTCAAATGGAGTGAGAATGTTGATCCAAACTTTCCGCAGTACTAGCCTTCAAGAAAATGTCAAAACAATATTCAATACAATCAATTGTAGCAATCGCATCTTTGCGTTATCTCACTTTGCCAATTTGGAAAATGTAAATTCAACTGGGTTTACCAGCTTTTAAATCTAATCTTTCCACAATAATAATACCTGAAGTAGTCCCTAAAGCATACATTGATGCTGCCTCTTTATTTTGATTCCAACTGATAGAGCTGATATTGACTTTAGGTGAGTAAATTTTAGGTTTATCAACAGTATCTGAAGCCTTCAATTGCTATAATCAATTGTTAGGTATCAATTCAACATGGAAAAATAATCGTATACATACTTTTGTTTGCAAGTCAGAAAGCAAGCGATACTTATTTTGTAAATCGCTATATTCTAGCTTCCATAGAGCCAATGGTACATGAATCTAAAAGTTAGTACTGACAGTCTTGAAATGTGATAGAATGTCACAAAATGTACATACATGATTTTGTCCTTTTCTACCACCCATACATCTTCTGATAACATTATGAATGATAAGAGAGCCATCACTAGCCCCACTCAAAATTTGAGGATGCAATCTTGAAAATCCAAAAGACGATATTGATCCTTGTTCGTGCTTAACTAAAGGAGTTGGTATTTCACTTGTAGTCCTCTGATATATAAGTTTCAATGCGTAAGCACCCTCACACAATATAAATGAGAATATCTCAGGAAAGTATTTTGCATCTGCTGATATTGATTTTAAGCGAGTACCTAAGACCTTAGAGTTATGAATATCAGAGAGACTGAATGTGCATACATCAAAATCCATACTTGTGACTAGTATGGTAGGCTCTGTGAATTCGTCATAAGCAGCGCATACTGAAAGAACGTACGATAAAGCCACCCGAACAAGAAAGGAAGGTAAAGGGTCATTGAAAATGAAGTGCCCCACATTTCCTGTTGAAGTTCCCACAATGATTGAAGTATCGTCAATATAATCAAAACTGGTTATTGCGTGACCATCAATATGATACACCATTGAGGGTTCTTCAATCTCAAAATGACAGTTTAGCTTTTCCCCGTTCTTCTTTATTTTCAAGAATCTTAGATTTCCATCATTGGAAACGAAGCCTAGTAAACCTAATGCTTGAGGATCATCAAGTATCGTAGGAGACCATTTGAAACCATAAACGTTACCAAAATTTGTCAAGTACGACTGATATAATGTCATACCATAAGTATTTAAATCAAGCCGCCAAATTTGAATAGCTGATGCAAACAGATCACACGAAGCAAGAGATAATCTATGGTCTGCAGGATTTGTTATGTTGATTATGCCGACAGCAAGATATTGAAATTTTGATGGTACATCTACGTAAGAAGGTATCCACTCCATGGCAGTTATTACACCCCCTGTGAAAAAGGCAAAACCTCGGCGGGTATTCTCATAGGACTCTTCAAAAAACTCTGAAGATCCTGGGTCTAGCTTGTAAAATGGACCTTGTCCACCAAACTGTAAATCTATCGGTGGAAGTGAAGGGAGTCTAGCAGCATACTCTTTTGCCGTTATGATTTTTAATTGAGGATCTCTAACGCCACTAGATTTTTTGTATTCAGGAAGCTCAACATCTTGACACCTTTCCTCGTCAACATCGAACAAGGTGGTTGCCCATTTATCTCTTAATCTGATTAGCTTTTTGATTTTTTTATCATTGAATCCAAACGAATAATACATTTTATCCTTGAAAGAGTACTCCTTAAACGTAGAGTCCAACATTTCCATTTTTCTTGCTGCAGACACTTTAGGTGTTGATGTTGCCTTGGTATTTCTCCTTGTCTTTTTCTCTGTTGGTTTCGGATCCTTAGCAGTTTTTGTTGTTTTCGACGTCTTGGTTGTCCTTTCACTCTTGACAAGAGGTTTTATTTTTCTCCTCAGTTCATCATTGCTTTCAAGTGTACCAGAATTGGTGAGAGAATCTACTCTGACCAGTGTGTCATTTGATTTTCCTGCCATTTCCACATTTTCCAAAATCTGATCGTCATCTTCACCTGTATCAACAAACTCGACATCAGGTTTGTTTACGTGTAAATTATTACTTCTTTTAGTCATTGCAATCAAAAATCCAGTCAGTTCAAACCAGATACTAGTATTTTCAATCAAATTGATACAGCTTCCTCCTTCTGATTGATTTGACTCCTAAATCTGACTTTATATTTATCATGTTTATGCTGCTTGTTTATTTTCCATCTTCATATATGTGAACAGGGTTCATAACCAACAATATCATAGTACCTATAGTGATGAGCTTCTTTATACAATACAGAGCTCTCTGTCATTTTTCGTTATGAGAAAATTATGTTTCTCAGCTGTAATCGAGAGATGAAGCGGAGAAAACTTGTGATGTTAGCGTCAAAACGTACTAACTACCTTTTTTCTCACTGGTGAGAGTCGAAAGTTCTACCTTTGATAATAAACAAAATTTGATAATAAAAGTCAAAGGTGAGCGAAAACTAATTGTTTCTTATTCTTTCCCTAGTGGCTGTTATAAGTTTGTCAAAACCAACAAAACGGATGATACAAAACTCGAAAAGCCACGTTGGTAAAATACAATAGACCCACGATATAAGAGACGAGGCAGAACCCCTAAAATATTGGCTCCGCAAAACTTTAGATTTTAGGAAATCGTCACAGACTCTTTTGGCATAGATATCTGCGGCCATTGGTTTCAAAAGATGATAAGTTTTGTCTAAGTTTTGTGCAACTGTCTGGCCTTCCGGTGTATTCACAATCGAATCTGGTGGGATATCCCGAAAGCCATCCTCTCTAATATCAGTATTTACTGCACCAGTCATGAAATTTGTAACTTGAACACTGTATGCCATCATCTCAATACGAAAGCAATTTGAATATGCAGATATAGCTGCTTTCGAAGCACAATACACGGAACTGTAGGGTGTAGGAACAAACAGCATTATAGATCCCGTGAAGCAGATTCGACCTTTGACTTTGATGATCATAGGGGAAAATATTTGGTTGATTCGGATGATGCTCAATACATTGGTCTCAAAGCATTCTCGTGCCATCTCAAAAGGAATGTCCAATGCTGGATAAGTGCTGTTTATTCCTGCATTGTTGAATAGGTAATGTAGCTTGCCATTGGTGATTTCAGCAATTTCGTCGTATGCTGATTTAATTGAGTCCAAACTGTTTACATCTAGTTTCAAAACAGTAATCCCCAAGTCAATCAAATTTTCCATGCTCTCTATCCGTCTTGCACCAGCAAAGACAATGATTCCCCTTGAGGCTAATTCAACAGCTAGTGCTTTTCCGATTCCAGATGAAGCACCTGTAACTAACGCGTATCGATTTTCAGAGGAAATTTGAATAGGCATACTATTAAACTCCTGAGTTATCCATAGCAGTTGATCCTTTTATCAAAACTTGAAAATAAAAGTCGTTGTATCGTTTACTTGGGTTTAAGTTTTGAAAAGCAATCAGGACGTGCTGATTGTAACCTTCCCCCACACACTTCACCAAGTTGCTTCCCATTTTCGAGACAGACAATTACATGATTAAGCTGCTTTAACAACCCACTATTAGATAAGTACATTTAGCAGCTTATTTTCGTTTGAGTAACTCTAAAAGCTGGTATTTTTTGGTGATTGCATCGCGTCAGCAGCACATCTCAGAGTACCACAGGTTATATTTCAATATCACCATGTAAATTTGGTACCAATGAAATACATTACAGTATTCATTAATCTCTCAAACCTATCCAGGTCAGTTTTTGTTTCATTTTGCCTAACGTGAGGTCTATAAATGCCTGAGCGGTCTCTATAGCAGAAGTTCCATTCTTGAAGCCGAGAGAATTACTTTACTTTTGATTTCACTAACATATTCAAAGCCAGCGTTACAGCATACACTAAAAGGTCTAATAAATAGTGTTATTAATTAGTGGTACGACTTTCCATTAATTTGTGAACAGTTTTTGACAAAAAGAGCGTAACGGTCATCAGTCAAAAGAGTTGATTCAAATCAAAATGAGATTCAACCTGTAACGAAATTTACACATCATTGCAGATGGTTATAGGGATAACTACAGAGCTGAGAGGGACTTAATTCAAGGACTTTAAAGCTTGTTCAAAATCCGCAATCAAATCTTCAACATCCTCTATACCAACACTGACTCTGAGAAGAGTCTGTCTAACTGTAGGATCAGACATTGCTCTCCATTCAATCAAACTTTCAACACCTCCTAAAGAGGTTGCATGATGAAAATATTTCAACTTGCTTGGGACTCTCTTTGCAACTTCCGCAGAGCTGACCTCAATCGAAAATACAGGCCCATATCCATTGGGTAATTGTTTTTTCACGTAATCTTCTGTTTGCAAAGATGAATGATAGACTTGGGACAAAACAGAAAACTTGGAAATATTATCGTTCAAGTATTTAACAAGGACTTCTGCACTTGCAGATTGCTTTCTGATTCTCAAATCAAAAGTTCTCAATGATCTTGCTAACAAAAAGGCTTCCAAACTGGCAATGTTCGTACCGAGATAGATCCTATCATTTATCAATTTATCTTTGATAGCTTTATCTTTGGTTACTAAAACACCAGACAACAAGTCACTGTGTCCCCCAAAATACTTTGTACCGGAGTGCATCACCATATCAGCCCCAAATTCAAAAGGATCTTGTAAGGGTGGGGGCGCAAAGGTAGCATCGATCAATAAGTAAGCACCTCTCGAGTGTGCTTTTTTGGCGTAATACTCTATATCAAATGAAATTCCCTCGGGGTTGACTGGAGTCTCCAAATGAACAACATCTCCTTCATTCAAGTTTTCTAAAGAAGTATCCAAATCCACTTGTTTCAACCCATTAAGTCTGGTAAAAATATTCGCAATGCTATGGCAGCCGTGGTATCCATTTCCAATCGATAAAACCTTTGGGTTGTAATATGTCAAAGCTGCAAAAAAAGCTGATAAACCAGAGTTGTAAACAACAGCATAACCACCCAATACCTCTCCCAACAACTCCTCGACTTTTTCTGAATTTGGGTGACTCAACCTGGAGTACACCAACGTATCGATACCAGATCCCTCAGGTATATCCTTCGAAGGAATCAAATCATCGGGGTTTTCAGGGTATCTGAAAGTTGTAGAAACATTAATCGGTTGCACAACATCTGGCACTCTGGCTGAAGCATCATCGGCATGGATTAGTTTAGTATTAAGACCAACCATCTCAAATTCGCAGTTTTTGAGAGTGCTATAAGTAAATATAAAGGATCCAATATTCATTTATATAATCGATTAGCATCCATGGTAAGTGAGCCGCATTACCGTACTTCACGTGAATAACTACATTTCATTGATAATCCTAATTATTTAACAGGAAGTCTAGCTAGATAGAGATAGAGATGCAACAGTTCTGATGAGTGCAAATGTGACAGATATAAGCGGTTTCCTGACTTCTTTCACAGCTCAAGTAAACTCACTCGAAAAAACATCCAGAAGTGAATCACCGCACAGTTTTCCATTATGAGGTTCTGATACCCCGGTAATCCATTCATAAAGCAGTTTACTAATTTACACCATCTACTAAGATAGATGATTCCACTGTGGCATAATTCTAAAAAGAGTTAGTATACAGTTGATATATGCAACAATTAATGGCAGTAACTTACTTCAAAGAAGCTGGACAATAAATCAACCATTTTTTCAACATCGAATGTACCTCCGGTTTCTCTGATGGAGTGCATGGACAACTGTGGATTTCCAAGATCCAAAGTTCTAATACCCAATTTAGCCGCTAAGATTGGACCAATAGTTGAGCCACAAGGAGAGTCATTTCTGACGACGAAAACTAGAGGTTATGTTAGTAGTCAAAATTAACATAAAGTGAAAATAATCAAACACTCACGTTGCAATGGAACTTTTGCTTTTTCACCAATCTTTTTCAACAATACTATGCCTGGAGAATTGGTTGCATATCGTTGGTTAGCATTTACTTTTATAACTGGCCCTTTGTTCAATTCCGGTCTGTTTTTAGCTTCATGCTTTTCGCCATAGTTTGGGTGAACACCGTGAGCCATGTCAGCAGACAAAAGGAAGGTTTTTGACATTGATTCATGGAAGTAGTCTCTTTGCTGTTCTGGGCTTTCAAAATTGACGGCAGTAAGTCTTTTCAAAACATCAGGCAAAAAGGTTGAGTCAGCACCTTGTGCACTTACTGATCCAATTTCTTCATGATCGAATAATGAGATGAGCTGAATGCCTTCCTGAGAAGACAAATCTTCTGATGCTTCAATCAAACCTGTGGCTGCGCAATAACACGAAGTTAAATTGTCCAATCTGGCAGAAAAGATGAACTCGTCGTTCAAACCACCAATGCAAGCCTTTTGGTTGTCGTATAAAATCAACTCGAAATCTTCAATTTGACCTGGAGTAACATTACATTCTCTGGCTATAATGTTTATCAATGACTCATTGTGTCTATCAATCACAGATTGGATAGAAGAAAACTCTGTCTCAGTGAGCTTCAAGTTTGGATCGTCACAACACGATTTGGAAACTTCTTCTTTCTCCTTGGACTTCTTCTCATACTGGTCTAAGTGAACCTGACCAGCGATAGGAACCAATTTGGTTTCTTTGTTAAATTCAAACTTAGTACTCAAATCCCTGTTCAAGTGAATGGCTAAAGTAGGAATTCTTAATAAAGGCTTATCAATCTTGATTAGTTTGGGAACAAATGTGCCATTCTCGTTGACATAAACTCTACCGGCTATGCTTAAATCACGATCAAACCACGAAAACGCTATCAAACCACCATACTGCTCGACTCCCACTTGAATGAATCCCTCAGAACTTTTTTTGGAGATAGGTTTCAAACGTAAAACTGGCGAATCAGTATGAGCGCCCACAATGGCGATCCCATTTCCGTTCTTGAACTTCTCACCAACAGCAAACGCAATTATAGATGAGGAGTTCCTGGTGACGAAATACTTCGAACCCTTGGTTATCCTGTTGGTCCAGTTGGACCTTTCTGTAATTTCTTTATATCCAGCCTTCAACAACGTTTTCTTCACTGTGTCTACCGCATGGTAAGGAGTTGGTGAGTTATTGACAAACGACACGAATTCAGAAGCGTATTGCAAAGCTCTTGCTGACATGATTAGCTATTTCGTAAAACTTTTTTATGAAGAAATCCTTTAGCTAATTATGGCTGTCTCAGAATTTAAAGAAATTCCCACAATTCAAACTGAACAGGCTAGAATCCATGTAAATGTGTGGTATGGACGTAATTTAGTGACAGGTTCGGGGGCTCGTATTATATGATTATCTATAACATAAATAAAAATATCGCGAATTATCTTGTTCACCTACAAAAATATCATTTAGTTGATGTTATTCATAAAAAAAGAGTACTTTGTGATCAGATAACTAGGATAAAAACTGGCTTTACAATTGAAGAAGTGATTACATATTCTACTCTAGTGTGTGTTTGTTATGACTGATTCAGGTGTGGGTGGTGTCTCTGGAAACGGAGAAAACATTACGGCTTCTGTGGTGATGGATGAAGCTCAAAGCAGTGATCACGAAGCAACTTTTCATTCAGCCATGAGCTTTGATTACTTTTTGGACGAAGCCTCCAAGTCAACAGATACAGTGGATTTGAACAACAACATGAATACTCCTTTGAGCATGAGCTTTGAGGGCTCCAAGCGTGTTAGCTATACAACATCAATTGATACCGTGCCGGACGTCAACATGAGCTTTAAAAGCAATAGTGGGACTACAAGTATACATATAGCGCCTTCCATGGCAGTACCTCTGAACACAGGAAGATCCAAATCTCTTAAGTCCTTGATGGACTTGGACAGCTTTTATGACCCCAAAATCAAAAATCAAACGAAACCCAGTCACTTACTTTATCCCCAAGTACAAACACAACAACTTAGTCAAACTGACCTGGACATACACCATAAAAATGGAAAGAGGCTAACAATAGATACAGGCAAAGAGATGGAAAACCAATATCAGCGACAGGAATATGATATATTGACTCCTGAAGACAAGCCTCAAGGGGGATTTAATTTAAGGTCTGAGTTCGAAACTAAGGTCATTGAAGAGGTTTTGCTTACCCCTAAGGATAAAGAAGTTGATACATCTCAAAGAAAAATACTGCAAAGTGGAGCTGACAAGGCTCAAGACAGTGAGGTTGTGAAAGATCTGCCTTCGACAAAGCAAAATATCAAGAGGCCTACATCGATCAAGGATGATTTTTTCTCTTTGGCTTACGACGAACCCGCCAAAAAGAAAAGGAAGAAGAAGCAGAAGAAGAAGAGAAGGAAGGAAGATGATTTAGCACTGGATTCAGCTCCAGGTGAATCTGTTGAAGTAGATGATTTTGTTTTACATTCATCTAAAAGTCCCGTGATAGAATCTGACATGCCAGTATCTCAGAATGAAAGGTCATCCACTAGTAAGCCTAAGAAACTTGTTAGATCCATTACTCCACCTCCCGTGGTCAATACTGAAGCTTTGACAAATAAAATATTGGAAGAAAAAAAGAAACTTGACCTACAAAACGGTTCGAGGCCAGTTTTAATAGATGATGATGATCCTTTATTGAATTTAGAAATACACAATCCTGTACTTCTGTCACAGACGAGACCAATCACGCCATTAATCAACGAAGATTTTGAAAGGACAAGAGTTTACATATTAAAAGTGATATCCAAACTTCCGCTGACGGATGACACTTCAATCGAATTATCTGTCAAAGGTACCAAAAAGTTCTCAAAAATCATCGAGTCATCCTTACAGTATTTGATCACTAACTCCCCGATGATAGGTCAATTGGGTGTCTTAGGTTTCTATAAACCTGAACTGGTTTCTTTGGTTTGGGTGGAGGGAAAAATCGAAATCAAGCCATTTTTCAAACCAAGCACCTTGAACATAAAGTCGCCCATAATCAGAGATGAGCCAACGTTTTTGACTTGTTTACTCATACCCGGACACAACAAAGAAAACTGGCAGATATACCCAGAACTACGCGACTCGAGAAGAGAAGCTTCTCTACCACTTGCACCACCCTCTCCAAAATTTGAGACCGAAGTTTTGAATCAGGAAGAGCCAGAAATCATATACAGTGATGATGAGGATCAACAAGCTAGCACTGCTCAGCAGAACCTGAACCTGAAGGTTTTGGTAGAATCATCGGACGGTTATTTTGTTGTGGGGTTGAAGGGTAAAGATAACAAAAAGATTACGGTCAAAGTGAATAGTAACACACAATTGATAAAGTTGGCTCAGTACTTTTTGGACTTTAAAAAATTGGATCCCAAAACTAAGGTGAAATTGATATTCGATGACGAGGAAATGGATCTTTCCCAAAAAGTAGGAGATACAGAATTGGAAGAAGACTTTGAAATAGATGTCAGGACTTTTTGAGTTAACGATAATAAATAATGAGATGTTTAATCTTGTAGGTGGTTGTAGGCTGCACCCAATTTTCATACAAATTAATTGAATTGCGCACGAATGAGACCTATTTTTTCAGTGCGACGATTGATCTTGTAAACTGTCCCTGATATTTTCTGAAACTTCACCAATGTTCTTTCTTTACGAAAGACCATAGAATAAAGAAATAGAGAAAGGAACATGATCACAAACAAACTCATTCTTCTTGTGTTTGCCATTTTTGGTTTGGTTAGCGGCTTTAAAGCTGTGCCAGGTTTGATCTCATCACATAAGTTGTACGTTTTCAATTAGCCATCCAAAAAGTATTTTGAAAGAGTGACATACTAACAAACTTTAAGGATTCCTGGTTTACAAGGTCATGTATCTAGTCCGAAGTCCAAACCATATCCCTTGGAAGATATGATGGGTTTGAGCAAAAGGTTAATCAGTGCGTGCTCCTCAGATATCTATATGTTGATAAACCACCCAAATTTGAAGTTGGAGGATTTCGAAAACTACGAAACCTGGCCTTTCTTGAGAAGGTACTTGTCGTTGAGTTCCACCATTGTTACCTTTCCTTTTGCGGAAGGGGCATTGGATCTTGATCATTTAGAGAAATATATCATCAAAACTTGTCAAGCTGAAACAATTCGAGTCGATCATGAAGATGAAAGCGAAGTTCCACATTACATTGATACACGAAAAAGAATCATCAAACTTAACTTCAATGCAATCGACGAAAATCTAAGTGATGCCGAAAAATCTGATATATTGAAAGACCATGATGAATTGATTAGAAAGATATTGAGAAAATTACCTTCTCCCCACTATTCAATCATTTTGACAAGTGACAATGTCAAAAATTATCACCCCATACCAGAGAATATATTGGAGGCTTTTCCAAAAAAGGGGGAAATATTTCCTGATATCGCGTTAGATGAGTCGAGGTTGCTTGACTTTGAGAGGAATGAGAATGTCAAAAATGTTCCTCCAATGTGGTCGAAACCTATCCACAACAAGTACGGTTATAAGCCAAAGAATCACGAGATTAAGTTATTGGATAGAAAACTTTTGATTGACAATGAAAAACTAATAATCGCCATAGTAGTTATGATAATCTCGTTCTTCTTGCACAAAATCTTTTCCTTTGTCAAAGGCATATTTGGAACAGCCAACAAAAGTAAGCAAAATTGATCGAGAGTACACAAGCTCTTTTCACTGGCTACTACCGTGTTGGTGAACCATACCGACTACGCGAGGCCATCTGACTTCCGGTTGTTATAAAAATATGATGCTGAGGAAGGCGCATCGTAAAATGTCAAGTATATAGAATATGAGGTGTTTCCTTTGAGGATTGTGGTGTGATGTTATGTATTTTCACAGAACTTTGCTCTTGAAGGCTCCGGTTAACTGTTACTTCGAAGCGATGTGAAACAAATGTATGTATATATTCATCAGGCTCTCAACCGTAACTGTTTCACAACTTTTAATTTTCAGATGGCATTTCCCTTCCCAAGATGCGTTTTAGAAGCCATATGGGCGGAATATCACCTTCCATTTATTGTGCTTTTTCTGGCTAGTGCCACTGAGTGCTAACTTTTACATCATACGATCTAAAATAGTAACTGGAAAGACAGTATAACTCGTACTAGGTGACCAAGTGCTTCCTTGCGAAGCTATAAACATGCACTACTTTCGTAATACAAAATTCATCGCTGGACTAGTAATTATACAAGTATGAGGGCTATACGCACCAGAGGCTCATCCAGCAACTTTCTTCCAGAGTCTGAGTACGATCAATCACAACCATGAATAGGTGTGTAAGATTGACTTACTCTTTCCACTACTTTCCACTAGCTAGTTTTCGGTTTGTCTCATACGCTTCAACCGTACAACGATCAGCTTGCGCAACAGTTTTTCAAATCCAATTTTATGGACTACGGTTTGCTTCCCAATATGAAAACACGAATCTTCAGTTTGAGGAGGAACAGCGAGACCTACTACTACACGTTTGTTTACCTTAGACCTAATAATAATCACTCAAGCAGATACACCTGTATAATTCCGTCCCACTACACAATGTTATTAACTGGCGGTTGTAATAACCCGATTACAATACGAGTTGTAAATTCCCTTTTGGGTCTTTTATTGTTGCCATAAGAAGTAATAATATTGCTCTTTGGTATTCTTCATGCATAGTACGCATGTATGCATAAAATCAGATGTTATTTTGTTCCTTTTTTTTTGACCTCTCTCAAAATTTCGAGCTTGTTTCGCGGTCTTAATCCCCTTAGCATGTGTAGTGTTAGCGAAGCTGTCTGGCGTATCAGTCAGCCCTCCCTATGCAACCATTTATTATTTCGCACGTCACGAATCACCTTTTTTTGCGTTGCAGCAACTCCAGTCCAGTATCGGAGCCGCACCAAACCCACTTTACAAAAAAGAAATCGGATCTCGAGCCATATGCCGACCTGTGACCGACTTCAATGACGGTACCGGTTTTTGAATCCTTCTATCAAAAGAGAAATTGATTTCATGATTCTCTTTTGGTCTTTTTGTCTCTTTTTTTATATGATTCTACGATTGATCAATTACAGTACTTGGAGAAAAATAAGCTGCTGCATTTCACATTTCCACAACGCCATTGATACAACCATACAGGCTTCGTTTCTCCACAAACTCAATATTCACCAAGTTTTGAAGTCAGCGTCATTTCTGCTGAAATTATAGTCGCTGGATTACAAATTATTTCCTTTCCTGTCGAAAACATTATAGAACCACACTTTTATTAAGCCTGTGTCAGTCGTAGTTTTTACTCCATGTCAGATTTCATCAAATATAACTCGAAGCCTTCAGGCAATCACAAAGACAAAAAACATATAGTGATAGTGGGTGCTGGTATAATCGGAGTTTGCACTGCATATTATTTGGTGAAGCATCCTTTGTATAATCCCAAAACACATCATATCTCCATTGTGGAGGCCAGAAGAGTTGCTGGGGGCTCAAGTGGTAAGGCCGGTGGCTTGCTAGCTTTATGGGCTTTCCCTCAACAAATCTCGACCTTATCTTTCAATCTACATCAAGAATTGAGCGATGAATATGATGGGGAAAATGAATGGGGTTACAGAAGATTGACAACAGTTTCCATTGAAGGTGACATCAAAAAGTTGTTGAGCAACGAGGAACAAGATGCAGACAATGAAGACTCAATTTCGAACTTTTCGGCAAAATCATCAAATTCAATCAATTCAGTTTCTCCCTCTACGAGTGTGTCAAGTGAAGATTCAGAGACCAATTTACACCAAGAAAATACCAACACTAACAATTCATCAGAATCAAATTTTATCGCGTCCTGTAACTCATCTTCCTCCGTTTCAGCTTCATCATATTCAGGCCCTTCGTGCTCTCAACCCCCCAAAAAAACCGTCAAAAAAAACTCTATCAAACACGAACACTATTCAGATTCACAGCTCCACTTACCACCAGACTTGAATTGGATCAGGAAAGATATTGTGACTGATTGGTCTTCATTGGGTGGGCAGGACACGACCGCTCAAGTCCATCCATACAAATTCACCAACTTTATCTTGAAGAAGGCTATTGAGCTTAGTAAAGGGTCAGTAGAATTAATCATTGGTAAAGTCAATGATATAATATTTTCGCCGGAGACCGGTGAAGCTTTGGGTATAAACTATATCCCCTCATCTGTCAAAGATGCCAGTGATGAGATCATTGAATTGAGAGGTGAACAGATCGTTTTGTCGATCGGTCCATGGACTTCAAAGCTTTTATCAGATTGCCCTATTTCAGGTTTAAGAGCACACTCTATTACAATTGCACCTGAAAAAGGTGAGGTAACACCATTTGCAATTTTTACAGAGTTGGAATTTGCTAACAATAAATTTGTGTCACCTGAAATATATGCTAGAAAAGAGGAAGTATATGTTTGTGGAGAAGGTGATACTTCAGTTGACTTGCCAGAAACTACCGATGATGTTGAAGTCGTTAATGAGAAGTGTGATCTGCTATTCAACTACGTTGGAAAAATCTCACCAGCTTTACAAAATGGTAGAATTTTGAAAAGACAAGCTTGTTATTTACCAGTGTTGGATGTTCCATCTTCTTCTGGCCCGTTGATAGGTGAAACTAACGTTCGGAATCTTTTTCTAGCTTCTGGACATTCTTGTTGGGGTATAAACAATGCTCCTGTTACTGGTAAAGTTATGGCTGAATTATTGCTAGAGGGCGATGCCACATCTGCAGATATTTCTGGATTAGATCCTTCCTTATATTTTGACGCTAGTATATATGATGAAACCAGTGAAACTGAAACTGACAATTGATATAATCAAAGAAAATAAGTGCTGTTTTTAGATTTCGTTACTCTCTTTTGTTTTTGGGGCCTTTTTTCTGTTCTTGTATTTGTTATTTCATTTTTCATATTAATAACTAGGTGATTCACGGTCAGTATGTCAAATCTCATGAATTGTAAGCAAAATCATAAATATGCCTATGGTTGTAACCCCACGTCTCGATTCAAAACTTCTTCAACAGATTCAAAGTCGTCTGAAGGTTGAAGTGTGTGGTGTTTCATGTCGGTTTCACCGCATTGTTTTCCCTATAGATTTAAATATTATAAATATCAAAGAATATATGTTATTGGTTGTATATGGGCACTGTAACAGAGATGCAAATCATTTTGATAATTTTGTTTTTGAGAATAATACATTGTCAAGTGTTTACAATCACAGAAATTGTCAATGAGACGGTATTCGTTGCACCCAGCAAAACGTCGCTTCGTTCGTCCTTGACAGACTTGATCACAATATCACCTACTACTTTGACTTCTACCAGTTTACCTACTGCAATTCTGACCCCATCGGTTGTCATCTCAATCGCATCGTCAGTGTCTAATTCATTATCTTCAGCCTCAATGAATTCACTCTCTATATCCGATATCTATCGAGATATATTTTCATACTCGGGGCCATACTTCCTCAATAGTACTTTTGCCAAGCTCATGTTGGATGCGACTAACTACAAAAGATCACTTCATGGAGCAACAATTTTATCGTGGAATTCAACAGTTTTCAATTATGCGGCAAATTATACCCAAGTTTACGACTGTTCAGGAATTCTAAAACATTCGGGTGGTTCATTTGGTGAAAATTTAGCAATCGGCTATACACCTAAAGCAGCCATTGAAGCTTGGTATGACGAAGGATCAGACTATCAGTATGGAACGGAGAATACCTACAATCACTTCACCGCATTGATTTGGAACTCAACCACTCAAATTGGCTGTGATTATAAGTATTGCAATGAAGTTTGGGGTGATTATGTTGTTTGTTCATACTTTACTGAAGGCAATGTTATTGGATATTCTAGTCAAAATGTATTTCCTCTTTTGTATTAATATAAGCTATATGATGATTTAAACTTAAGTTTGGTTTGATCTTTCATGTTACTCACGAAGTATATAAGCACTCCTTAAAATTCTAAAGTTAAAGTTTATTGCTTGAAACTTTTGAATTTGTAAGATCAGCATCAAGTTGGAATGGTAACAAGAAGGTTCACTATGAATTTACCACTTTCCATATATTGTGAGCTTGATATAAGGCAACAACTATTATGTTATGTTCTGTATTACTTACAAAAACATGATACGGATTACATAATCAATTTTGCAACCATAATGATCTATGTTGTAAGCCAAATGGTAATACAATAGTGCTATGGAACCTTTGAATCAAGACAGTATTTACAAGAAGAGACTGATAGCTGAGTTCAAAAAAGACAGTCATAGCAGGAGGAATAAAGGATGTTAGTAGAAATGACTCTTTTCATCCATATTACGTCGACAAGTATATATAGCAAATTCAAATTGTTGTGCAACACATCATTTATTGTTGTTAGAAGTCAAAAATGTATCCAGAATGTATACATATAAAGTGGAAGCTCATTATCAACTTGTAATTAGCCAAAGTTCACTGTATACCATATCACTTGTCAGTAGCATTCAACTGTATCCTGCATATAAAAGGTTATGTAGCAGGTGCCTTATACAGAAAACATTTTTGCTTGTTTATAAATAACTCGCAAGAGCAGAAAACTCTTTTCGTTGAAAAATTTGTTTTTCCATTACTTAGACTGCTACAATATAAGAAATTGTTATTTTTTTCTTCAGTTTTAGTTCTACAATCTTCAAGTATTCATACAAACTTTCACGGTCTATTCACAAATGAAAAATAATAATTTCTCCCGATTGTTGAAGTTTATACTCTTCCTTTTACAAATTCAGTTGGCTCGTTTGCTGCCAGTACCAATATTTGTGCTGCTAAGTAACGATTCTACTCTTTGGCGAACTGCATATCTTACCCATGATGAAGGAATCACACAGAAACACAACGATGAAGGAGAAGCTTTCACATCAGAAAAGCCAGATATTTTCAAAATTGCAAATAAGCAGCTTCAAACAATTTCAATAAACGGTTTAAAAGTTGTACCAACCTTTGAAAGCATAACTCCAAAACTATTGAAAGAAAACGGTGCCATAAAAGTTGAATCAACTAATAGTATCATTGCAAGTGAAGCCATGATGTTCACCTTTTCTGAAAATTCTGTTCCAAAAAATCTAAACAGACCCATAAGTGACAAACATTATCATGAGATATGCTATGACGAAAGTGAAATCACATCAGAAGTTATTGAATATGGAGGGTCTGCATGTATGTACCCTAATAACAACTCGGGTGGGACTAAGACAATCTCTGTTACAACGACTAAAGAGATTGGAGGAAATTTACAGTTTAGTTTTCAGAATATGTTGAGCCGTCTTCCTTCGTTCACCGGAAGTTTCACCTTTGATGTCTATACTATACTAGCAGTATCTTGTACAGTATCCAAAGGTAAACCCTTTCAATTTAGAATAGAGCAACTGAGAATGAAAGCATCAAACGTTCAAAGAAGAGTCCTCACTATTCATGAACATATTTTTAAGGGTGACTACTTTGCTACCAGTGAATGGGAAAATGCCCCTGATCAAGATCTCTTGTATGGCACACCCAGTATATCTTGTGTAGATGATCCAGATTATATTCAATGTGGGGTTGAGTTTTGAACGTCACTGCCAAAACTTTTTGATGTCTTTTTGAAGCGGTATTATGTGTCAATTTTTATCCATTATATCAGACAACAATGAAAGACTAGATAAGATGATTTTCTGTAGTTAACTCATATCCTTTCTTTTTTCTGTTCCGCAATAGGTTTCCTTCTGCCAGTTGCGTTACAATTACCGTCTTTCATTGGGTTGCAAAATGAATTACCTAAGCGAAATTTCAAAGCTTTTGTTCAATTGTTTCATAGTGACTCAAAAATTTGACTCAAAACCGATTATTATTCACAGAAGGCACACTGGCATCCCATTAATGGTTTCCCATGGAATCAAAGCTACCTGAATAAAACAAGTGTAAATAGTTGATTAATAACTAACCCAAATGATTTAAATTACATAATCCCGTTCGGAGTCGTGTGCTCCCAATAGATTTTGAGTCAAATGATTTCCATGAGATTCAGCGTTCACCGTAAAGAAGATATTTTTAAAATCTATTGAAGACCTCGCTCTTTTTAGCAACTATTATAAGTTCTTGCAATGGATAGTCTGTCATTCTTTGTCTCCTTAGTTGTAAGAATATTTTTGAATCAATTTGCTTAGGGAAAATATATTAATCGAATATGAATAGAGTGGTGCTTGTGCTGGTACCATAACAGATGTTGCATTTTTTCCTATAGATACCCTCAAGACAAGATTACAAGCCAAAGGAGGATTTTTCAAGAATGGTGGCTGGTCAGGCGTTTATCGAGGATTAGGATCAGCGGTTGTTGCGAGTGCTCCTTCAGCATCTCTCTTTTTTGTTACTTACGATTCCATGAAAGTGTACTTTAAACCTATTGCCAATGAGTTTACATCGAACGATTCGATTGGAAGTGTGGTCACTCACATGTTTAGTGCTTCAGCTGGGGAAGTAACTGCTTGCTTGGTAAGAGTTCCGGCTGAGGTCATAAAGCAGAGAACACAAACAAGTAGTTCGAGTTCTTTGTCTATTTTGAAGAGCATTTTACTGAATGAAAAAAAAGAAGGAGTTATCAGGGGCTTGTATCGTGGTTGGAATACAACCATAATGAGAGAAATCCCTTTCACTGTCATACAATATCCTTTATATGAATACATGAAGTTCAAATGGGCCGAATCTAACAGTGAAAAAAAAGTTTCTCCTATCAAAGGTGCTTTATGCGGGTCAATTGCGGGTGGTGTCGCAGCTGCAATCACAACACCTTTGGATGTATTAAAGACAAGAATCATGTTGCATCATGAAAGAATTTCCATTTTCAAATTGACCAGATCAATGATAAATGAAGAGGGGTATAGAGTATTTTTAAATGGTATCGGTCCAAGAACTATGTGGATAAGTGCTGGAGGAGCTATTTTCTTGGGAGCTTATGAAACTGCTCACTCAATTCTAGACAAGCGAAACTTGTTAGACTAAGGCTGTCATCTCGAGTTTTTTGTTATTACAATAAGTATTTGTTTCATAGATATTTGTATATTAACGTGATGTGATTATTGTTTTTTTACCAACTTTTTTGATCTTGGCGTACTTCATTATAAATGATTCAGTTTTTAGATTCCTTATGTTAATATCTTTGATGAATGGTACAAATTCTGTCAACTCCCATGTACTTTGTATTTTGAATAATGACTTAAATCTGGAGCTAGCATCTAGCGGTAACGAATCCTTCGACAAGTATTGTATTTTATTGGGCAACGGTCTTACAAAATAACCATAT
Organism: Cephaloascus fragrans; assembly: GCA_003707825.3. Taxonomy (NCBI): domain Eukaryota; kingdom Fungi; phylum Ascomycota; class Pichiomycetes; order Serinales; family Cephaloascaceae; genus Cephaloascus; species Cephaloascus fragrans. Next base: position 1,603,696 of record PPLN03000001.1, read on the forward strand.
AGTTGGCTCAATTCGATGTTGCAACTGAAAAAGGAGGGAAACTCAGATTTCCACTCGATCAAGAACTCTTCAACCTCTATTATTCTAGTACCAAACCTTTTCAAGCACTCGATTCCAAACCACAAGGCAATTTTTTCATTGTTGAGCGTAAAAGGCTCTTGAGGGGTGCTACTGAACTTCCTTAGTATTGTGGTAACAATCTCTGTGGTAATTTCTTTGTCATCAATTATTTCTGTGACCTGGTTTGAATGGAGTTCATCAAGAGCTAATTGATGTCCCACTATGGCACCAAGAGCCATTTTGAGAGAGCTAGAAACTAGCGCGCTAGAAAGCAAACAGGCTTGGCCGTTTATTTCACAACCTGAATAGCGCGCCCAGCTCTCTTCAAATTCACTATTGGAGATGGGGGATCTAGCCTTTACTTGTGCAACTGATTCTGGCTCCTTTACTTCTTTGAAATCCTGTTCAGAGCCATAATATATGGGAATTTTGTCCACATAGATTCTTCCCTCAGTGGCTGTTATCTCTAGTATGGAACTCAATGAGGCGAAACTGACCAATCTATTTTTTGACAATTCGTGGTTCATCACCAACATCGTATTTGAATGGTTCTTCTGTCTGACCTTGAACGTGCTGGACGATGTACATAATACTATGGAAGCGTCTTGTGGAGAGGATTTCAAAACTAGCGTGTCACTTCCTTCCGCCATGAGCTCCATCATCAGCGGTGGGAGCTCAATGAGCTTGTACGATGGTGATGGCTGAAGTGTTGCATATACCAGCGCCGATTTCATCTAGAGGAGTGTGTGTAGTTGTTGAGTTGTCTATATTGAACTTTGGGTCCTCTCTGGCTTACGTATGAATGCTCTGTATCTTGTACCTATCGTTCAGTCAGGATACACGCGTGTTCGCCTCACCTTCTTTTTATTTGATTTTCGTTGCAGCGCTTAATATCATCAACAAAAAATACGCGCTCAACTTCTTAAACCAAAACAGACCGTATAATCGCGGTCCAGTGTAAACACTTGTTGTTGTGGGAACGAGTTAGTTACAAGTTACAACGGAGAACTTTAGTTAGACGCTGTGAATTGTTGTGCCATTTTGTTCAAGCGCTAAAGAGTTTCCTGTTTTATTAACTTATTACTCCTTGTGCCAGGTGTAAACCATCTTCAAGAAGTTGTTTTTCGTTCGTTGCTGTCAGTTTTGCTCATACACTCTTTAGCTGGCTGGACTGTTTGTTTACATTTTTTTACCAAAGATCAGCCTACAGAGTTCGACCTTTCCACTAGCGCTGATTCAGTTATACTTGAACCATTTTCCTATTTTTTGCTAGTTGCTCCAACTATTCATTTTTTCATTCATTAACTCATCGACTCATTCATTCGCTTCAATACCCATACCCATTTTCTAGAATAGATGACAGCAAATTATTCAAAAATGATTGTGGTGCCGCCAGAGGAAGAGCACCCAAAATCTTCCAATTACAACACTATCCAGATTTCGTACGACCACAACAATAGCGATATACACTCAAAATCCATACAAGAGTGGAGCAACATTCTTCCTAACGCAGCTTTTTTCTCAGGCTCAGATATCTTATTTGGTGATGTTATTGCTATAGTTTTTGAAGACCCCAAGACCAAAAAAATCGGCACCGTTTTAATAAGCAAACTTGGTGAATCCAAATTCAATTCCTTGACCATAGATGCAAGATCGAAGTATTTCCCAGCGTGTGAAAACTTGTTACCTAAATACAAGAAATCGAATGTCAGAAGATCATTGGCTATAACAATATTGAGAACGTACGCTTCCTTAGGTACAAGTATCAAAAACTATCTTGTCAATCACTTGAACTCCGCTCAGAGTTTACTTTATGATGAGACGAACGCTGGTGACTTAGCAAACTCACTCACCTTGATAAATGACAAACCTCCCAAATTGATAGGGAAAAAAATATTGAACTTGGGTTTTCTTCAACCTAAAGCAATAGACTCTATGGTTTTGGATGTTATCTATTCCAGCGAATCTAACGAAAATGATAACAACAAACTAGTTTATTTATTGGGAGAGCAATTAGACCAACTTTTTGATCCTTTAACAGAGTATTCACCTGAATCAACTGACAAAATATATACCCCCCCATCAAGTAAATCAACAAACGGCATCAACATTACAAATGATGATGACGAACTAATCCAATCAATCATAAAAGAATTGATCAAAGTTCAAACCAACTTCACGATAAATTTAGTCGATTTTTTACAAAATTTTGTGGTGCCACTAAGAATAGAGGTATTGAATAATAAAATAGAAAATCTTTCAATAACAAGATTGAACTCAATTTTTCCACCAACTATCGACGAAATTACACGGATTAACTGTATTTTTCAGTCTGCATTGAATTCAGCGTCTCCATATGGTTCGTATGAAATATTGAAAGCATGTGGTACCACCATACCATATTTCTATAAAGCGTACATGCGTCATGAAGCTGCTACAAGGTTTTTTGATAAAAAGTTCAACAACTTCTTGAAAAGTTATTCCTCGAAATTACCAGGTAATATTGATATCAACTTATATACCAAAAACAAGGTTTCTTCCATTGTTTCTGGATCCCTCAATTTACCAAAGTTGAAATTGATCTTGGACAGATTAGTTTCCACCAAAAATTGGCAACCTGATCAATTAGAGACTGTTGGCACTTATCACCAATCGTCTATTGACACAATCAATGCATTCGGGAAAGATCCTTTGAAACCTTATGATCATAGAGTCTTTACTCCCACTGGTAAGCTTTTAACCGAGTTGGCGAACAACTGGCCAGTGGAATTACAGCATGGATGGCTATCTCGTCGTGTGGTCGGTATATTTGATGCTACCAACTTGTTAAATAATTCAATCATGAACACCGATGTCATAATCATATTCAGTGATCACATTTTATTTTTGAACATTTGTGATGAAGCTTATTATGGATTGGGCGATATTGTGAAAGATGAGAGTGTTCACGTTCCTGCAATCGCAGATATTTTGATGCACTCTTTGATAAACGAAGTGCCTTTGACTAACTTACCGTCAATGAAAGTGGTGGGATGGGCTGATATGAATGATGTGATTGTGTCGACCTATAGCAATAAAACATGCCTAGAGTTTTTAGTTATCAATGATGGTATAAAGCCTTCAGCCTCGAAAAATTTCACTAGAAACTATTTGATCAAGTCCCCAAATTTGAATAACGGTTCTAGAATCATAGAGTTGATCAACAAAGCAAAAGTTTTGTTCAAAAATCAGCCTTTCCATTTATTCAAAATGAGTAATGCAGGGCTTTCTATATTCTCAACTGCTCATAACTTGGATGTTTATAAGCACGAAAGAGGAAAGTCTCCTTTTGCATTATTTCTCAATATGGATGTCAGTAGAGATGTTTTGTACAAGTATAACTTGTATGCTGTTTTGGGCGCCAAGTTCATTGACAATAAAATCAAAGTTACTGGTATAAACAAATTAGGTACCGAAATTAATAGCGTTATAGAGCCCATTGATTTCGATAAGTTTGTTTGCGAAGAGTTGAGTAAGCTTTTTGGTGAATATTTGTCTTTTGATAATCGACTTTTGAACGAGATTTATATTCAAATTCTCAAGAGCAACGTGAAGAATATTAATGGATTTGTCAAATCTGATAAAAAGAAAGAGGCCAAGCTTTTGAAGGAGATCAAACATGAATCAAAGTTTCCTGTAGTGGAGTCAGCATTGAAAAACAATATCGATTCTTTCCAATCCATCGGTGGTATATCCAATTCAGGAACTATCAGGAGAAGTCAAGACTTATCTCATGCAGAAAGAGCCAACTATGCAACAGATGTTGCAAATAAAAGAAATGCCACCAAAAGTGATGCTCCCAATCTTGCTACTAATATGCCAGAGAAGAGGTTAAAGAGGAAATCATTCATTAGTAGATTATTCAGCAAATCAGATAAAAGTAAGAATGTCAAGGCTAAGGAAAAAGAAAATATTAGTAAAAGGCGCTCAATCTCAAATTTCCTTTCCGAAACTGGTCTCAAAAACAAAAAGTCATCTCCTGTTTTGTCTAGCATACCTATCCATTCTAATATTCCGGGTTCTTTTGATGCTAAAAAATCAGCGGAGATTTCTTCGAATACGAAAACTCACAGAGTAGGTATTACAGAAGACTCGAGTGATGCAGCCAAACCTCCACCATTACATCCAACAGCTGCAAACGAAACCGATAAAAAAACAGAATATAACAGTTTTAGTCATATTCATAAAGAGTCTTCAACCGAGAAAAATGTTTCGACCTTAGATCAATGGCATAGCACAAGCGTCAGACAAAAGCTCAATGAATTGACCAAGTATGGAGACAATGATTCCGACTTTTACAATGATGACGAGGGAAATTGGGTAATTGCCAGGGACAACTCTTCGTTAGCAAATATCAGAGCTGAGGCTTTGAAAAATGAAACCTCTGTAGATACAGAAGAGACATTGTACAAATCTAGGAAGACCTCTGAAAATTATGACGTATTTTCTTCGAATGCATCATCGTATTGCAACATCAAATCGCACATTACAGGTGGTCCATACGAAAGCATTGACGAGCAACAAGCGTCCTCAGCTCTCACTTTGAATGATCATGATGCTGATCACGATGTTGATATTCCAGTCAGATATCAAAGTCCAGAATTATATGTAAAACCCAAACTCACTTCAAAGGGTAGAGAAAAGATTTTGGAGCAACAACAAGAAAATGAAGCATTTTATACCCCCGCTTCATCGAACCAAAACATCTCCAATTTAGTTGGCATGGGCGACCGTGAATTATCTGCTAGTACTATCATCAACAGTTCGAGTCATTCACTCTACAGTCTTATTTCAGGTCATGAATCAGTCAAAGTTATATCAAAGGCAACACGCCAACCGATGACATGGTATTCTTCTAACGACGTTGACATTTTGAAAAATGTTAAGAATGAAAGCGTCAGCGACTCATTTTTGATTCATGAAAAATCGTATCAATATTTGAGTGATATACTTCTGGGAAACCTAGTTATCAACGTCAGCGATGACGATGATATCAAAGAAGAAGATGAAGGCGAGGAAGAGGAAATCAATTGTACTGACACCATCTTCAACAAAAGCTTTAAAGAATCTTCTTTGAATTATCTTTCTAATTATATAACTAGTGGGAGAACAGTTCCAAAAAATTTGGATAAGTTTGAAGGAGACGAAGATTACTACTTTGTTTGAATCATTTCTGAAAAACCTAAACCGTTGTCGCTTCGAGAATCTTGCTATTATTTCAGCTTAAACTATTTATAAATTTCTTCGTGTTACTTTCAAGTTTCGTTGTGCTAGATTTATTTTGCATTAATTTTTTTTCGCCATTCTCACAATAATTTTCTTTTGTATTTTTATCTTTTTAGCGGAATAAAGATGGGCTGTTTTTTGATTACATGATTTTGAACTTGTAGATGTTGTAAACATTCTATGATTTCGATAAAACAGTTTTCTTACAGAATTTATAATTTACAAAGCAAATCTAATATAAATTTCTCATTTGAAAACCACCGCTCTTGGATCCAATGGCCTTCCATCTGGTCCTTCAGTATAAGTTAGTAAAAGAATCGATGAAAAATATAATTGCAGCAAACTTACCAATCCCATTTGAGATCATTTGTCTCTGAGTATATATTAATCTGGCCTCATCGAAAGTCAACCTTCTATTTTGAGACATTATTTTCAATATTTCGCTTTTGGAAGATTCCTCAAGACCTTTTCTGCGATCGTCTGAGTCAATGTTGGAGGAAATATCAAAATTGTCTGAATTCAAACCATTTTCTAAATCATGCTGGAACGATTCTCCTAGATTGGAGTAAGTGTGTCTTCTATACATTCTCCACCTATCGTGAAAAATTGCTGTTTGATTTGTTAGTCAAGCACTTCAATTCAGAGTATCGTAAGGCACTCACCTATGTAATTGCGGAAAATATAAGCTAAGACTAAAAGAACTATGATACTAAATATCAATACGTGATGCGATTTGATGTTGAAACCAAAGAAAAAACTGGAGCCACTTGAATCCAGACCTGACAGAGATGAGTTTATCTCCGTAACGGAATCCACTTCTTCATTCATCTAGCTTGAAATTGAAAAGCCGTTTGATTGAAGTTGTCTTAACAGACCTAAAGAACTTGTGATTGGGTTGGGTTATGGTTTATTTTAAGCTGGAATATTTATTGTTATATCAAAATACTCGTTTGTTGATACCGGTCGGTCAAGAATTCCGAGACATCTAAGATAAAAGTATGGGTCAGTATAAGCCTTGATCGTAAACTACATATTCATTTACAAGGAATCAGCGAGTGGCAAATCACAAGTAAATCAATTACTTCAAGAGAAAGAAACATCAATTACAATAATTGAACTAAAAAAGAAAAATAATACATCAATAAAACAAATTACTTTTATCTTTGGAAAAAAATAAATCAACTCACTTCTTCAGGTTGCTCAGGGCAATGTAGCGTACGTGATTTTGAGATTACGACCACCGTAAGCATAACCATCAAGTTTTTCAATGGAGGTAGCAGCAACTTCTTCAGAATCAAATTTAACAACACCAGCACCTGAAGGACGACCAGACTCATTATATTGGATTTCGGCCTTTTCAACATGTCCTATGGTTTCGAATAATTCAACCAAATCGTCATCAGCAGTGGACCATGGCAAATTATTAACATAAATGGTTATCCCAGATGGACCTTCACCAGTGACACCTTCTGTGAATTCAGAGTTCTTTTTTATTGGCGGCCTTTCGTATGATGAACCAGAATCTTGATTAACACGACCTTCACGGACGTCAATTCTTCTTCCTTCAATCTCTCTTCCGCTAAAAATTTCTAATGCTTTTTTAGCTTCATCAACGGAAGAAAACACAACCGTACCAAAACCCTTGGATCTTCCTCTTTCATCTTCTCTTACGTCGGCTCTAACAACCTCGCCCGCTTCACGCATGATATCTTTCAACGCTTGCCAGTTGACACTGAAGGGAAGATTTCCAACAAAAATTTCAGTACCTGGAGGTGGAGGTGGAGCTCTTTCCCTTGGAGGGAAGCGTTGTTCTCTTCTCTCGTATCTTCTATCTTCAAATCGTTCGTTTCTTCTATCTGCTGGAGGTGGGTGGTCTTGTCTGACGAAAATTTCACGACCCATAAAATCAGAATGATCAAACTGTGATATAGCATTCCTGACATCTTCTTTGTTAGCAAATTCCACTGTAGCCATACCTCTTGAGATACCACGATTGGTAACTATATCAGCACGTAAAACCTTACCAATGGACTCGAAATGTCTCTCAACATCTGCTGGTGAGCAGTCGTATCCAATGTTTCCAATGAAAATACTGTTATCGTAGTTTCTGTCAATTTTCGACCTGTAATCACCACCACTGTCAAATCTTGCTGGTGGTGGTGGTCCTCTTCTATAGTCTCGGCCACCTCTATCGCTTCTGTATCCACCTCTGCCACCGTATCCTCTGTCGCTGTATCCTCTATCACTATAAGGTCTTCTGCCACCACCTCTACTCTCAAAATCTCTTCCTCCTCTATAGCTACTTTCCCTACCCCCGTATGGTCTTCTTTCGGTTGAACGTGAACGGTTTCTCACAGGCGAACGCGAACGATCCTAGACAAACCGTTAGTAACTCTATGATCACAAAAAAAAAACAATCCATTATCAAAAAAAAACACTTACCCTTGAGTAATCATCAATATCCATTTCTTCTGCCATCGTGAAAACTTTTCAAAATAAGAGAAATTTGATGGAGTTCTTTATTTTTATGGTTGAAATTTTCTAGATGAATTTTAGTATGTTTTTGAACTGAAAAGTCGTGCGCTGGATATTTATGGATTCTACCCTTCTACACTGTGCTTACAGTACAAATAGCATTCCCTATACTATCATCTATTGAGGTGATGAACGTCGCTTAGCTCGAAGTTATGACTTGCCCTTATCTAATAATGCACTTGAAGAATAAAATTGTATCTGGGTTTTAAAACCGTTTTTTTTGGATCATTTGACGGGGAAGGGAAGCACTAGCTTTCGTGGAACTTCTGTCTCCTTGCCTACCTCTTCTTCCCCATCAAAACGAAGCCTACACCGCCTGTCTCTCTGTATACGTTAATGATATGCCTCCACAAAAACGGTGTGACAATACTTACTTTTGTGCCTATCACTTCAGCTGGATAGAAAGTCGTGGTCTCGGGATACCTAGCTAGCACTTTTGTTCCGTAGGGATAGTTGATAAGATCATTCACCTCTTCCTCTGGAGGAATTAAGATGATATCTTTCCATGTGGCCTTGAACGTCTGGCCAGGATTGTTGTTTTCGTCGGGCTCAGGATCTCTAATTTCAAACCTGATATGTTAGCAACGGCCGTACTGGGGAAGAAAGCCAACTATACGAAAATACTTACTTCGTCCCATCTCCCAACACTCTTGTGACTTCACATTGGATCCATTCTGCATCTGAGCCTCTTTGGCGTAATTTGTACACCACCTCTGAGCCTATTATGACCGGCTCACTTGGATTGTAGACACTTGTGTGATAACTAGTTTGTTAGTATGGGCTTCCACCTGACGAAATAGTAATTTATCAATACATACCTTCTCCCGTTTCTTATCTTTCCGTCATCCTTCTTTTTGAACTTGGAGTCGTTCCCTTGCGATTGCTTTAAACTCACCAAAACGTTAACGTTTTCAATTGTAGTTTCCAAAAACCTAATGTGTTAGCAATGGAATATCAAAACACAAGCGGAATAACGCTGGCGAAAAAAAATCTCAAACACACCTTTTGCCTGTTTCCAAATTCATTTTGTGCTCGTTCACCTTTTCCCTCAATTCTATTAGTTCCTCATCGGATAGTTTATCGATGTCTAGCAGCGTCTGACTGAGCAGATCAAATGAAATGGTCTCATTGGAGGTGCAAATATCTTGAAGTAACGTTGTAATAATATCCCAGTGTCCATCCAAATTCTGTGACATTGTCCCTGTCCTTAAATACAATCTGATGTTAACCAGATGTTTCTGTTGTTATTAGTATTGATATGTTGTTGCTTATTGATTTGAGGTTAAACAATACTGAATTTTACACATCCATGAAAATTGTATCACATCAAAATTTTGTGGAAGTGATGAAAATTTCATTAATTCTCGGTCTGTTCAATACGACTTACAATTCTATTGATAAAATCCTGAGATATTGATATTGGTTGAGACATACAGAAATGGTTCTCTTCAGTATTAGTAGTGCCATTGGAATATCCAAAGCTGCGGTAAGCTCCGCAGTTATTGGTGTTTCGTCCAAGATACCAGCATGGACACTTCCAACAACTCAAATCCGTACTGCTACCAAGAAAGCCGCTGGTTCTAAAACAAATAACTATAATTCGGCTGGTAAAAGATTGGGGCCTAAAAAGTATGATGGTCAGGAAGTCAAGGCTGGACAGATCATTATGAGACAAAGAGGAACCAAATTTTTCCCTGGTGAAAACGTTGGTATTGGGCGCGACCATACAATTTTTGCCCTTGAGCCTGGTTTTGTTCGTTATTACTTGGACCCTTTCCATCCCAAAAGAAAATTCATTGGTGTTGCTTTAGGCAAAGAGCTCAAATTACCTACTCCTCATTTTGAACCAAGAGTCAGAAGATTTGGACATGCTGTTATTACAGATCCAGAAATTGCCGCCGCAGAAGAGGCTCGTAAGAGCAGAAAAGAGGAAATTGCTACACCAGCATTAGAGAAAGAATTAGAAAAAAGAATAGCTGCTCGTGAAGCCAAAGAAAAGGAAATAGTTTCCGCCTTGAACAAAATCATAACTTTAGAAGCTGACGAAATTGAAATCGCTGCTAAAAGATTGACTTATATCGATAGATTTTTGAGAGGTGGTAAATCTTTGGAAGACGCCCAATTTTATGCTACCTACAACCATGGATTGAAATTGAAATTGGCCGTCAAAAGAGGAGAAATAGATGAATCCCAAGCTGCAACTGATAAAGCGAAATACGACTCTTTAGCCTCCAAATTGGATGATTGCGTATCGTTTGATTCCCATTTCAAATTGCACAAAGCTATACCAGTTGAAGAACAAGAGAAATTGAGAGCTGATGCCATCAACAATTTGAACGAATTATCTAAAGCCCCATTCAACAAAGATACAAAATCAAAGATAAAAAATTTCATAAATTCGCCATTTTTTGATTTGTCAACTCAAGTGAAGTTGGAGAAAAAATACTTAAAGCCAATCGTTCCTAAAGATGCCATTATCGTTGACCCAAAGAATAAGGGTACTGTCATTATCAATCGTTGGGATGACAAAGAAAGAAGAGTTGTTACCGAAACTAAGCCTAAAGAAAGCTTACGTTTATAGATGACTTAATTTCAAGCCTGTACATAATATTAAATGCCTTATGACTGTAAAGGAATACTCGAACAAAACATTTATCGATGTATAACATTAGAGGTATCGTTAGCTTTCCAGCACGTAGAATCATCATCATATTTTTCATTTTTCCAGATCTCAGCTTTTTCTTTGATGAGTTCTAGAATGACCATGGCAGCGTCCCATCCCTCTTTTCTGTGAGTACTGCTGATACAAATCATCACACTATCGTCCATCACAGGAACGTCTCCTAATCTATGCAACACCATGATCTTATGCACACAGCTTTCACCCCGATCATTTGTGTATTTCAGCTTCACACCAACACATATTTTGTATATGGATCTCAATGCTAATTTCTTATGAGCCTCGTAGGATAAAGATTTCACAACTTTACTATCGAAATTATCTCTTGTAGTACCACCAAAATATATGACAGCGCCCGCTTGTGGGCATTTGACAAAGTTGATGCATTCTGTATGGTCCAAAGATGTACTTCGAAGTTGTACCTTTATATTTTTATCTGTTGTTTCGGTACGGGGTAATTCCCATACGGTATCGATAGCTTCTGCCATTTCTAAAGATGGTGGGATATTAACTTCTCTTCAATAGATAGCGAAACGGTTTTTAAAGGGCTCTATTTTTCAAAAGTGCTCACAACCTCAACTACCTCATATCAAAGAAGGTCAAGTACGCAAATTTACGCTGAATGCTGGGACTATCGATAATCAAAAGGTGTATTAGATATTTTACAGATATTCAATGGACAAAGATAAACTAAACTAAACAAAAAGAAAACAATGCAACATAACAAAACCGACAGAAAAATTAAATTTGTTCATCAATAATTTTATTAACATCAACCTCAACTAATGGGACAGTGGCAGAGTAGATGACTTTTTTGTCATCATTTTCAAGCTTCTTGATCTTTTCCAACTTATTCAATGGATTGTTTGTGTATTTCTCTAAGTTCAACTTGAATGGGTTTAACCAGTAGTTGATCGAGTTAAAGTTTTCGTTCAACAATAACAACTCGTGGATCAAATCTTCAACACAGTACAAACCGATATCACCAAATCTGGATTCGATCAAGTTGTTATCGTTCAATTTTAAAAACTCGCCTGCTTCGGTGGTGATTGATGCGTTCTTTTGAAACAATTTTCTTATTGACGATAATGATGGCTTACCAAAGATAACGTATGGATTGATCAATTTCAAAATGGTGTCCAAGCTTGAGGTGTACTTTATAAAAACTGAGTTGTTTTTCTCAGTCAATCTTAACAACTTCAACACTTTTTCGATCTTGGATGGGATTTTTATACCTTTCTTGAAGTTGGTGATTCTGATCATGAACAACAACTTTGGCTTCTCATCTTCTGAAGAAGTGGACGCAGAACCAGTGGCAGAAATGAATGATTCCGATTTCTTCAATATGTCCAATCTTTTCTTCTCAATTTCCTTGGATATACGATTCGATATTAATGTTTCTGCTCTGGTGAAGTTTTTCTTTGATTTTTTGATCTTGAGTTGCTTTTTTCTGGCTTCTTCTTGCTTCTGGACCCTTTTCAAGTCTTTGTCCTTTCTTTTCTTTAAAAGAATCTCTGGATTTGAATTGAAAGCAACCATTTTGACTGTTACTTGTGATTTTGATAGCGTGTGAGATAAAGAGAAAAGTAGATGAAAATTTTACATTTATCTACTAGAAAAATAATTTTTTTAAAAAGCTCAAGTAATCAATTATGTAAGCGATGGCGTGATTAGGTACACAGTGACTAAGCAACAAGATTGGTAAGGGATTACGTAACATCTTTTTTTTTTTTTTTTCATTTGTGTCCGCAATCGGTGTTTTTTGTGCTTCTCTCTTCATGTTTGTCGTCGTATATGTTTATTTACTGTTCCATCATTCATCTTTCCCCCCACCTGTGTTTCGACTATTCTGCGATTATTTTCCGACATTTTTGTTCTCTTACAGGGTTCTTCATAGCACGACTGGGCAGGCCAAAAATAAAAGCTCGGGCTCGTAATGTCTGTTCAAGTGCCCTATATACCGTTTTGGTATGGAGATGCCTATGTTTCCCCGAAACCCACCCTCTGAGAACACCAGAGCCTGATGTGAAGCAACGAGAATGGTAGGTGATTTGCGACTGGGCTACCTCTGGAACATCAAGGTGGCCCGTGGGACATCTGTGGAAAATAGAGGCTATACGCTCCGCGTCAGGCGTAGCTCGCATCGTGGAGACCACACAGCGTGCAAGTAAAGCCACCAGGTCCCTCTGTTTCGCTTTCTCCGTCGACTCTTAAGCACAGATTTGTTGGCCGTGTCACTGCTTTTCTGTGTATGTATGAGCTTGCCAATCTCTCCAGGAAAGCAATCCGCACATACTGCCTCTGGGAAAATCGCATCATATACCCATATTAAGACCCGAGCTGCGATCGATGTTAGCGAGGGCAGCCCCAAATCGCTCCCTCGCGAGCTTGCACAGAGCTCCCCAGCCCAGCGCTTCACAGAGAAGCCATGGTGTCGTCCACCGTCAAACTGACAGGCTCCAGGTCGCCCGTGACTCATTGTGTGAAACAATCTGATTGTTCTGTCTTTCCTCTAGTTAAGTTCACAAACTATGACAAAATGGCTTCTTTGAAATATTTATACGACAGCCCCAATTCATACGGGGGGTTCGCGACTCGTTTTATTATCACCTTATATCCTTATACACACTTCCGTGGGGTGAATCAAGTTGTAGAGTTCCTATCCTTTTTCTCAGTTTTTTGTATGAGATCAAGCACCTAGTTGTCAGCCACCATTGCAACAAGCCAGTCTATTCCCAGATTTTTTGCCTGCGCACCCAAAATCAGCTGAAACATCGCATTAGCATCTAGCTACGCTCACTTCCAGATATCGAACTTTTCCAGCTTTGACCCTATTCACTGAGGTGCCGGTATAGTTCTAGATTGTCGTTCAGTTTCTTGATACCATATCCAAGCAGCTGCCATTCACATTTCTCGCTGACACAGCAGCAAGTGCCCTACAAGACACTTCCTTCCATAGTACAGCTACCCAGAGCCAGCGTCGGAGCAGAGGGTTGTAGAATCGCATTTTTTCCATCTCATCATCGTCCGCTGGAAGAAAATTGAAAATTCACTGCGTCAACTCCAGGCCAGTTCAGTCAATACTTCACCAACAAGTGGTGCACAAATCTACATTTCCAATTCCTGACTGGCATTATCACACGTATTGACATAAACCATCAATACCATTCAATCAACATCTTATAGTTTACCTAATTATTGTTCATACATACACGGGGACATTCTTTTTTATTTTTATTTTCGAAATTTTTTTCACCGATTTAAAATTTAGACCTAAAATATAATTTCAACTATTTTCAATTGTGTGCATTACAGTATATCAAATTTTTATCAAACTTTCCTTTCCACACTGAATCATTCCCAGTTGCTCCTCAAATCATTCGTTCTCACAGTATCCACTTGTAAATAAGTATCCACGATATCAAATAAGGTATTTTCATTGGTGATAATTGTTAGATCTTCTTTTCAGATCTACTAAAATTTTTTTTTCAATTTAAGATGGAAAATAAGAAGATAGTCAATACGAATGAAAATTTGAGCAATAATTTAAACAATCAATTATTGGCAAACAACTATAACAATTCAAACCAAAGTACAAACCAAAATTCCAATAATGACAACGGAAATCTATTAGGTTCTCCTATAAACCACCCAACATTGAACCAGTATAACCCTTCGGGATTGCACTTATCGAACCTTACAAATTTGCAGATGGCTAACTACAACCAGCAGTTGCAATTGCAAATGCATTATCAATTACAACAACAGTATGCTGCCGCTGCTGCCCAGCACTCCCAGCAATCGAACGTTCAACCACACCAATCTCAATCACATATCAGCCAACATAGCCAAATTTCCCAAGTTCACAACTCCAACCAAGGTCAATCGCAACCTATTCAGCATCAAATTCCAGTTGTGAACCAAGGCCAGCAAGTTCAACCAGTTCAACAGGTTCAACAAACACAACAGGTTCAACAATCTCAGATTGCGCACCCTTTACCTCCCACTTCCCGAATGATTCACCACACTCCAATGAATATGAACATGTCTTCCATGAATTCACCGATGTCTTCTATTCATGGATTATCACGCTCCACAACACCGCAAAGTTTATCAAATTTGACAAATAATATGCAAAACAATATGCAAAATTTAACTAACTTTCAAAACATTCAAGTGCATAACAATTTACAGAATATGGGCTCCAATGGCCTCATTAGTCATCATCATCACAACAGCACCAATAATCAAAGGAAACGGCCAAGAAGATCTGACCACGCATTACCTGGCGATGATGGGGACAACGAATTGAAACAATTGGCCTACCAAGCTACTGATATCTCGATAGAGGAATACGCATTAAGGGTGCGTGCTGTTGAAAGTGAAGTAGAAAATTCACTAAATGGTACAAGCAATGGGAATCCGAAAAATGACAACTCCAAAGAAAGACAACGTCAAGTTTTTGGTATGATTTGGTTATTGAGATCATGCGAGCCTAATCAAACTGCTGTTGTTCCAAGAAATCGTATATACGCCAGATATGCTCAAGTCTGTGCTGATAATGGCGTTAAGCCTTTATCCCCGGCAAGTTTTGGTAAGTTAGTGAGGATATTGTATCCCAATTTAACAACCAGAAGACTTGGTATGAGAGGGCAATCGAAATACCATTATTGTGGAATAAAACTAATTGGAGAAAACAACTTGACTTCACCTTCATCCCAGTCACCCAATATCAATAGCTTTGAATCTCCTTTCAATCCTAACACGCCTTCCAATGGAAGTCCAAGATCAATACAATCTTCGATTTCCACACCTACTACTGCTGCGGGTATTGTTGCTTCTTCATCATCAAACAATATAAGCAACGCTACATCAACTTCAAATTCTGCTACGTATATAGGTTCGGAGTTGGATACACCTAATTTGAAGTTTATTCCCAACATTTTAAACCAAATAATATCCATACAACCAGAAAATATAACAAAACCATTATCAATTCCATCTATTCAACCTTTTTTACCACCAGGCATAGATTACGATGCTGCTGACACCCTAAACTCATTATACAAATCGCACGTTACGGCAATTTTTGATAGCTTGAGATTCCTTCAAGTTAAGAAATTATTTCAGTTGATTACCACTTTTCATACGGGTTTAACATCACCGGTTTTCAAGCTATACATCAACGATCAGATTTCATCTTGGGTTAAAGAATGCGATTTGATTATGTATAAGTCAGTGATCAAAATGTTTTGTCAATTGTCTTCTCAGAACGTACCAGAGTCAGTTATAACTCAATTGAAATATATCTGTGATAATTTAGCCGAATCATTAGCCAAAGCAATTGGTAATCTACCAAATAAGATCTTTAATGTGAAGATGAAATTTTGTAAAAGATTCATTGGATTAGTGAGAAGGTTGATTCAAGTCATAGAAAGTGGTAAAATTGTGAGCACCAAAATTTTGAATGATTTAAATTGTAAGAAACAGATGATTGATGACTGGGATAATTTGAAGATTTTTGATGTAATCAATAGAGAAGTATCGTTTTTTGATAAAAATGAGTTTTTCATTGCTTTCAGTAAAGACTTGATTGAGTTTTTGAAAGTTGATTCGAACAATGAGTCAACTAATGATTTATTGAACGAGTACTCTAAAGAGTTGATGAATTTACCTTTGAAAGCCAATAACGTTAATCCAAGATTGTTTTATTTAATAATGAACAACTTTTTGACAAGCTGCTTGAAAGAAATCAGCTTGAGTAACGGCAGTTCATTCAATGATTGGTGGTGCTTAAGGTGTTGGATCGATGAGTTGCTATTATGGTCTTTCGAGTTGGGTGGCTTTTTGATAGATGAATTCAATACGCTTCAGTACGAGGATTGTCAAACTACTCAGCAACAAAACCAACAACATCAAAAACTTCATCATCAACAGCAACAACAGCAGCAGCAACAGCAACAACAACAAAGTATTGATTTGAAATCAGTGGGAAGAACTTCGGAGTTAACTGAATATGATAGTGTGGGTGTTGATTTGTTATCGAAGTCCTGATAATCTATTGAGCCTTTTAGTCTTTACCTTTCCATTTCGCCTTTCCAAGAAGGCACTTGCATATAATGATTTATCGTTAAAAGTCCAGCATAATAAAAAAAACGTCATTTTTCTTGCCAGCATTTTAGTTGTTTTGACAATAGCTTGTAGTTGTGATTTTCGTTAGCCGCTAGGTACTTTTGATTTACTTCACCTTTTATGTATAAATATCGTATAAATATCGTACAAATCCAGTTTCCGGTTTCTAATTATTTTTACTTTGCAACACTCTTTGAACATGGCCATAGACAACATACCACAAAACCTTTATCTAACTAATGCTGAAGATGGACCCGAGAAAAGAGGAATTTCCACTCCATCGCGCATAACTCCAGGTAAGATTCACTCCTCTTGTTAGTGAAGCGCTTAGAGGAATCATACGGCGGCTAAACACTCAATATCTAACATTATGAAGGAATAATCATTCATCAATTCATACCTGATGTAAGGGTTTGTTACAACCACAAGTCTATATTGGAAAGTACGGTAGGTCACTGTTCTTTCTGCAACAAAGAGATCCTGTCGAAAAGAGCTAAACCTTCTCATCCCAAGCAAGAGCGCAGTTCAGGTGGTAAATATAACACTTCGAGTACTGATCCCATTTATTGTTCCGTATGCCAGGTTTGTTATTACTGTTCTGACGACTGTCAAAGAAGAGACTGGCTCAGTGTCCACCGTCAGGAATGCTTATATTTGAGTGGTCGCGGCAAAACTGATGAGGTTTTGCCTGCTGCTTGTCAAGCTTTATTAAGAATGTACTGTTTGTTTACGAGTAGTAATACTTTCAGAAACAGAGTCAAAATATTGACTAGTCATCGAGAATTTCTTGAGAAAGACGCGGAAGATGAAGTTGTGGAAACATTAACTCAAAACGTTTCTGAGCTTGTATTCAAGGTTCATGATGAGAACTCAAAACTAAAAAGAATCAACAAGATTTCAGTGTTGGATGATTTGATATATTTGTGTTGCGTTTTGATTGTCAATTCGACTGTTTTCCAAAATTCATTTGCTGAAAATACTGGTATTTCGTTTGACACGTTTTTCTCATTGATTAATCATTCATGTGATCCTAATTGTACGTTGTTGACTAATTATAATCAAGCAACTTTGATTTGCTTAAAAGAAATAAAAGCCACGTCTGAATTAACTGTTAATTACTGTTTTGTTTGTTTGCCGAAAGAGATTCGACAATTTGAATTAATGAAAAGGTTTTTTTTCAAATGTGGATGTCATATTTGTCAAGAAGAGTTTGATAGGTACTTCAGCTATAACTGTCCAAATTGCAGTGCACTTGCCTGTAGTTTGACTTTTGATACTTTTTTTGATGATGCCGTTACCAACTTAAAGTTCAAGAACTATCTCAGCAATAGTGTTTGCACAAGTTGCAAGGAAACAATAAATCTCGATGATTTGAATAAATCTTCCTTGATTCACCAAGAGATTATGATTCGATATATTGAACTCTGTAACAACGAATTCAAGAATGAGTTCAATGTTGATAACAATCAAGAAACAAACAAAGGTGAAAACACTGCTCAAATAGAAAGATTGAATTTTGAAGAGTTGCAGAAAGCTTTGTCTTTTTACAAGACTCAGTTGAACAAGTCTGACCTCATAGATTTATTTGTATCTGCAAACAATAATAAATCAAATTTGAAATACAGTCACATCGAATTATTTCAAGATTTGTTGAAAGATGCAATGACTTTGAATATAATACCGTTATATTGTTTTCCAATGACCCATATTGTTGCTGGTTTGTCAGAATTTTATCTACAAGACAAAACGAATCCTTTGAAAACTTTGAAGTACAATATGATCTTAATATTCGGGTGTTTGATCCCTGTTGATACTTCATCAATAAAGATCACAATTGGTAATCATTTAAAAGAACTTGCTACTATAATCGCAATAGTCATTTCAGATATCAAGAGCAATTTGATAGCTTCAAATAAAGAAAAGAAAGATTTTACCGTAGCACCGTTACTTAATGTTTTGATACCTCTTGCTGTGTTTTTCGGTTTACAATCATATTCATATTTATTGAATATATCACATTCGAGTCCAGATGCCCCTATTGTTCAAGATTTGGTACAGCTTATTGCCGGTATGATTAGAACTGGGACTAGTGAAAACGAGCATTTGAAGAATTGGTTTTCTACTCCATTTACTGATGGAAAATTTTCAAGTATCTTACAGAAAAGTATTCATATTTTGGATCTTCCCATAAACCTTGAACGTAAGATTGCTTTTTCTGATAGAACTAAGAAAAAAATCCTATTAACTTGTTCTGAATTGGATCTCGCAAACTTTGGTTTGAAAGTTAGCTCTCCTATCTAATGGATGAAACTTGCTGTTAGAGTTTATAATCAAAATGAATGCTAATAAAAAACCTTTGCCCTAATATACAAAATTTCGAGTAAAATGATTGTGTTCAATCTACCATCTAAACATCATTTAATGCAACACAAAGTGCTCCTTTGTGGTGACCGTTATATTGCCGGACAATCTCGCTATTCGACAAATCCCATAACCTCACATAATGATCAGAACAGGCTGTCACAAGATATGCTGAATCCGCACTAAACGCACAATCCCAAACCCATCGTTGATGACCTTGCAAAGTAGTTTCAAGTGCGAAATTGTTTTCAGTTGACCATACTCTCGCCGTGTGATCAGCGGAACAAGTTGCTAAGTGTTTGACATCCGAAGATAGAAGGACTCTGGTGATATATTTTGAATGTGATCTGAATTTAGTCACTGGTTGCAAAGAAGTCACGTCTCTCTGATTGGCTAGCTTCCAAACATAGCAATTACCTTTATTGTTACCAGCAACAAGCATACTACCATCAGAGGCAATAGAAAGCGATTGTAAAGGAACATCATCTTCTGGAATCAATTGATGTGTACATTGATTCTCACCCAAATCCCAGATTCTAACATTACCATCGCCGTCACAACTGATTAACTCTCCTTGATTGGGGTGAATAACAACCTCATTGACCGCACAATTATGCTTGTAAATCCTTTGAACAGATGGTGCTCTAACATCCCAAACTTTCACTGTCCCATCCTCAGAAGATGAAGCCATCCACTTATTTTCCGATTGAAAAGCGATAGAGGTGACATTTTTGTCGTGGCCTTCAAAAGCAGTGACTGGATTGGGATTATTAGATCTGATATCATATAACCTGATATGGGTGCTTCCCGCAGCAGCTAAAAACCTCTTGTCTGAGGTAATTTCAAGTCTGGTTACTTGTGAATCGGGATATTGTATGGTACGAGAGCAAACACCTGTTAAAGCTTCCCAAAACCTTATAGTGTGATCATGACCTGCGGATGCTAAAATCACAGACATGGCACTAACTGACAGTAATAAATTACTTATGTTTTGAGGGACATCGATAAAATGTTTATTTTGCAATCTTGTATTTATAATACTCCAGTCAGTATTTAAAAACTATGCTGGTTCGGACACATTACGTTCTCATGATCACCACAATCACCACAATCACGGTAAAGCTAATGATGATCACTACATTGACATTTAAATGATAACAATTATGATATTATTAACAATTTTTGCCAGTCCCGGCTGGTAACCTTTTTTTTGCAAATACTCTATAAAGGAACTTTGTGAATAAGGAAAAAGATATCAACAGTGCTATAAAAAAATTATAAAAACCCAAAACCTTGAAAACAAATAACTATAAATAATACCTTGTTGAGATATTCCCTTTTTTTTTGATTGAAAAAAGGTTAAAAACAATTCAAGCTTGTGTAGCTAGTTATAAATACATTGGAAACGAAAACAGAGACAAAAAGTTATGAATGCAAGTTGATCAAGTACAGTTCATGGAACAACAATGAAATTTGAGTTTCGTTGTTATGCTTCAAAGGTTCTCTCAAAAACATGAGTTGATGGCCTCCTTTTGTTGAGCGGATAATGATAATGGATAATCAACTTTATAAGTAAGTTCCAAATTACCTCTTTGACCGGGTTTTTTACTTATTGGCATACCAAGGTCTGGGTAAACTGTAGTTGTATTTGGTTGAACAGGTGAAGACCTACTTAATGGGATTCTTCTTCCGTCGATGGTTTCGATTTCTCTACTGAAACCCAATAAGGACTCTTTAAAAGTTAATGGGAGGTTCATCTTTAAGTCGTTACCGTCTCTTTTAAAGGTTGGATGTGGTTTCTCTTCAAGAATGAATTGAATAGTCTGTCTTTGACCATCAGATTGTAAATCGCCTTCACCTGCAAAATTGATTTTTGTTCCAGCTTTCCAACCAGGCTTTAACTTGATCTCGATAATTTTTTGTTCTCTTTGACCACTTGATCCTTTACGATTCAACTTCATCTTTTTGGTGTTACCGTGGAACAAATCTTCCAACGTAACTGGCAAGCTCATAGTTACAGTTTCAGGTTCAGCACGACGCGAAGATTGACTACTGAAACCACCAGGCATGCCTCCAGCACCGCCAAAACCAGCACCGAATGGAGAACCACCACCTCCGAAGCCACCAAAAGAGCTGAAACCGTCATCACCACCAAATCCACCAGATTGCGAGAATTGGTTGAAAATGTTGAAAGCATCGTGTTGTGAAAAACCATGGGCTCCAGAACCACCGAACCCACCAAATCCACCAGCTCCACCAGCTCCACCACCAAATGGATTTCCTCCTGATCCGGGAACTGGGCCGTTACCTCTGGCAGCTTCCAAACCATACTGATCATACACTTCTCTTTTGTTGGAGTCTGAAAGAATGTCAAAAGCTTCTGAGATTTCCTTGAACTTTTCAGTATCACCTGTGGGTTTGTCAGGATGATATTTCAACGCCATTTTTCTGTACCCTTTTTTAATCTCTGCATCAGAGGCAGATGACGAAACACCTAATAAATCGTACAATTTTGTCTCTTTAACCATTTTGTCGGATTGTTTATGCTGTTATTTATATGATTATGTTTGACTTTTGCTGTGTTCAAGAAAATGTTGTTCATCAACATGAGATAATTGAGCAAATTGCCTACCTGGAATCTTGTTCCCTTAAATAGTTGGGTGGAGTTGTACGACGCACTTCCTAATGAAAGTTGCGTTTTGCTAGAATGTTCCAGAGTATTTTCGATCAGCTGACTTGCACACGACCATATAAAGAGATCGATCTCAACTATGGGGATTTTTCATCATTTCAACAAATATATGGGGAACAACGAGTTATACTGGGAAGTTACCAGGTAATGTGAAGAAAAAGAAACCAAAGGAGTAACAGTACAATGGGGAAAAAGAAACCGCAAGCGTTTCTCGTATAATGAATAAGATGGAAATTCAACCTAGGAACGGACAAATCTACAAATATGATATCTAACTTTTCAAGTGTTATAAACAATAAAATAAAGTACAGGAAACAAATTACGAACAAAAAAATTTAAAAGATAAAAACTAAATCCCAATTTTGATAAAATTCATGATGTTTAAGATGATGCAAAATTTATTCTTTAAAATCAAATCTTATCAGGTTACTTCTTTGATTTTTTTTCCTTCTTCTTGTCTGATTCGTCTGATTCGTCTTCAGCTTTTCTCTTTTTTTCTTTCTTTTCTTTCTTCTCTTTCTTTTCCTTCTTTTCCTTCTTGTCTTTCTTTTCCTTCTTTTCAGATTTTGGAGTTTCGCTGCCCTCAGCTGCGGCTGGGGTAGATTCAACTTCGGTGATCAATGGCTTGGAAGGAGTGGTTGCAACGGAAGCAGTGGCAGTGGCAGTAGCTGGAGCAGATTCAGCATCATCTTCATGACTGACATACTCTTTTTTCCATGATTCTGGAGTGTTTTCGTTTGCTCTACCAAATTTATCCAACTTACCATCAGCTTTCATTTGTTTTTTCTTTTGAGCGACTGGACCCAATCCCCATCTTCTTGGGTAAGTATCACGTTCCATAATACATCTTTTGACTTTAGCAACAACACCATGGTCACAAGATTGTAAATCGACAGTAGCCATTTGGGCGATAGCAATAGCAATAGCTTCACCTTTAGTGGTGATCAATACAACTTCATCGTATAACTCAATACCTTCTTCGTAACGTAACAAACCTGGAATCATCAATTTGGCACCGTAACAAACTGAATTGACAGCAGAATCTTTGACTACAATTCTCTTGTAGCCAACCAATAAAGTTTCTAATGGTTGGACAATTCTTCTTAAGTAAGATTCATCTCTAGTGTTGTCGTAAGACCACTGAGCATCTAAAACATCGTGCAAAGTGACCAAGTTGTCACCTTCACTCAAAGCACCGGATCTGACACGACGTAATTCTTGCATATGACCACCAACACCTAATAACATACCAAGATGAACACACAATGTACGCATATAAGTACCAGCTTCACATGAAGCCCAAAAGACACCTAAACCTCTTTTGTTATCAAATTCGATTAAGTTTGAATCGTATATGGTTCTGACTCTTAATTGTCTTTTGACGGCAGAAATCAATGGTGGTCTTTGAAATAAAGCACCAGTCAAATTTTCTAAGGCTCTGCCCATTTCCTTTTCATCTTTCAAGGCTTCGTGTAATCTGACAATACAGACATACTCTTTACCAGCACCTTGTTGGGATTTGACTAATCTGGTGGCTCTGTCAATACAAACGATTAAACAACCAGTAACTTTAGGATCTAAAGTACCAGAATGACCAGTTTTTTCACATCTCAAAATTCTTTTTATCCATGCGACAACTTCATGGGAAGAGGGATTGGAAGGTTTATCTAAATTGATGACACCGGAGGAGATGTAGGATTTCAAGTCTCTCTTTAATGGTGAACAACCCGCTGGAATAGGTGTGTAATGTCCACTTCTAACCAATAACTTGTCGTAATTCTTCAACAATAATGGCCATTCTGAAGTGTCGTTGGAAGGAGCAACCTTTTCAGGTTTGATAACATAATCTTCAGACATTTTTAGCTAAAAGGTTGGTTATTATGCTTGAACTGATATATATTTTTTTTTGATAAACAAAATTTTCAACTCATTATAGAAAAGTCAAAATAATTCGCAAAAAAAAAAATTTCACAGGAAGATGCGGCCTCTAATTTACGCGCATTAGTACAATAACTATACTGAAATTTACACATCTTCATAACTATTCGCCAGTGTCTATACGTTTGTATCTAAAGAATTATCATGTATTTCGGTAATGGAATGTCATATATGATCACGCTTCAAGCCAAGCTCATCACGAATAACTTCGACCAATCTTTTTTTCATGAATTGTTCCCTAGCCAAATTTCTGGAAAATTTAAGAATGTATTCCAAGGGAATTTCACCTCTGGTATAACTTTCATTTATTGCTTCTAATGTGTCATCTATAGCCTTGATTTCAGACACTAGATCATACATCTGGTTGAAAACAAGAGTCTCTCCACATATAATGTCATCTATAGGGGGTGGATTCAAGCTGTCCAACTCGTAAGTAAATTGTTGTAAGCTTGTGATCTTTTCTGTGAAAATTTTCTTCAAATCAGCTAATTGGCCGTTGTATGATCTTAAATAATTTATGTTATGGGAGAGGTTTTTCTCGAAGTGGGCAATCTGTTCATCGTTTTCGTGAACTGGCTTCAATTCTTGTACTATTGTAGGCGCTGATGGCTTTATCGCTTCAGATATCAAATCAGGTTTAGTCTCGCTAGAAAGTAGGTGTTTGATTTTCAGTTCCGCTTCTTCAATAATAAGTAATCGCTTTGGATTTGTGGGCAACTCAGGCTGTTGCTGGTCCCAATCAAAAAAGTTAGGTTCTTCAATGTTTTTTTTAGCAGGAGAGTAAACACTGCGATGGGGTGAGGTAACTTGTTGATAACTTGATCTACTCGGAGTTCTTGTCTGGTAGTTCCCATTTGAAGATGGTGGCATATCCTTCTGCTGAAATTCTCCCATATTTGACGATTTGTTATAACTAGCAGGTAGTTTGGGTGGCTTTGGTGGCTTTGGCGGACTCGGCAAAATAGTTACATTTTGGTTGGAACTAGTTGAAGAGCCCGTAGCTTGACTCAGAATAAAAGCTTGCTGTGTCTGTTGTAAGCTGTAGCGCGCCGATTGAGATTGATTGTAAGAAGCATTGGGTTTAGCAAAAACAGGTGGCTCTTCACTGAACACCTGAGACAATAAGCTGGTCAATTCAATCAAATTTCCAGGTTGCACTTCGGCCCATTTACGCAAAAACGGATGATAGAACCTCCCGTTTGAATCGACGTAATTGCTGACTTTCAAGATCATATTCTGAGTGGGAACAACGTAAACCATTGGGGGAGCTGAAGGATAATCTAAAGGGATCCATATTTCTATAGGTATATAATAAGTAGAAGAGCGGTATGTGGAAGGAAGAGTACCATGCAAATTAAGAAGTAACTCAGAATAACCCTGATTGGATGTGTAAACAGTTGTCCTAGGTTTCAACGATTTCTGGGTTGATAGTAACAGTAATACATCTTTGTAAGTATAATTGACGTTGTGATATTGAGGTTGTAGCACATTGGAAAGCCAGTCAGTCAATGTGTCAGGCAAGCTCATTCCCTTTATGCAAATTGGAAATATCAGAGATGGTAGGAGGTGTGAGGTTAGGATTGACTCTTGTTTTCTTGGTGTATACTTTTTAGTTCTTGATCAAAGATAGTAGATTATTTGCTTCATTACGAGTATTTCAATTAGGGAAATTTCCGACCTGGAATATAATCTTGTAAATTGAAAAGCCATAATTCTTAAAAACAAAATATCTTCATTATTACATCAACACACACTGAAACATATCATAGACATCAACAATGAGCGGGTATGTACAATTTGAGCTTGTTGAATGATTTGGATAGGCTTTTTTTCAACATATTTTGTGGTTGGAATGGTTCACCAGCCTATTCTACATTTCTGCACTTTTGATACTGAACTCATTGATATACTAACAATCAAGTTGGGTAGTTGTTTTTGGATTCGTATTGGTCGCTGCTTTATCATCGTTATCCTGGATATTCGCTCCAAAAGAAAACAGAACTGTCTGGAGGTCTACTGTTATCTTGACCTTGGCCATGTGCTACTTGATGTGGGCTTTCACTTATTTGGCACAATTGCATCCCTTGGTCGTTCCCAGAAGGTCTGACTTGAGACCTGAGCTATAGACGTTTGCTTCAATGGACTGTGGTTTGGTTCGTGAGGCCATGGCTGATTTTGGTTATAGAATTATTCAGGTGGGCAGGAAAGAATAACGCATCGTTTTGAATGACTATTGTGATTGACTACGTGCAAAGTCCTCAAATGAGTAGTTTTGTATAGTCTGCGTTTAATTAACATCTTTTTTGCTGGATGCATCCATAGTGGACTGTGAAGCATGGCTTCCTCTTCTTGTAGTGTCCGTTGCTCTGAGTCCTCGAGCCTTCGCGCACAAGTATCTTTCGTTCGTACGCTTCGAGGTGTTGCACAAGAGCTTTCGCAAGGACCAGTATACTCTGTAAATACCAAGCGTTGAGCGCTAACAAAAAATCGCAATTAGAATATAAAATGTAGTGAGATCCAACCAAGACATGGTCAATATGATAACCGCTCGCCATACAAAGGATTGAACACATCACACGATCCAACCAACCGTTAGACAACAAGTATCAAAAGTCAGAAAAACAGTCAATTGGCTTATTCTTCTCACACACTAGAACCCATTAATCTATAGAGTATTAGAAGATGGGGCAGAAGGAGGAGTTGATTTTTGAAACAGAAAACAAAACAAAAACAAAAGAATCTAGAAGACAATAATACAAAAGGAATCAGCTAATGAATATATTAAGTGCTATGAACTAATTGGTAGAGTTAAACACAAGAGAAAAGTAAAAAAAAGCCAGAACAAAATGACTTACTTATATAGAGGGCGAAAAAACCAGAGAAAAAACAAATAGTTACCCGGAATATATGTGAATTAGGGCTGTAGATTTCCTAAAATGTCACAATATTCAACTCGCTATCATACTATTAGTGATCTCAATGAGAAAGTATCAAATAAATCTAATGAATCGTACAATAAATAATGGCAAGAAAGTATAAATATCGGTAGCACGATTGAAATAGATTGGCTTTTTTGGTGGTATTACACTGATCAATCTTAGCGCTCGACAATGAGCACCCTGTGGTATGTCCAGCCAATTTGGACCAACGTTTTTGCAGCGCTACAATTCATACATTACAAGTTGCAATCAGCAATGATCAGTGCTAGCTCGAGCATGATATGGATCATTTCACAAATGATAACGTGGGCTGCCAAGAGCTTTGTCTTGATCATCTGGAATCCTCTTCAACTATTTGCTGGTATTTTATGGTTTGGATTGAACTTACCTCTTGTCGTGTCGCTCTACGTGTTAGACATTCAATTGGATGCCAGATTCATCACCAACTCAATGTTTATGATCAATAAGGTTTATGATTTTGTATTCGCTGGAGTTATATTTGGCACGTTTGTTGGGGTTTATACTGGGGTAATACTCATATCGATTAAGTATGTTCTATCACCTAAGAAGAAGGAACTAAATGGCGGGATCAAAGCAAACTCAAACGACAAAAAAGTAAGTCATGGGCCACATATAAATAGATTGGATAATAATGATAAAGCTAAATCAACAAAGAGGTCTGAATTGTTTGATATGTTGAACCAAGTGAACTCCATACCAACGGTAAATCTCAACCATGACCTCGACTTGAATCAGATCAAATTGAGATCTCGCAAATTCAAAAATGATGAAGTGTCAGAAGGTACAAACAGTGAGGGCCCATCATTAGATCGTGATGTCAGCGCCGGTGATGCTGTTGAC
Source organism: Cephaloascus fragrans (assembly GCA_003707825.3). NCBI lineage: Eukaryota > Fungi > Ascomycota > Pichiomycetes > Serinales > Cephaloascaceae > Cephaloascus > Cephaloascus fragrans. The sequence continues at coordinate 1,631,159 of PPLN03000001.1, forward strand.
TTTCGCTATACCACTTCCAGTTTGTCGGTCTTAGAGAGCTTGGATGGAATCGAGAATAAAACTGTTCCCGATGCCTCAGCAAAGAATGCCAGTCCTAATAGGGAGGATCTTGATCTCGCTCAAAGTGCGAAGCTGGAAAGAGAGCAATCCCTGGAGCTCGCGGTCAATGTGGTTACGGCGGGAGATAAAAGAATAAAGGAATCTACCGAAGCAGGCGAGACAAGTGAGACCTGTGAGACATGTGAGACGACAAGCGAGTCAAATAATGACACAAATCGAGAGTCAGATTCACACTACACCACCACAGTGATTACGTCGGTATTCAGTGGAAATGAAGACGAGTCTGAGAACTTCTAATGACACAGGCGTTATTGTTCATGATTCAATTGGAGGCTGAAGCTGATGATGTAGTTGAAGAAGTTTAAAATGTGAGACCTCAGATTTAAACGTAAGTCATCTCCAGAAGTTGTTATGAAAAACGAAGAAACTGATTGATCAGTTTATCGTTTATGTCACAAACTCAAAACAATTAATAATCAGATTTACTGATGGGTATTGACTATTTCCAGATGTTTCGGTGTTGCTATGGTCTTTTAGGTTTAATTTAATTCACGATGGTCTTTATTTTCGAATGATGTATTTATAAACGAAAGATTGGTTTTTCTTAGTTCAACAAACTCGTGCAGTTCGACAAATCAGAAATCAAATTCCAAAGCTGATGATTACATGTTAGTAAGAATAGGTGTATGCTTTTCAAATAGCTTTAAAATTCAATCATCATAATGAAGAACAGGGCAAAATCGGAAAAAAATGCTTAAAAAAAAAAGAACCGAAAATTCTGAGGTTAAAAAACTTAAACAAAAACCGCACTTAAAATAAAATGAACATCAAAAAATACTCTAACTATTTTTTCTCAACACTAAAAGATAAATAGAAAACCATCAAAAACTTTTGTCTAGTTTTTTATAAACACTAAGACATTAGTATTCAGCTATTACCCCAATAGCTGGTATATCTAATTCTTTTTTTAATCTTGTTATTTTTAGTGTTAAAAAAATAAAATTCAAGGTGAAACTCTACATTCATAAATTGTTTTGGTCCATCAAGATACAAATATAAATCGTTAGATTGATATTGTGGTTTTGGAGGGTTTTCTCTTCTTCAACATCTATATAATTTGAGTAGGCCCTTGGGCCCATTTGATTTCTGGAACTTTTTGATCATTCCCAAAAAGTACACATACGTCCAAATGACTGAAATAAAGAGAAGGACCACCTTGACAAAAATTGGGAAACTCTTTGGGGTTTCCTCATCCACCAATTTGAGTGAGCAGAATAGACAACCACTGTTGAACTCAGGTGAGGTTGTGTCACCAACATTACGACCATCCCAAAGCCAAAATCTCTCACCAACTCAAAATAATATTCCAGCTTCAAATTTGAATCAAAGTCAATTTAGCAATATTAATTCATCGTCAAACGATTCATTGAAATCCACATCTGATAACTCATCGAATTGCAACACATCAGCGAACAACTCACAGTTAAACATAAACTTCTCAGCTGGAAAACAAAGTACATTTGCAAATGATGAGAATATAAACTATCTTGAAAACGATGAATTAACGCCGTTGCCAAAAGACATATCATCTGCTCAAAATCCGCCTTCCACATCCAAATCCCAACCAGTTTCCAGAAACTCTTCTGTGAAGAAAAGTCAGATACAGACAAATCAATCTGTGTCTCGCTCGTCGTCGTTGAAGAAGGCTAGTACTTCGACAAACGCTTCGCCAAATTTTCTTCACAACAGTAACAACTCGTCTCAAATTAACTTATTATCGCCCTCTACTGAGAAAACATCAGGCTGTCCAACAAATCCAAGATTTGTAACCATAGAAGGGGGTACTCATGAACATCACTTAAAAAGCGCAAAGCGTCAAGAAAAACTCGGTCATATGATCAAAGATTTATTGGGTGCTAAGAAATTAAGGGATGAAGCTATCAGTGCAGTGCCTAATATTCTTTCTTCTCTTCCCAAGGACAAAAATGCTCCTCCTACTCTATTTGCTGGGTTAATAAACCTGGTTAAGAAAGGTGAAGAGAATATGTTTGATGGACAAAAGCTAATGCAACCCCAGCCTTTGAATGCAATTAGTGTTGCATCTCAACAACAACTAGAACCACAGCAAAATCCACAAAATCAAATTGATTTCAGGTCGTTTGCTGAAAAATATGGAAGATGTCAAGAGGTCGTTGGTAGGGGAGCATTTGGTGTTGTAAGAATTTCACATAAAAAATTGAGCAACGACAAAGAAGTGTTATATGCAGTCAAAGAATTCAAAAGAAAACCACAGGAGGATGACAAGAGATATTCCAGAAGATTAACCTCTGAATTTTGTATATCAAGCTCATTAAAACATATTAATATCATACATACATTAGATTTGTTGCAAGATGCAAAAGGAGATTATTGCGAAGTAATGGAATTTTGTTCAGGTGGTGACTTGTACACATTGATTATAAGTGCAGGCAAATTAGAGTACGCAGAAGCTGATTGCTTTTTCAAACAGTTGATCAGAGGTGTCAACTACATGCATCAAATGGGAGTATCACACCGTGATTTGAAACCTGAAAATTTGTTGTTAACGGAAAATGGTATTTTGAAAATCACTGATTTTGGTAACGGAGAATGCTTCAAAATGGCTTGGGAAGATGATATTCATTTGAGTGTGGGAGTTTGTGGTTCATCGCCTTATATTGCACCAGAAGAATACACTAGCGAGGAATTTGATCCCAGAGCTGTTGATATATGGGCTTGTGGTGTCATATATATGGCTATGAGAACCGGGAGACAATTGTGGAAATTGGCTAATGAAGACGACGAGTTCTACTTGAAGTACCTCGAAAAGAGAAAAGACGCGAAAGGATATGAACCAATTGAAAACTTGAAGAGAGCAAGGTGCCGTAACGTAATTTACTCAATATTAGATCCTGTTCCTTCAAGAAGAATCACCGGGAAGCAGATATTGAACAGTGAATGGGGGAGAGAAATCAAGGTTTGCAATACTGTTGAGCAGGTCAACTCTAACTAAGTTGGCGAGTCACCACTCAGTTTTATTTTACTAATTGAATTGAATATGAATGATACTCAACGTGTAATCAAATGATTAACTATTACATACTACATACATATAAATACCACTTTCTTCGGATTATGATAGGTTTTTGCTCAATGCAACAAACACATTAACTAATTTTTCACCATAAAACGGAGCCTACATCACCATTATCAATACCTTTAATGATTTATGGACACTATACAAAATAATGAATAGATATGAATATATATATACTTATATATGAAGCAGTAGTAAGCAAGCTATGTGTATACACGAGTACGAGCCCTGATCATGGCGTGGCTTTCTGGCATTTCACAAATGACGGATTTTATTATTAATAACCTACTAACACTAATCACGAAGTATCTAATCAATATAAGACTATTGAAATTTTCTTCAAGAGCAGTTATCAACATTCTATATAAACTCATCAATTGAATCAATTTGAAAGATGTCTTGGGATGGGTTCAAGAAAGCAGTGACAAGAGCGGGAGCCTCAATAACCGTGAAATCCGTCGATAAAACCATTGATAAAGATTTTGATGTTGAGGAAAGAAGGTATAAAACGTTGAAAACAGCTGGTACCAGTTTACAAAAAGCAACCAAGGGATACTTGGACTCGTTGAGAGCTGTCACCGCTTCACAGGTGACAATTGCCGAAATTGTTTCGAACTTATATGAGGAGTCCAAGCAGGGCTCGGGCTCACTTTATGATAATGTTGGTCAACAATATTTAACTTGTGTGAGAGATTTCGACGAAGAAACTGTCAAACAAATTGATGGTCCATTCAGAGAAACAGTTTTGGATCCCATCACCAAATTCAACTCATATTTCAGTGAAGTCGATGAAGCGATTAAGAAGAGAGCACATAAAAAGATTGATTACGATCAGTGTAAAGCAAAGGTCAGAAAATTGATTGACAAGCCGGCCAAAGACGCTGGTAAATTACCTCGAGCAGAGAAAGAATTAAGTGTTGCCAAAGAAATCTATGAAGATTTAAACGCTCAATTAAAAAATGAGTTACCTCAACTTGTTGCCATAAGAGTTCCGTTTTTCGATCCATCGTTCGAATCATTGGTCAAAATTCAGTTGAAATTTTGCACAGAGGGTTATACAAGATTGGCACAACTCCAACAATTTTTAGATCAGTCATCCAGGGACGAATACGCTAACGGTTTATTGGATGGTAAGATTGATGGATTGCTTGGACAGATGAACAATTTGACCATCACATCTTTGGGGAATTCAGGTAAATGAGTGGTCATATCTTGAATTTTGGCCGCGAAATATATATTAGTACTACATCTTTCATAGTGACATACGATCACTTCTAATAAACGAAATGAGAAACGAGTGCTGGATTATTCATATTCATTCGTAATGCTAAATTCATGATTAAGATCTGCAAACTGATATTCTCCCAGATTTGATACTGTTTTATGTTTCATTGACAGTAACGTAATAGAGGCAGAACATCACAACAGTTGCAAGTAAAGCATATTGTCAAATTTTCATATTTGGGCAATTTTTCCGATTAAAAGAATCAAAGCTGAGGAGGCCATTTATTCAATCAATACGAAATAGCGTCTTCATTTCGGTCATGGGAACCTAAATCAACATTAGGTATGAGATGTATTTATTATTCCACCAATATAGGTATTCGAGATAAGTGGAGTTTAAAGATATCGCTATCACTTAAACTTTTACAAAATCGGTGTTTCATCTATGGGAGAACATCCACTTCTAAGACAAAATGGCAGAATGATAGTTCAGTTATCGGAGTTTTATGAGATTCGGAAGAGTTATGTATTCATCAATTGAACAGAATTTTGCAGTACTTTTGTGCCTTGTTAAGACTGCTCCTCAGCCCGACGATTGAGAAGTCCTGTGGGACTACAATATTATTGAAGGGAATAAAAATGAGGAGAAAGTTGTATTCTTACATATAAGGATAAAATGTATCTATGACGTACTATTGCAAGTATTTGAACTTTAGTAGAGAATTGAATTTAAACATATTTATCAAAGTAACGCAAGACAGAAACTTCACGAAATAAGTCCAGCAAACTTGTCAAAATCTGGGATGTGAATGAAGTGAAATCTATAGTCGAAAATACACGATGTTGTATCAGTGTTTCCCCGTTTTGGTTGTAGTGCTAATTCATCACCAATGAGATGAAATGAAGAGTAAGAGCATCAAATTAGCCCGCACTCAGATATTATGATTTCTGCAGTAGGAACACCACTTTCAGTACCATAAGAGGCTATAGTTTTTAGAAGAGTAAGCCCCAGAGAAACCTTACCAAACGCAACAAACTTTTTGTCTAACCACGGGGTACTTGCTAGAGTGACAAAAAACTGGGAACCGTTGGTGTTTGGACCATAGTTTGCCATAGATAATACACCAGCCTGTAAATGTCTGTGCTCGAACGTTTCATCATCAAAAGTTGGTCCATAAATGGATTTACCACCTTTACCATTTCCTTTCGTTATGTCACCACCATGGACAACAAACTCTGGTATTATCCTGTGTATTTTCGAATTTTTGTAACTAAAGCCCATTTCTCCTGAGCACAATAGCTTGAAATTCTCACAAGTAATAGGACATGTTTCATAGAACAAGTGAAACGTTATTCTCCCTTCTGGATTGCCATTGATCGAAATATCAAAAAAGACATCTCTATTTGGATTAAACCAACTAGCTATTGTTGTTGTAGTTGACGTCAACTTGAGTAATTCTTTTTTTAAATATTTTGATGAGAAACAAAACCTAGTACGTTTAATCTTCCTGCTTCGCTTACATAAAAGGAGATGAAAGTAGAAGGCAAGAAGAGTATTTATTCTTCATAAAACTTGATAATCAGACTCAGAATTGATTATGTTAATCATTCCGTCAGAATTCAAACCACCTTATCAGAAGAAAATTACGTAAAGACAGTGCTCGTAATTTGCCAGAGTGACTCGTATAAAAAACGGGTATTTCCGAGTCACTTTGAAGAAGTATACAAAAGAAATCATAAAGAATCAAAACCATTATAGACAGAAAACATTAAACATTAAAAACAGCACTCATAAATCATACACGTCTTTTGCTAATAAAAGTTAAAGGGTTTCGAATCATCTCATCTTTAACCTTTAAATCATCACCAATATATAAAACTTTCATGTTATTACCGAAGGTAATGACAACTGCCTTGTTACCAAACTTGACACAGTCTTGTATCTTGTTTCTAACCAATCCAACTTTTAAGTTGGAAGGTAGCTCGTAATACTCTACCAATCCTTTAGTGTTCATAGTGAAAAACTCCCAAGTTTCACACAAGTCTTTTTTGTTCCTCGATTTTTGATTTCTGTTTGCCCTATGTCTCATGGAGCTTTCATTTGAGTCAGCAGAGATGTTGAAATCGCCGTTGTCATCATCGTCGTCGTATGTCTCAGTTCTCAAAAACTGCTTTCTTTTCATGCCCATGATAAGATTATTTTCACCAAGGTTCCAGCAATCGACGTTTTGAAGCCAGTATTGGTGTTCATTCACCGAATCGAACCCCAAACATCTGGTCTCCCTTGGATCTCTTTCAACTCTCAAACAAATATTATTCTTGGCTCTGTTGTCGATGGAAAATGTATGTAAAATCAATAAATTGGAATCAAGTTCGTTGTAAATTAATGAGAGTGACGATATTGAAATACAACCACAAAACTTACAATGCTGTGGCTCCAGGTGAAATATTTTGATTGAATCCAATTTGAATTGCCCGATATAGAAATTTTTGAGTAGTATACCCGTTTGAATATCGATCAATTTTATAGTTGTTCCCTTTGCAATAATGATCATACCAATAAAGTCGATAGTCCTAATGACGATTTCGCTATCTCCTAAAAATTTTCCAAATTTTGAATCACGGTAGGTGATTTCTGAACTTGAGTACATCGAACGTATAGAGGGATTTCTCGATAACGATGGGGCACCTGATAATGTTCTATTGTAGTTTCCCTCCTTTATGTTCCTTTTCTTACAAACCCAATTATTAGATACAACGGTTGCAATAATGAAGGAATTTTCCAAATCGATTATAACAAGTCGATCATTCAATCTTGGAGTTGATAACTTTTTAGCAACCTTAATACCGTTCGAAATTGTTTTCATTTTGAAGTCACCGTTGTAACAGTTGATGGTGTATAGATTTCCAGAAGCACATACCACTATTAGTTCCATCATATTCAAATCATCATTGAAACCAAATTTTTTGAAATCTTGATCAAAAGAGACATTGTATGTATTAATGTTGTTGCTCGAACTTTTCCTACCAAACGTGGTTTTTTCACGAAAGAAGATCTCAATTGATTCGCAACCCTTTAGTTCACATCTCCATATGATTTTTTTATTCAATCTAGAATAACAATCAATGATACCATTTTTACCAATCAAAGCAACTAGCGAAGATTTGTCACTCATTACTACTTTAGAGACAGGCCAGATAGTACTATTCAATGTGATTTCTGTAGGAGGAGAACAGTAGTTTATTCTCTCCTTTGTTTTTTGATTATTTTCCAAAGGGGACCAGACAAATATTCGTTTGTCTAAGCCTAATGATAGAACAAAAGGTACATTCGATTGTGTGAAAACTTCCCAGATATCCAAGGTGTGTGCAAAATTCAACTCAATACAATTGAGTACTTTTTCATTATTGTTGTGATTGTTGTGTTCAAGAAAGTTCAAATTATAATTCAATTGATCTTGGTTTACCAAAAACTTCAAGACTATCGATGAAATCGATAAAATGAAAATCAAAATTGTGGATAATTCAAAGAAATATATGAAATTGCTTGAGTAGTTGATTGATGATTTCAAGAATGATGTTGTATTGAGGATTGGTGTTGTTGATAATAACGTTGATTTTATTTCTACTGTCAAATGATCTTTTTGATATTTTTTTAGCAATGAAAATATTAATTGATTCGAAATTGGTATATTTGAGTTGTTATTGTTATGGTAAGACTGTAGGTTTATCATATTGAATATAATTAAGAAAATCGATTTTGAAGTTTCAGCAGAAGGAATTGAACTAGTCAGCTTAATGATAGAAGATCCCTTCGCAATCAAGCTATCAACAAACGTTGGCCTATTTCCCAGTTTGTACTTTCTCGATAAATCGTTGCTCTGTAAAAGATCTTGTAATTCCAATCTAGTTAAATCAACACTCAAAACCGCAATAAAATACGATATTAGTAACAAATGATCGATAAGTAATACCAAACTAACAAATAAGATCATGTCAAAATCAAAATTTGTTATCAAAGCAACCGATAAAATTTGAAAACATAACAGTTGAAATAACTTCTTTTCGCTACCTAGCAAGGTCTTGTATATTTTGAGATTTGTAGAAATTTCCTCCTCGTGATCACATATGTTTTCTGCCAAGTTCAACATATTTTCAAATGAAATGATCAAAAGGGATATGAAAATCTTGTTATTGACTATTGTTGAAATAGATATCAAGTTTGGCATCATGTACTCAACGATCGAAACTGAAGACAAAATAGATAAAACAAACTCAACTCCGTAAGCTAAAATCAAACCAGACTTGGACCTGATAGATTTGATGTTGTTGAATGAAATCAAAAAGTAGACGAATATCATAAGGAGTAGCAGTCTCTCAAATACTTTGGAGAAAACGTGAAGATTTGAGTTATGAGGGACAACTAGTTTGAATGTTTGCTTAACTCCTAAACATGCCAAATTCAGATTCAACTTTGAATTCAAAGATTCTATTACTAGATCAGTTATATTGCTATAGAATGATTGTTCATGTAGCAAGTTGAACTTAAGCTGATTTGCGGAATTAAACAAACCGTTTTTGATAGAGATTTCATTAAAAATGTCCTTTTTATTCAAATTGAGATTCTTGACGTTGATTGTTTTCAAAAAATTCAAATCATTGATCAAATTCTCAGGTGAATTATTCCAGTAGAGTAAAGGAGAAATTAGTTCGCAACTCGAGGATGAGTTGGAGTTAGATGTCACTATGGTAGTTAGTTCATTTTGCAATAGAAATGAGTCTAGGAGGTTTTTTCTACTGAATTCCGTGAAAGTTAGGTAAAACTGATCAATTCTTAGATCAACTAAATAATTGAAGTCTGATGTCAAATCATTTATTTTGATAACCTTGAATTTAGTAGTAAGCGAGTTGTTCAACAAATCCCATGATGAGGGATTGATGTATATCGAATATAACGACGGATACGCAATTATGAATATAAAAGAAATTGGCAATAGTATAAACTTTTTGGGATTCAATATTATGCTGGCAGAGTACTGATTGAGCAAGTAATTAATCAAAACTAGTAATTTATTCGAATACCATAACTTGAGGGTAAAGATAATTGAGTTGATCATATTTGTATCATTATAGTGATGTTGAATTGAGGTGCCTAATTGATGTACAGAAAGTGCAATTGAATAAATATGATGAAAGAAATTGAAAAGTAAAATTAATCAAAGAAAAGAGTTTGATTCAAATTATTAATATTAGTACATAATACTAAATAATATTTAAATAATAATGAATCAGACGCTGGTTGCTAAACTACCAAATAACCCAGAAACTGAGCTGCAATGAACGCCAAACAAAATCAAAATCTTATGGGGAGTTACTAACTTCAACTATAACAAAAATCCGTCAGTTTATATCTGATTCCCCATCTGTCTATCAATCGTCTCTTGAAGAGGTGCCTTCATTCAGGTTCAGGTGAGCAAGATATTTGCCTATTTATATACAATTTGACGCCAGAAATTACTGCTGTTATACATAAAGTTGCAGATTGCCGTTTTGGGACCTAAGTGATCAGAATACTATAGCTTTGGGATTGCTGATAGTCACGTGATGGGTGCTAAAAAAAAACATGTCACGCTTTAGTCACGTGGAATGTGTCGCACTTTGTCAGCGCGCGACATGGTGCGTTTTACACCACTTATTTTACCGGTTCAATTATGAACCTCTTTTTCTTGTCACTCCGAATTGTGCGGTCGCGATGATGTCTTCCCCACAGTGCTCCACATGAAGATCCGCTTATATAAATAATGTGAATTCTGCTCTACATGTTATACAGATAAAAAAATTTGTTCATTAACTCTATAGAGACACAAAGACACAAATGTCAGATATAGAAACAGGAGCACCTACCAACACCAAATTACTCTTCACGGATAAAGACGACAACAGTAGTCATCCACCGGATGTCACCAAAGTGTCAGTTTCTGGTGATGGCGGTGAATACATTCATTTTGGGCACCAAAAATACTTAAAAAGTGAATTGGTGCAAGCATTCGGTGGTACCTTGAATCCAGGTTTGTCCCCACCCCCAATCAACAACTTTGCCAATCCTGCCCCCTTGGGTCTTTCTGCTTTCGCCTTAACGACTTTTGTGTTGAGTATGTGCAATGCTAGAGCAATGGGTGTCAAAACACCCAACATTGTTGTTGGTTTGGCCTTCTTCTACGGCGGTTTGACTCAGCTCGTTGCTGGAATGTGGGAAATTGCTGTTGGTAACACCTTTGGTGGTTGTGCTTTATCTTCTTACGGGGGATTCTGGGGCTCTTATGCCGCAATCCAAGTTAACGGTTTCAACATCATCACTGCTTATGACGGTCGTGGAGAAGAGTTGAGAGATGCTTTGGGTTTCTTCCTTTTGGCATGGGCTATCTTCACCTTCTTCATGTGTCTCTGTACAATGAAGTCTACTCTAGCGTTCTTCAGTTTATTTTTTTTCTTGTTTATAACCTTCTTGCTTTTGTCTATCGGGGAGTTTTCAAACAAAGTGGGTGTTACAAGAGCTGGTGGTGTCTTTGGTGTCATCACTGCTTTCATTGCTTGGTATAATGCGTATGCCGGTATAGCTAATGAGCAGAACTCTTACATCACCGTCAAGGCCTTTCAATTGCCTGACTTGGAAGAGAAGTTTCGTAAAACTAAGTAATCGTTTTACACTTGTTGTTTTTTGCTTTTACTCGGATGTTAATATTCGACTATTTATTTATTCCTTTATTTATTAACTTACTTATTTATTAAATTATTATCTATTGATAACAGTGACTAACTTTGATTTATGATTAATATGATTATATCGCTGATTGACTTAGTAGATAAACTTTCGTTTCACAAAAGTAAACAACCGAATGTCCGACATACGCTGTATACCCTTATCATGATTATCGAATTAACACATTCATAAGTCCATTTTACCACTATTTTACGGTACAACTTTTATATATTGAAGAGAAATAAATTGAAATCACTTCTCAAAATAATCAATTGGATAGTTTGAAAGTTTTCAACTCTTCTGACCCTTTGAAATTGAGTACTGATAAAGATTTTCTGCTTATGTAATTTCAATAATGGCTGCAAAAAACTGAAGCTGTATGCTGGTGTTGCCGCAAAGAAGTGAAGATAATAGTTCAGTGGATTGAGCTCCATAGTGATTAAATGCCTTATATTACACACCAAAATAAAACGCTAATTGATAAAGACAATAGCTGTACACAATAACGTACTTGCTAGCTTGTTTTTGCCTCTTCGCTTGTGCGTACAATATTTACGTACTAATTGGTGGATGAAGTCAACTAGCCATTGACTAAAGCGGAAACAACTCACATACCATTGGTACTTACTTTCAAGTCACCAGAGTAAGTATAACGGACAAACCGGTTCATCTGTCATCTTTGATTGTCATGGAAATAGGGGTATCGCGTTTTGTTTGGTTTCGAGTGGACTCGAAGTAAAACATATATCTTCCTAGCTCTTCTTAGTTGGTTTGATATTCCAGCGACCGCTAGTTTCTGTTTTGGTGGAACCAAAACCAAAAAAAGGCTCTTTTTTTTTTATCTTATACCAACAACTTCAACGAAAACGTTAGTTTGAAGATTCATTTTTTTGCCATTATACAGTTAATTTTCGGATGATATATAAAGCACTTCCATGGTAAATTTGCCCGTCCTTATTTTAGGTTGGCACCTGAAAACATAGTTTTATTGATAAATACCAGCAAAGATGAAGAAAACTTTATAATCATATGTATAATGTCACTTGACTTGAGTGTTTCCCAGGATTTGGCCGGTAACAAATTTTGTCAACGAAAGGTTTTGAAGTTAGCTGAAACATAATTGGCTCAATACTACACTGTCTGAAATTTCAGATTGGGAAAGATTGATCAAGTTTAGTAATCAGTGTGATGTTATCATAGATATTCACAAAATCATATGAATCGTAATACTACTAACAACCTGAAGATCATTCACACACCTCAGAAGTAATTTTACATGTGTGATCAAGGGCTGACTCACATACTTGTAATACGCTGTCTTATCAAGTCTTGCGTGCAATTCCAGCCAATTTACTAAATTTAGTTTCCTATTGAATGGATCAATGTTGTTACTCAAAGACCTGTTATCATAGTCTTGGGCAATTAGGCCGGATTTGTATTTGACTATTATGATCTTTTTCATTTTGTGTGCCTGTCTTCTATGTGAAGTCTCAATTTTCATTTCGATAGGATGTCTCTAATCCCAATTAATATAAAAAGTGATTCTAGATTTGAATTCAAAAGTTCATCAGCCTACAGAGCTTATGGTGTTCATGGATCGTGGTGATTTCAATAACATTTATGTGTACTTGAGCTGAGAAATGCAATTTTTTCACTATGGTAATCAAAACACCTTTCGCGTTCACGTTTCTTTACTACTTCACACTTATTGTTTTACCAATTTGATCGTTTTGTTTTGCTTATGGTGACACATCGCCAATTCTGGTGGTATTAGCAGTTCCAAAAAAGAAAAAAGAAAACTAACGAAAATCCAACAAGATGCAAGTTTGATCAATTACCACTATTGCCGTGTTTTGGAGATCTTTTCCCTTGAAAGGCAATTATTTTAACTGTAACTGTAATATTTGATTTTGAGTCCTTTTTAAGACATGTACGTTGGATGCAAAAGTCATACCGTTTGAAAAAAAGTTCACCGCACGGTTCTCGAATGTGACAATCGTACCCAAATGGTATTACTTGTTCCTCATTAAAAACTATGGCGAAGTATCACGGTCTTTTACATTTATGGAATTGTAAACTTCAAACGAAGTGAATATTTGAATTTTATATAGAAGAATGTTTTTAATCTCTATAAATTGTATTTGGACTCTCAAACAAGTCGTAGCTTTAAAATCCAATCAGATAATGTTTTTATACCAGATTTTTATTTTTTACTACCTCTTATATAGCTCTCAATATAGAAGGCGCTGAATAAAGCAGTCAATGGTGTCAAATAAACAACGTTGATGAACAAAGGTAAAGCTTGATTAGCGTCAGCAATGCAATATTTGAGGTCACCAGTAATGTGGTCTTTGTAAGTGACGAACAAATGTAAGACAGCTAAAGAACCACCAACAACAAATTGAGTAATTTGCATGGAAGTCAAAGTTCTTTTAAAGATAGAAGGAACTCTAACTTTCAAGCATGCCAATGAGTAGTAAAAATACATTAAGGTGTGAATGAAAGAATTAAAAACGACAAAAATCCAAATTGGTGGAGAATGGTATCTTATACCGGCCCACATACACATCATAGCACCAGCATGATGATAACTTTGTAATAAGGAAGAAGGTCTTCCTTTCAACAAAATAATGATTGTATCTAAAACTTCATAAAATTTTGAGATGTAAAACCAGAAACCAAAAAAATTCAAATTTTTTGGTATAGTTTTACTGAAGATACCATGGTCGATATCACAAATTGAGGACCAAAGGGAATCAAACTTATCCACGTTCAAATTAGAGATCAAATCAAAAGAGTTGATGTGGATTGTGGTGATCATACCAACAAAAGTCCAAGCCGAGTAAACGCATAAAGCAACATTGTGTAATAATACAAACTTTTTGAACAAGTTCGTGGTTGCTAATTTGTATGGAGAAGGAGGCAATCTCTTTAACTGTTTTTTAGTTAACTTGGACGCATCAAATTTGGAATCCTTTGACTTTGCTTGTTTGATCTGCCTGTTTAAAACAATTTTATTGATCAAGTGAACTGATGTAAAATAAACCAAAGCAATTGTTATTGGAACTTTCGGATTCAATGCATTATTATAAAATCTGGTCACTTCCTCGTTCGAAAATGGTGTAGGAGGCAAAGGCAAATTCTTTGTTGGCCAGTTCCATACATCAGAGTTTGGTTTGGTGAATTGAACCAACGAGTTCAATGACGAAGAGATGTTTAATTCACTCATCTGGTTCTTTAACAGCTACTGAAATCTTGTGACCGAAATTAGTTATGAGGTTTTATAACTTGAGTTTGAAGGCTATGGTGATTGATTTTTTTTAACACTTATGAATTTCCTCTCTGGTGTTTATGATAAAAAAGTGGAAAAGCCTATTCAACTTTTTTCTGCTAGCAAGATATTTTTAATGAACAGAATTTTAGTCTGTTGATGAAAAATCCAAGTATTAAATAAATTTCACTAATGGACCATACCGGATTTTCCATATCCAGAAAATTGGGAAAATCTCAACAATTGTTGGATTTCTCCCTCAAGCGAATTCATCAAAATAACACATAATTTAATTCAAAAATCTTAGATATCGACAAAACCACGCTCTAGTAGAATTAACGTCTTGCTTGCTCTGTGATAGTATTGCCATACTACTAAAAATCTCAGTTTTGAATGAGTGTTGTGGAACTTTTCATCAACGATATGTTTTTCGTCTCCGTCTTGAGCTGATACGGGGTCCGGCAGTCGGCTGTATTCGTCAATCACTAATTAGAATTTTTCAAGAATAGTTTCATTGATCTTTACTTTTCATGAAGAAGATCGTCCGCAATCAAAACCGCCAGGCAAACTACTATTTTAGCAGTACCACTTGCTAAGTATGATAAAACCGTACTTCCTTAATTTTACTAGTATGCCATTTCGGAAGTGTATTGAGAAGAGAAAAACGACGTTCTGGAGTTACGCTTGCGGTCCTCCATGTACACACTGCTAATCGATTGTAGGGGCCGTCCACAATCGAAATAAGTATTTTGTGTCCGCCCATCAGGTCCGTCTGTGATGGAGCATCGAATCTAGCGATCTCTGACGGTTCCGTACTGTAATTCTGTTGAAGTTATTTTTATATTGTTGGGCATCCCGACTTTAAAAGACTTCCAGGTTGCGAGAGTCGAGGCTTGAGGGAACTTGCTACCGAGGTATGACACTCTGAGCCGGCTATGACCGGAATGTAAAGACGGGACGGATATTCCCCAGCTTTTCGACATTATTTTTTGGAGAGCAAGCACAAAAGCACAATTTACCCTTTATTGTTTTTTATGAAAAGTAATAACCTACATAATCGCAGTGACTTCCAAAAACGAGATATCTCTTCTTCAGAAGATAGCAACAACTGGGCGTAAACCATGACACAAGGGTGCTTATTTACGATTATAACACGGTAAATAATAATATGGCATCCCAAAGCCGCACGGACCCAGTGTTGTATATAGGGACCAGCTCAGGATGGAAGGTTTTGTGACTGGCAAGAACCTTAGTAACTGAGGTTATTTGCGTTACCTTTCAAAACCAGTAGCTTTTTAATGACAGAAAACATCATTTACTTTTGAAATCATCACTCATATTGGGATGGTGACCGAATTTGGAACGGGGACGTCTTGTAGTAGCTTTGTTATAATTGCCTTGATACGAATAATGAGATGGATATTTTGTTTTTTTACCGTAAAAATGAGGATCTCCCCTTTTGAACACCCTTGACTTGTTTGCTTCATCATAGGGAGTGAATACACCCAGGTGTTCGATGCTCCGATTATTCGTGAAAAAAAATTCAGTCTTTCCAGTTGAGCCAGCTCCGTTAATGCTGGTGTTGTTTCTTCCATACGGTGACGTTGTTCTGGTTGAGGTGGGAGAAGACATTTTAGATACATTTTTGATCTTTCTGGAAGATTGAAAGGGTCTCAAACTACTATTTTTACTTGAGTCGGGTGCAACCGGGGTCCGCCTAACTCTCAAAGCTAATCTTTCTGGATTGATGAATGGCTGCCTCACTGATGTTGCTAAAAGAGCTGTACCTTTATATGAGTGATTCAGAGATGTCGGGAAAGACAGATAGCGGCCTGTTTTTGTTTCCAGTGGAGGTTCTGGTGGTTGAGATTGAGGTTGAAGTTCAAGGTTTAGATGCGTTTGAGCTTGCGATCGATCCCACCCACCATTGGAAGAATCTGGACAACTGTTTCGCTGGTGGTCCGTTGTAAGATTTTTGACACCACTAACAAACAACTTAGACTCACTGTTTTTTTTCTTAAGGATATCCTCTTTTAGTCCAGCTGCAAAGCTTGTGCTTGGAATCCCTGCTTTTTTCTTGTTTTGCCCGCTCATCAATTGTTTCCTCCTCAAAGTGTTTGGTAGCTTGGACACTTGGGAATGAATCGTTTTGTTTTCTTTTGGGTCTTCCAAGGTGATATCATAATGACTGATTTGAGAATCTAGTTGAAGAAAGCTCCATACTTTCTTCAAGGTTGATGACTCAACGTCGCTTTTAGTTAAAACTTGTTCAAAACTCAACCCAAATTGGTAGAGATCTTGCACAAGATCAAAAAGTTCAAATATAGCTTCGATATTTATATCACTTCCACCATTTTCTTGCTCTTCAAAATTTGATACTGTACTTGGTAAACGAGCTTCGCTTCTCACACTTTCGAATGAACAAATGTAATCTGTAACATCTAAGATTGCCTGATTTTGTGAGGATGATTTACTCGCTAAGACCACAGCGGTACTGGTACTAACTGGTACGGTAGAAGCGTTATCATCGTTTCTTGATCGACGAGACATAACATCATCGGAAGGAGCTCGCGCAATTTGTATCGTATTGGATTCATCATAACGAGGGGCTCTTTTTGCAAGCACTAGTTGTTGCTTGCTATCCTGAAGAGCAACCTGATCAGCATCCAAGGAATCTATGTCACTAATATTTGTGAAATTTGTTTCCAGATCGTTCGTGGAAGGGGTAGAGCTATCAACAAAGCTAGGTCCATGTTCGGACAACAAATCAGTATTCTGAACAGATGCTCTCAAAATCTTACCCAAGTTTGGTATTCCATGGAACACAGGAATTTCATATCCGTTTCTTATATAAACATGGTTCGTAGAGACTTTATTTCCTCTCCGTGGCCGATTTTTTGGCCCATGGCCTCTAGCTGGTCTTCTATAAGATGAAGCTCTAAACAGCCCCCTCGACGAGATATGCGAAAACGAATTGCTGAACACATGATTGACATTATTGGTGCCATTTTGAGGGCTGATGCTGCTATTTAATTGGATCGGTGGTTCTGATGGAACTGAGCCAATCTCGGATGCACTCACAGGACGTTCTTCACTGGGATTGATAGTGGAGTCCATGTAGAAAGGTGTTCTGAAGGCCTGCAAATTAAAAGAAGAAATTTCGATGATGGGTAATTACGATGTTATTAAATATTTTAAGGGAGCTACAGTATTGATTTTATAGCCACTTAATCAAATTGTTTAGCTAGTAGCTTCAAGATCCCAATTATGCATTTGTTCGATAGCACAGCTTAGACAAGTTCGAGATTCTTTACATGTGAATCAGAACTTGTAACACTATTTTAACACTACTGTTATGCCACACACGGAACGAGTCAGAAAGAGAAAATTAGTGATAAGCTCGAATACTAATGAAGCAATTAAAGCATGGAACATCACATGAAACAAAAAAAAATTACATGAAACAATTACTTATAAAACATCATTATACAAACTAAAATACAAGTATATATGCTCTGTAGATGCAAATTCAATCAACTTTGGGAAACGAAAATCAGGCAAAAACGTCTTGCTCCTCTGCCTCCAATTCAGTATTTTCAATTTCGTTGAAAGTGGTGAAATGAATAGGACGATGTAACTCATGGTAGTAACCAAGAGGAACATCAATTTTCAAGTCATACTCTGAACTTGGACTCCAAATTGGACCCATGAAAGCGTAGTTCCAAATATTGTTTTCGGGAACCATGAAAAATCCCATAATACGATCTGATAGTAACAACTGACATTTCTTACCAAAGGCTGGACTGTATCCCTTTGGAATTACAGAAACAGTATCTTTGTTGGTTAGACCCCATTGAAAACCTTCGGTGGTTAACGAATAAGCAGATAGGGAGACAGAACCAGGGGTGAACGAAACCGTGACGTCAATGTTCGATGAGTCCCACGATGGATTTTTTTCCATTAAGTGAGATTGAATATTGATGTCCATCGCTGGCATCGAGTTTGTATCTTGTGATTGTGTGTGTATCCATCCTAACAACTCTAAATTTTCGATGGCATCAGTCTTTTCAGGCAAATTATCAGGGAACTGAACAGCACGGTTGTTACCCAATTGAGGAACAAGAGCAATACACCTGATCTCTTTGACTTGACTGTTATCAGGTGGAGAAACACCATAAATAAAAGCCCCCACTTGAGAACGTAAATCAGATACTTGAATGAATTTCTGTAACAAATTTTTTGGCATGATATAGGTATATGAACTCTCATCTACAAAATCATCAGCAGCAATGTAAATATTTTTAAGACGCAAAGCCAAGCTACTACTTGAAATAGCACGAAAACGCCATTCAGCCTTCGAGGCAAACGTTTGCTGCTCGTAGTTGCTCGTAGTAACTGTAACTATCTGCTCACCATGAACATTCATAGTCGTCGACCTAAGAGCAGTGAGTTGATTGTTAACTTCTTCATTATTGTTTTCAATCTCAGTCATTTCCTGTCTCTTAGCTGAAGGAGCTTTGATATCTTGACCCAAGATCAAATCACGAATTTCTGATTGAGTCAAAGATGCAACATTGACATTGTTTTTCTTAGCGTAATCACTCAAAATTAGGTCACGCAACTGACTTTCCACTTCGACCCACTGTTCGTCCGTGAATGATGGCCAAATGTGATGATCTTGAGTAATGACAGAACCATCTGGACGTAATATAAGCTTGGTTCTCTCTTGATTGATACCCAAAGAACGTAACAAGAGAATCAACCGCGAGAAAGCAGTATAAGAAGAGATGCTTTTCAACCAGTCATCATAAAGATTGAACAAAACCATTTGTGGTTCGCTGGCTTTCACAACTATATCAGCTAGTTTATCTATCTTCATAGCCGAAGCAAAAGGTAAATGGAGTTCAGAAGGACGAATAGTCACATTAGGGAAATCAAGCATATGTACTTCAAGAGGATCAATCATACCTTTTCTAGTGACAATTACTTGTTTGGGTTGTTCTTCTCGTGGTAAGGAACGAATCAAAGCAGCAACCTCTTCGGCAGTTTTCCATTTGGCTAACTGGCTTAGACGTTTTTGACCAGCCCAAACTGATGTATGAATGATTTTCAAAAATAGTTGACCAGATTTAGGGTTCAAAATGAAAACGGCACCATTGATAGGCTTTGTAGTTATATTACCCTCGAACGTCATATGTGTGGTAATACGATAAACATTCGTATCATCAATAAACAATTGAACTTCGTTATTGAATAATTCGGCATAATTGTTTGAATTGAGTAAAGCTTCTTGAGGTTGCGCTTGATATAACTGCAACCCTTTGCGAATACGCTCACGTAAAACATGTAATGATGGATTTTGTTTCATTATCTCTTTCATGGCATTTCTCATCAAGGGTTTGAAACCGGGAAACCAGTTACCGTAAACATCATACATATTATAAGCTAAGTCAACACCTACCATAGCACCTGTTGGAGAAGGATAAGCACTAGTGCTATCAGACGTGTAGTCAAGGAATTTGGCACGAGTATATCTTGAAATATCATGAGTATCATAATCACCGTACCTTAACTGAACATCAATCCAAAACTTATTAGCTGTTGTAGCGTCCATAGAATCATTAGAATCATACAATAAAGAAGGACGGGAGACACCCCATTTGTAAGTACTCGTTAAAACGATATCAGCACATGAAGAATTCATTTTGTATGATTTACGTGGATGGATAGCTTGCTTTTCAACACTATCAATCTGTAAAACATCCAACTCTCTATCAAGAACTTGACAGAGATCTTGAACAAGTGACTCATGAATTTTTTGCCATAAATGGGCACGAAATATTTGAATCAAAGAAATCTTCAAGGTAGGAATCTTACCATGTAAAAAGATACCAGTTAAATCTAGCTGGACTAAGAAACCAACATAAACATTTGCACGATTGATTGTGGGCGACCACCACAAGGTGAACCGACGATTAGGAATTTGACTTAAACCTGATCTTTGGGCATTTGTTAACTTCTTGAATTTCAAAGAATCTTCAAAACCGGAACCCTTCTCCCAAAAAAGACCCTCCCAAGAGTCAAAGCCTGTTCCTCTAAACAATGTGTGTTCAAGGATGGTCTCAATACCACCAAGTGCTTGTATCACATCAGTACGGTAAGCATCCAAATTCCACATCCTACCATCATGGTGATTGCTTGTCCACCAAAATGAGTTGAAGCGATTGAGAGAATATTGCTTGAACTCTCTACGATTTCTATGACCTTTATCATACGCTAAGGTGTGTCTATCTTTTTGGAACAAGGTACTGATACGAGGCAAACCTCGGTCCCATATGTCTTCAATGTCTTCAAATGCAAGACGACGGTTTTGCTCTAAAGCTTCACGACGCTTGATGGCATACTCAGACCAAACTCTTTGGGAGTCTAAGATTTCGTTTTCCCATGTGGTGATATACCTAAAGATAGTTGGAATCAATTTCTCCTCTTGGTGAGTCATACCCGAACGGAAATGGGTAATACCAGTATCAGTTTGTTTCGAATAGTTCAAATCGGAAGCAGGAATCAAAATATGTGAAGCACTGATCATACCAAGACCACCCAATTCCTTTGGAGTGTAAAAGACTGCCGGTGGAAAACGCGAAGGCATCTTAGAATTTAAACCAATCTTAACTCTAGTTTGAATCTTGGTTTCGCATTTAACCAAAACATCCAAAAGAGACTCTGTTGCAATAACTGCTTCTCTAAAATAAACAAAAAGTGACGTCAAAGCAGTGTTCCATTTTTGAACAACCATAGTAAACGTAGTTGAACCGGAAGACATCAATATTTGACGTATACGGTTGTCAAATCTTGCAACTTCCTCATCAGTGACACGGAGAAATGCTTTGGCAGTTCTTTCTTTGGTTTTTCTATCGGTGAGATCCCAAACGCCTTCTTTCGATGATGAGTCTTCTTCCACGCGACACTTAGGTAAAATTCTTATTTCAAAACCACACATTGATAGTAATAGGTTAGGATTATCTCTCGAGTATACGGATGCAAACGTATCTTCCCATTCTATAGTTGCTAAGGATCTAGGTATACGTCCCTGAACTTCCCAAAATACAGCTCGACCAAGATTAACATCATGACGCATCAATCTCATACGAGCATCTCTAGGCCAACAACGACGATTGTTATAGCCAACAACATTTTCAAAATTGGGGTCTGGGTTTTCTGATAAAAATGCATGGATTAATTCATCAGCCTCGTCATTTTCAAATCTGAAAAATATATAAATTTTGTCAATGTAACGGGTATACAATCTAATAGGACTATTCGTCTCTGTTTCTATGTCCCGATGCTGCAAATAGTCATTAGGTTGCTGTGGAAGCCCAGCCAACTCACTTGCACGCTCCAACCCTAAGAGAAGTAAATCCATACTCAAACCATAGTACTGAAATACAAAAGAAGCAAATTGTAAACCACGAAGTAAACCATATTGATTGACATGATTCATGTCTTTGTAGGTTAAATTGACATTATTTTTTGCTGTGATATAATCAGCAATATTAGGATCGACCACCAAGCGTAACAATCTGTTCAAAAGAGTCAAATCAACCTTTTCAGCGAGTTTATTCAACGAAGTTTGTAACATCACATTACACTCACCGTTTGAAGTATTCCAAACGCTATCCAAGTTATTAACTCCTTCACACCACTTGTAAGCTAAAACAGGTGGAATTTCGGAATCGCTTGGTTTGATCCAATTAGGAAAAAGATTTCTTTTATCTGCTTCATACCATAGATATTGATCCAAATATGCATCTGTTATTTTCTCTAAGGGATCCACTTCGTAAACTGGAACGATGTGATTGTAATGATCCATCATATCCAAGCCAACTTCTTTGAATACTCTTTGAGTTAACAAAAACTTTTTGATTCTACTAAGACATTCATGAGGATTATCGAACGCTTGCTCAATTAAAGCTAACTCTTCACGTTGCTGAGAATTAAGACGGCCTTGAACATTATAACTTTCTTTCAAGTTGTCCAATGCCAAAACTAATATTTTCGTATCATGTTTGTAACTTAATGGAGGAAAAGGGATGGGGGAAAATTTTCGACTTTCTAACCAATGTACCATGTTTGTGAAAATGGCAACTGCTTCTTGCGATGAGACATAGGGACCATCTTTTTGGAAATTTTGTTGGCGTTCTTGCTCATTTTTGATCCACAAACGTGTCAATCTACCTAAATTCTTCTTAGCAACAGTTTTTTCAACCGTTACACCACGTCTAATTCGATCTCTATTATAATGCGCAACAGAAATCCAACCGTCTGCTTTGGCTTTGACATATCTCTCGATAATCTTTTCGATTGGCTCAGGCAATCCAGGAACTTTCCAAGGTATATTAGCTTTCCAACATCTCCAGGCCTCACTCAAATGTTGTAATATAGTTTTTGACTTGTTCTGCTTAATTCCTTCAGGAATCATATCCAAGATATCATGCATAACAGATGCTCTCAATTCCAAATCGTAGTATGAATCAACTCTTTGTTTTGTTATGGTTTTAGCAACGTCATTGGCTCGACGACCCTCGAATTGTCTTGCCAATAAATTGCCCAACCATCTTTCTAATAATGGGATGATACCCCTCAAAAAAAATATCCAAACTCTCCAAGCAGGTTGCCAGAATCCACAACCTGGACCTTTCCCAATAATTGAATTAAACCTATAATATACAACATGCTTTAAGTCTTTACAGTTCCTAATTTGATGCATCACCTTATACTTGTAACGATAAATACCAGTTAATTGACCTAGATGGTTAAGCGTATAGTATATACCATCAGCTAACTGGAAAGCGTCGACATTACCTAATCTGAATTGAACTTGAGCATCAACTAATAATTTCATAACTCTTAACAATTCTCGCATAAGATGGAAAGCATTACCAAAACGTGATTTTTTTCTCTCTTTCGTTGTCAAAGTTTTGGTCGGTTTCAAGTTAAAGTTATAATCCAAATGTAAATAAGTTAACCCCTTTCTATGAATCAATAAATTTAGCATATTGAAACCTTGACGACAGATTTGTAATCCCGCTTCAGTCCAATCAATTGTTGTTTGTTGAAAATATTTCGTGTTTCTCAAGGATTTCAATAATTGTATCTTTCTTTGATTGGAAGGCTTTTGTTTATGCAATTCGTTTAGAACAAATGATTTTAGTAATTTTTGATAAGAGACTTTTACTTTAACAGGATATTCAGTAGGAGGATGTTCTAAATACCAGTTTTTAGCCAATGCGACGTCTTCAGCCCTAACCATTCTTCCACTTCTGCGGTTGAAAGGATATGGTGCCCACCAAAGTTGTATAGCGCTGGCAGTGTCTTCGTATTCTAGACTGTCATCTTCCATGAATGGCCTGACAGGTAATTGGAAACCCTCAACGTCTTCCCCTGTTTCTTGATCAAATAATGATTTTTCGTATTCGTTACTTAACGAGTTTTTCGAATTAATCGGATTCAATGCTGGATCAAAGTAGAAGGCAGGCAAATCTGGGTCCTCATTTTTAATAAAGCAACTCATTGGTTCGTGATACCAAGAGATTGATGTTGATCTTTCAAAAGAGTTATATAAAAAAGGGAAAGCAACTCTATATTCAATCTTCAATGGCACCCTAAAAATTATTCTATCAATTGAGTTGAATTCTGTAAAATCATCATCAGCAGGATCGTTTATATCTTTATATAAAGGTTCAAATCTCGGTCCACCAGGGATGGCAACATTCAAAGCTTTTGCGGTAAAAAATGACTGTTTGTCAAATAAGTAAGTATAGTTCTTGTCAACGACCTCTGATAATAATGGAGTGGCTAACCTGAATAAATTTGACATTTGTTGTAAATTTAAATTCCACTTTCTATATGATTCCCCGTTGACAAATTTCAACTCATCAATTAAAGGTTTCTCGTCATAAAACCAATCGTAAACTGCTTTGTCTTCATAATCATCCAATTCCATTTGTATACTATCTAAGGGTTCAACATCTTCAATGTTCTCGGACCAATTTATGGGAGGTTCCTCATCATCAAATGGAGGAAATCTCATTCTTTTGAAATGCTTTCTATCTCTCTTTTCTCTTCTCATCATAATCCACATTGTAGCCCACTGAGCCGTATAAACAGGCTCGATAACTCTTGGAATCTCATTCACAAACGTTATTGCACCTGTTATATGATACAACACTTTCACCTCTCTAACTTGTTCCCACGGCTGAGGCATATTCTCCAACAACTTCAAAATTGCATGTGGCATGAACTTCAAAGAACCCAAATGAGATCTCTTATCTGAAGCAAACCTCTTGGATGAAAGATCTCCATGATCATGCATGATTTTTCTTAGATGTTCAGGTGGCATATCAACTTTAGCTGAATGAACAAAAGTACCCGTTTTTGACTTGAGTTCCACAAATCTATTTTTCTGTAACTGTAACCATTTCTTTTTCTTTGAATCCAATTCCTTTTTGGAATGTAATGGGCCTTTCGATAACAGGATGGTTCCTTTGAATCCTGGTGGTGGTGGTGGTAAACCTGGAGGGCCCGATGGGGGAGCTGGTGAACCTCTGTAGGCATTACCAGAAGGAGGTGGTGGTGGCCTTGCACCAGGAGGAGGAGGTGGCGGCGGTCCTCCATTCCAACCAGGTGGAGGGGGAGGTAAATTACTCATTGTAGTATATCACAAAGAACAACTCCCAGTTATTTATTGAACTATTCAATATAAAAATAAACCAATAATATCTATATTTCAGCAATAACCGTTTTGAAAAAGTAGATTTTTCGGTTGGCAATACTGAAATTATCAACAAACTGAAGCTTCAAAATATTTAGCTTCACAGATATTTTGCTATTCGATTCAAGAAAGGAAGAATTGTGAACCTTTAATACATAAATATTCACTCTATATACAAATCTCTTTATATTAAAAAAAATTAGATGTCGATGATTAAATTAACGCTCGCGTGTGTTCATCTGAGAACGGTTCACACGTCAATTGACGTTTACTCGAATATCGTTGAAACAACAACTATGTCACCTTACTGAATATTGGCATCATGTATTCAATGCATAATACTTATGCAAATTGTTAGCTCATTCTATTTCTTGCTTCTCGTGCGATTGATCTCGCTTCCTCTATATCATGCGAGGAGCTATGGTTCAAGTTTTTGGCGTAATTGTACGCAGCAGCATAGTTTCTATTCTCCAACTCGTACCTGGCGAGCCATAACCTAGCTTTGGATATTTCATCTGTTAACCCTTCATTGGCCTCTTGATCTAGACACAATTTCATGTAGTTCTGACAATTTTTGATGTCATGAGTTAATTCACATAAGTTGGCCAACTTGAATAAGATAAAAGTATCCAATTCATCGATCTGCAAAGCTTTTTCATATGATTTGATAGCTTCCGTATGTCTCGACAACTTCTCGTAACAGTTACCAATAGCTTGCCACATCCTTTTGTCGAGAGGTTGCAATGTCGCAGATTTTTGATAATAAAAAAGTGAGTATAAGTGCATATCTAAAACCTCATAAGCTTGACCCAAACCATACCAAGCTCTGAAATCTTTTGGATTAGTGTCAACAGCGCGCCTGTAACTTTCAATGGCTGCGTGACTATTTTTCAATTCCACGAATTCGTGGCCCATCAAAGTCCAGGCACTCAAGCAATTCCTGTTCAAGGTCAAAGCTCTTTTGTAGTACATTATAGCCTTTTCATGCTCAAATCTCAACGAATGATAGTTTGCGACTATACAGCAAGTTTCTGGCCTAAACTTGTCAATAGACGAGGCAATTTGAGTTAAATAAGATAGCTTCGATTTCTTTTCCATGACATACAATATGTTGGAGTAGGTATCTAGATCATCCAATCTAAAAGGATCCTCCATGAGAACCTCATCAAATATCTTTTCAGCTTGCAAATAATCCAATGCGTGATAGGATATCAAAGCTCTCTCTATTTTCAAAAAGCTAAATTTAGGAAAAATTTTTGTCAATGAGTTCAAGTTGAGTAGTAATGATTCGTTTTGTTGAAAGAATTCTTGATTCAAAGCAATCTCAAAAAAGCTAGTCATGAGGTTATTGGCGAAGTTGGGATTTCTCTTTAATTTTATTAAAAAGTTATTCGATTCCTCTAATGTTGTTAAAGTATTCAATAACTCTTGCCAACAGCTCCAATTATATGGAAAGATCACTAGCGATTGGTATAAGCTTTCTTGAGCAACGGCATAATTTCTTTGCTTCAAATATATGATACCGTTCAAATAGTATAAGAAGGGGTTTTTGATTGTGGACGTTCTTGTGTAATTCTCGATTTGTTTCAAAATTGAAGAGTGATTGTTGTTCAGTGATTTGGTGTCATGCTGGTACAATACACCTTGATTTTCCTCATCTTTCTTTTTTTCCCCAGACATGTAGTATGAATACAATTTCAAAAACAAACCATTACCACTCTTGCACTTGTCTAACAATAAAGCACATCTATCGTATTCTTTGCAATTGAAGTACGTTTTTGCCAACAAAATCTTATCCATCTCCTTAAGTTCCTCTGGATCTGCCTGTAACAATTCTTTGCTTGGAGCAGCAACAGATTCATCTAAATTTATCATTCCAGTTAGTGCTTCCGCTGACCATTTGGCGCCTTGATACAAATTTAACTGGGAAAGAATGGTAACAGATTGCCGTAAGCATTGCTTGAATTCTATCAAATTGATCTGTATAGCTTCCTGTATCACTTCCATACTTAAAATTAACGAATTATTGAAATATTTTTTTAGGCGTGTGGATTTTTGAATAAGTTGTTGAGAAGTTGCAATCGATGTTTTGATTTTGAAGTAGTTTTTCGAACTTCAGAAAAATAAAACCAAAAAATATATCAGATTTGAAGGGAAGCATCTACTCAACAATCGAATTATACAATATGAGTAATATTTCACTCACTGAAGCAGATATTTTGAAGCAAATTGAAGTTGCCGAAGACTCATTTGTTTTGGCCAAAAGTTTGGTCAAAACTGATCTAGAAATCTTGAAACAGAACGAAGAATTATCAGAAACTCGAATAAATGAATTAAAAATATATCAGAAGAAATCCATATTACAAACTCATCAAGTCAATAAATGGCATAAGGTGAACAGCACTAACAGCAAGAAGCTATTTGATAAAGAGTACTCCACCTTACAGAACCAGTACACCATAGAATTATCCAAGAGTGAGAAACTCAACTATAATAACGAATTAGAGAAAAAGGAAACAGAGAAATTGATCAAAAGAATACGTTTTCCATCGTTTACACTCAGTGTTGAAACTATAGAGCGATACGGTGATGAGAATCTCTTGTCCAAACTAACAGAACAACATTACAAGAATAGAGAGATTGATTTTAAAGAGCTTTTCGACTTAGATACCACCAAACCAACCACATTGATTTTCAAAGAACTACTAAAAATCGAAAAGAGGTTGAGGGTAGAAAGGCAAATCAAGTATGAGTTTTTGAACTATGTCAAACAGTCCTTAATCTCCAAAAATCAAAAGTGGATTGCAAGAGATACTAAAATCAATAAGTTTATCGACAAGGAATTGAAAGGCATGATAGAAACCGTCCACAATATCAAGCAACATGATGAGGATTTGAGGTATGACGATGGATTAGATGACGATGGTGAGGATGATGAGAACGTTGTTGAAAATGCTGAAGAATATAGAAAGATCGATGATGATGATATTAAAGAAAAAGATGTCATAGACAGAGATAACGAGAATTCGATGGAAGTTGATGAGGAAGATACTTCTGTACCGCAAGATGATGAGATGGAAATAGAATAAATAATCTACTTTTGTGTTGAATGAATACAATCGCAGCTTGTACTATACTACAAGTTGAAGTCATGAATGAAAAATTTGTACGAAATATGCAGCCATCAATTAACAAAAAAACCTCTAACCAAAACATTAAAATAAATGAGTAGAATAACTAGAAACAGTATTTATTTTGAATTTTTCTCAATGTCAGAAACAAGTAAGTCTTCAGTAACTGGGCTGGCAACCTTGGCAGACGCATCATCACCTTTAATAATGTATTTGACCGCTTCGAAAAAGGAATCCCCTTGAGCAAATCTGTAGTTAGTAATTCTTATCAATTGATACCCAGCAACACCACCCAAAAAGAAATTAACAGAGGCTAACAAATAATTTTTTGGTTTAATAATACATGACCATCTTGTCCAAATAGCACCAGTTGCAAATAATGCAATTTGTTGAGTACCTGATATTTTTTCAACTGGTCTTGCTAAATCGTTTGCTCCTGCGATGACTAAAGACCACTACATTCAAGTTAGTAATTGCCCTCTCGCAATTCATAACGCTGTTTTAAGACATACTTTAAAAACAGGAGCCTACCTATGTTAATATAAAACGCTTCAGCAACATTTGAGATCCATAATAGTTACATACCCAAAAATGAACAGTTCTGGGGCCAGTTTCAGAGTTTAAAAATCTTGTAAATCTCGATGCCATTATGATTCCTTTGCAACTCGATTATTCAGTAAACAATTGTATCAAATACCCAACAACGTAGTCAAATTATACAAATTATTCACTTAATCTTATATTACAATCGACCAAATTCGATTGACGGAATGATGATGTCCATCGGACTTTTTGTGGTAGACACACAATTTTTTATTTTTTTACTCCTTCATTATGAAAGAACTGCCAACATCCTCAAATATTTACAATTTTTGGGGAAGAAGACCTGTGATATCATGGTATGAATGAGGGAATGGATTGCGAGAATACATTAGTGAAGAGGAAAGCTACCAGAAGAGCGGTTGTGGTTTTTTTTTCAATTCAAAACGGTTGATTTGAGGATTGAATGAGTAGACTTCGAAATTCAATATAGGTCCGTCGGTGACTGGAACGGCCAGGTCCGCGTACTCTTTCTCTGTTTTATGGCGATGATTTGGTACCAGGAGGATCAGTTACCATTCTATTCATTGCAACAGGTAGCCCTAAGCCGTTTCCGTTGCTTTTGATAAATAAAGGATAAAGAACTGCGTCCTATTTGAGCAGGTTTCATACATTTGGGCAAAAGCTATAAGGTTTTGCTCTGGGGAAGGCTAATCTGATAAACTCAAGTTCTTCTAACAAATGATGTAGCGCTAGCAATTATCTGTTGCAACCGCGGAAGCGGCTCTCAGTGAGATGAAAACTAGCATCTGGTGAACTCATGAGGCGAATACCTCACATTCAACAGTTCAATGTGTACGGCTGATGACTCGAACTGAAAGTTCATGAGTGGTTGTTCATGATCAAAGTCGAGTAAGCCAAAAGGACATTTGTTTGCAAACGAATGAATTTTCAGGTTCAGTCATCGTGAAAGCTCATTCAAATATAGACTGCAACGTGGAAGAATGGTCTCAAGGATTCAGAGTGATTAAAAACCATCCCTTCGAGTGTCAACAAAATCCCCAACACTAGCGATGAAGGCTATTACATCGGAACTCGCTTAGATTGGAGCTGGATCTTCTCAGTAAAACCTCTACGTAGCACGAGACAAACCCAAAAAGCTTATCGCAGCGAAGAGAGTCTTTAAATAGCACAACAAGCTGCGATAGTAATAGAGCACATAAACCAGTGTAAATGACGAGTTTTAGCATAAGAAAGACCCTTTTCGTCAAGGCCATGCCAGCATGCCACCAGACACACCACCACATTCGTTTGTCAGGTGAGTTGGTCACAGATCTCGAGAAAAGTTTGGTAACTGCCGGCTGTCTGGGAAGCTTCCCATTTTCAGGCTCCAACATGTTCTACTATGTACATCCATCCACATCTAAAGTTTCCTCGAGTATTCGATGAACAATAATCCAGAAACAACTGGCTCTGAGGGTGGCCTTCTATTCTACTTCGCACAAAACAGAGCGCCAGAGAAACAGCGATACAACAACAGAGACGCGAAGCTTCCGTAGTAATTTTCAAAGATGAACGTACCCGATTGTTCCTACGAGCCATAGCCAGCGCTGGCGGTGTTTTGGTGATGCTGCTTTGACGTGACGGCACCGTGCCCAAGAAGAAGCATCACCAGCTTCTGTCAAGAAGACCTAAAATTTTTTATTCTACTGCGTAACCACAAAATTAGACCTGATGGCATAGGATCTAGTAGAGGCCCCTTTTAACAGAGGTAACAGAGTACGAATTTCAAGTCTCTAGTGCACTGAGGTTTGTTCGTCGGTACTTATATAGCATTCAACTTTCACTAGCCACGCGCGCCATGTTCGGGATTTAATTTTGGCAAGGGCCAGCCACCGACACAAGCCATGTTTCCTGTGAAATTGTGGCGGTGGTTCGGCTTCGGGTGACTTGTTGAGGGAGTTATCTTAATGGCAGGCACCTTTCAAGGCGTAGTGTTCCTTCAAGGTCACATTCAAGATGAAACTCGCAAAGCAAAGTCATATTGTGCTATGCCCCAGCAGTCGAGCGTTCTCTCAAAACAACTCTGACAAAGCTAACATAAATTTGTATATAAACTGGGCTCGTTAAGTCCGCTGGAAGTTCGGTATCTTAAACTGGAAACATTTAGTACCGCATTTTTTATTTCATACCCTTCAGCTTGAGCAGGGTATTATTGGAAATAATTTTCCATTACTGGTTTCAGGACTTACAAGTATCACCATCGACACGTTAAGAACAGTTGCAAAGGCTTTTGTCAAGATATCGAGATCTGTTCTATTGAGAGAGTTGCAGGGTTAACGGGTTTCTCTTTCTAATACTATATCAGCATGTTAAATAAAAAGTTGTTGTTGTTGATATCAACAATATCCTCGGTTTTTGCTTGGTCTCCAACAGACTCCTATGCTCCAGGGAATGTTTCATGTCCATCATCGAATCAATCCTTTGTCAGAGAAGCTTCCAGCTTGTCTACAAATGAGATAAACTATGTTAATGAAAGACACAAGATAACTGATGTTGCCTTGGTTGATTTTTTGACGAGAGCAAACATGACTGGCTTCGATGCTGAGGACTTCATTACCAACCAGATCAATAGATCAATCAGCATTGGTGTTGCTTTCTCCGGTGGTGGGTACAGAGCCATGTTATGTGGTGCAGGTCAATTGTCTGCTTTGGATAACCGTACTGACAATGCTACTGAAGCTGGTTTGGGTGGTTTGATTCAGGCTACAACCTATTTAGCTGGTCTTTCTGGTGGTAATTGGTTGGTTGGAACTATAACGATGAATAACTGGACAGATGTTCAGACAATCATCAACGATGGTGAGATCTGGGATTTGGAACATTCGATATTCACACCAGGTGGTTTGAATTTCGTTAAATCTATTGAAATCTGGGACTCAATCTCCGACGATTTGGAAGCTAAAAGAGATGCTGGTTTCAATCTTTCCTTGACTGATGCATGGGCCAGAGCTTTGTCGCACCAATTTTTTGCTACCACTGAGAATTCGGGTGCTGCTTTGACTTGGTCTACTTTAAGAGATGCTACTCCTTTCATCAATCACGAAATGCCATTTCCAATCGTTGTTACTGATGGTAGAGCTCCAGGAACCACCATTATCAATGAAAACTCAACTGTTTTCGAGGTGAGTCCATATGAATTAGGTTCTTGGGATCCATCTGTTTATGCTTTTACAGATGTTAAGTACTTGGGTACTAATGTTAGCAACGGTGTCCCAACAACTGACCAATGTATCAATGGTTTCGATAATGCCGGATATATAATGGGTACTTCATCAACTTTATTCAACCAGTTCATCTTACAAATCAACTCAACTGGTTTATCTGGTGAAATTTTGGACTTGTTGACTGACTTCTTGCAAGATATCAGCAGCAAAAACGATGATATTGCTGATTATACCCCAAACCCATTTTACAACACTAAGTATGGAGACGTAAGCTCTGTTTCTGACGCTCCAACTTTGTACTTAGTGGATGGTGGTGAAGATGATCAAAATGTTCCTTTGGCTCCTTTGATTCACCCTGCTAGAGATGTGGATGTAGTTTTTGCTTTTGACAACTCTGCTGATACCGATGCTAGTTGGCCAGATGGTGCTTCGTTGGTTCAAACTTACGAAAGACAATTTTCATCTCAAGGTAACGGTACTACTTTCCCATATGTTCCAGACATTAACACCTTTAGAAACTTGAACTTGACCTCAAAACCAACTTTCTTCGGTTGTGATTCTTCAAATTTGACCTCTTTGAACTCTAACGGCAACATTCCTCCATTAATCGTTTATATTGCTAATAGACCATTCTCTTACTACTCCAATACTTCAACTTTCAAAATGTCTTATGACGAGGATGAGAAGCTTGGAATGATTCAAAATGGTTTTGAAGTTGCTTCCAGATTGAATGGAACTCTTGATAGTGAATGGGCCGCTTGTGTTGGTTGCGCAATAATCAGAAGAGAACAAGAACGTAATAACATTTCCCAAACTGATCAATGCGAACAATGTTTTTCAAGATACTGCTGGGATGGTTCACTTGACTCTAGTTCTGACGTCGATGTCAACTTCACTCTTACCGGTTTGACCAACGGTAGTGAAAGCACAGGTAATACAAGTTTTGCAGGCTCTATAATCATGGGTCGTGGTGATAGTTCTTCTTTCTACACTTACTTTGGTTATACTTTTTTGACAATTATGATTGTTGCTCTTGTTGGTTAGTCTTCTCAGGATACAAAAAACATTCGGATATTTTTTTTATTTAGTTCACATCATTATTAATTACTACAAATTATTCAAGTTCTTTTCTTACGAAACAGTTATTATTGACACATTTTATGCTTTCTACTATTGACGTTATATTGATTTATGATTTTAGACGTTGTTAGAATTTTGTAGATTTGTATTTATGTAGCTTATACCTCGATATGAAAAGTTTGAAAAAAAAAGTCGATTCAAAAATTTGATCGATTAATTTGAAGTACTCAGTAT
The DNA here is from genome assembly GCA_003707825.3 of Cephaloascus fragrans. NCBI lineage: Eukaryota > Fungi > Ascomycota > Pichiomycetes > Serinales > Cephaloascaceae > Cephaloascus > Cephaloascus fragrans. Next base: position 1,664,572 of record PPLN03000001.1, read on the forward strand.
AGAATATAACCATCCAAGAGCAAATGGCTGAACAAAAAACAGAAAAGAACTTGAGAGATCTTCTATCTGCCTTTAAAGAAAGCCTTCAATTTTGGCAAGTCTCTATTTCAACACCAGAAAAAATCAGTCAAATAGAATCCACCAATGTCAAAGACTTAATCTCAGAGTTCAAAAAGGTATCGAAATTAATACATGCTCACATCACAAAATTGGGTATAATCTTCAAACCCCCAATCGAGATTCGACCTGCTTATAATACTTTGAAAGAAGCATCTGAAAAGTTTGTTTTGCTAGTTTCTTTGGTTGGTCAGTTGAAGTCTAACGAGTTTTCTGAAATATATGTCAATGAAATAGCATTTACTATCAAAAAGATTCTATCTGTCAGTGAAGAGTTTGTTGACGAAGTTAGTAACTTGGACTTTCAAAAAGAAGAGAGCGAGCAGAATAATGACTTAGAAGTAAATGGCAGACTTGTCAGTGTTGGGAAGGTCTGGGAAGATTGCGATAAATTGGAAAAATTGTGTGACTTGGGTAAAATCGGATTTTTGAATAATAAGATTAGGGACTCAATAAGTCTAATGGATGATGGGTTGGAAGAAATTGAGGAATGGGTTGAAAATCCACATGACTTTGATAACGATGACCCATTTGGCATTGATGCAGAAGAACCTCCAACTTCCTCTGCTGAGTCGATTGATAACGAGGTGAAGGAAGAGGTCATAGAATTTGCCAAAAAATGGATCCAAAAAATCAAAATGATAAAATTGTTGTTGAAATCATTGTTGAAATCTATTCCAAAGACAGATAAAACAACGGGTTCTAAACTTGATTCAATTTTTAGCTATCAGAAAAGCTTTGTTATCAACATTGATGAGTTAATCGTTACTCTCATGATGAACAATAGTATTGAAGATTGCAAAGAGTTCACGATTTTGATAATAGAGGATTGCAAGGAGCTAATCAAAGTTGTCAAGGACCTAAACAACGCTGAAGAAACCAAGATCAAATGGTGCAACGTATGGTTAAACAAATTTTTAGAAAATTTGTAATATATTGCAAATCCTAGGTAAATTGATACTGTAAAATAGTAATTCTACAATCGTAATTTAAAACAATACCTCTTATATCCAGTAATGCAGTTAAAAATACATCAGATTTAATGCTTTTTCTATATAAGTGAACACTAATCACCAGTCATCTTCATCGTCACTATGTGCAACTTTATTTTTTCTTTTATTCAAGGCAGCAGCCAAAGCATCTGCTAAGCTTGCCGGTTGACCAGGAGGGCCTGTAGCTCCTCCCCCGCCACCTCCTCCACTAGCATTCTCTCCCTTTGCTTCTTGGAGTAAGACAGATGGTTTATCTAATTGAGACTTGTCGACCTTTTTGAGTGCCCCTAAACCCCCTGCTCCTCTGATTGATTCAAGAAGTGCATTTCTCGATGGGTCTACAGATGCCACTTGTGGCGCAGGTGTACTGTCGGATGATGAGTTGAAATTTGGAATTGGAGGAGGAGGAGGTGGTGGTACTGCACCCATGTTGTTATTTGTAGATGGTGGCATGGGCGGCATAGGAGGTGCCGGTGGTGGTTGTATAGCATTAGCCATAGGAACTTTTGCTGCTGGTCTAGTATTAATGGCCGAAGCTATTGGTAGTTGCTGTACTGGAGGCTGAGGAGTAGGCCTATAACTTGCTTGTTGTTGTTGTTGTTGTTGTTGTTGCTGTTGTTGTGGATTAGATTGAGGTGGTGGTGGTATTGGTCTATTAGTAGCTACCGCTTGTTGTTGCTGTTGAGCATGTGGAGGAAGTGATGATACTCTAGAGGGTGGAGGTGGTGGCACTGCCCCCCTTCTAGGTGCTGGTGGTACCGGTCTAGCTGCTCTTGGGGGAGGTGGTGGTGGTGCAGAACCTATTGCTGCGACAGGATCACCAAATCGGGGTTGTTGACCAGCTTGTATAGGCATCCTGGGAGGTAACGATGGACCGTGGTTGTTGGGGGGAATTCCAGAAACAGGTCTTTGTTGGTTTGGCAAAGGTGGTAAAGGTGGCCCATTTGTGGTTCTTTGGGGTGGAGGAGGAACAGCACGAACTTGAGTACGAGGCACCGATTGCGGTGGTGGGACTTCATTTTTCTGTTGTGAAAATGAAGGCGTGGGTTGAGGTGGAATAGTTCTAACAGGTGGAGGTAGATTTGTTAGTGGTGGTGGTACTTTAAACCTATTCTCCTTGACAGGAGCAGCTTCAGGAGCTGGTGATGATTGTATTGAGTCTTCATCAGAAATTTCAGGAGTACTGAATCTTGAGTTATAAGACATGGTAAGTGTTGATGTAGATGCCCCTGCGACATTTGGCGGTGGTGGTGGTGGTGGTGCCTTCTTACTCTTGGAGATGGACGATGAATTTGAATTGGGTGGGGATGGATTCTGACCTGGATCACTTCTCTTTTGGAATTTTCTTGGAATTGGAGGTTCTAAACCAACCAAAGAACCACCTTGTTGTGCTATGTAGTCTTTGATAAAATCTCTGTTATCAGCAATCATATCTTCAGTGATACCAGCATATTCCAATTCAGCATAAAGAGATCTCCATTCTGGAGGTGGTGAACCATCGTAGTATATCACACCTTTTGTTCTCCTAATTCTTTGGCTTGTGTTGACATTAACATACTCGCCCCTTGGTCCTGGTGCAGCGGGCTCATTTCCAGCATCCTTCTTCAAGGCAATGGCATTTTTATTCTGTAGGGTTTGTTTGGAACCGTGTTTTTCACGGTTTGTGACTCTCTTGAGGAAATGTGAGGCATCTGATGAATCTTCAAACAACAAACCAGCAAGGCAGTCTTCCAACTCAAACGTATGGAAGAATGAACGATCTTGATGATAATCGAAATTAACGTACAATTCCTGATCCCAAATCACACCTCTATGCCCTGTCACATCCACCAACTTCAAAAAAAACGTGTGTCCTACCAAATCATCCACCAATGTTATAGCACCAGATAACCCCGTGTACTGCCATTCTGTTGGATCTGGATATGCGATGTATAGTCTTGCAATGGTTGAATCAATTATCTTATTGGAATTCTTGGGGATGGCTCTTTTGATTTTTTCTTTATCTACGGCAGTAAGGATACCCATTTCCGATTAGTATGATTTGTGCAATGAATAATGGCAATTTGGAGTATAGCCCTCAAAATCACAAGAAATATTAGAGAACTTTTGCTCACTTGCCGCTGTAGTTCATCATGTCAAGAGTTACGGTGTTTCTTTGATATCTTTTGGTGGTTTTTATGCTGTTACCCGAACTGAGGAGCTATTACACCTCGTTTTACCTATATATAATGATTTCAGCGACTCTCAGCTCTTTCCTTCAACGGGGTGTCATTAGAAATGGCTTCTGCTGGGCCCACTGGCTGGTTTATCTGTAGCAGCGACTCTACTCGTCTCACTACATCGTTTTGCGCATACAGCACTTTTCGGAGCTGGTAAGCTATGATTTACCTGAACATCGCGATCACGAGCTGCTGGAGAAGTCAACTTAGCTAGCTCAAGTCATGAAATCAGTCGAACTGAGCTAGAAAGTGCAAAGTGATTGTAGTTTATCGTGGTAACTTTCGAGAGTAACCTTGGAACCCCCTCAGCAAGAGAATCCTTCAAATGCTCCTATATCCCTCGTGAAAAAGGTGTACTTTGGATGGTGATCTGATGAAAATTCGCGAAGTTTCGGTATTATAGAGGTACCAAGAAAGAAGATACAAGCCAACGGACGGTTTAGCTCTAAAAAACTAAATCATTCTATCTAATAAGAAATCAGCAACAAGTATTGATAGAAGCGCCAGTTGCAGTGAATTCATTGAGTGAGGCAAAAGGATGTCCACACATCTACCCCTTCTACTAAATCCGCTTCTCAATGTCATTTTCAATAACTCATTGCACAACAAGGCCCCTTTCAAAGAGACCATCAAGACGCTTTCACTCAACCATAGCAAAATCTTGATACTAGTTCCTCCCACTCAATTCCTAAGCAGTGAATTTGACACCGAATCAGGAACATCGTTCCAAAATCTCTGCTACCACAATGAGGAGTTCATCCAGTCTCACATACTCAAAACTGATACCACGCAGAAAATATTCACTACCTTGAACGATAAGCAAATACTCATCAAAAAAGATCTGATCTTCACTGGTAGGGGCTTTAAGAAGTCGCTCAAACTAAACATTTTGTCTGTGGAGACGTTCAGAAACTTTGCAGACTATTTCCCTCTTGGTAGTGAGTTTACATTAATATATATAGATGAGCCGTTGCTAGGGTCAGTGGCTACCAATCCACCTGTCACTCCACCAGAAACTTCACACACCCTGCAAAAAGTACCGTCAATTTTCAATTTCTCTTCAGAGACTCCTATAACCTTTGAACAGGTTTTGAGACAATTCCCATTAGCAAGTAAGACCATAGCAGATGATTTGCGAAAATTATTCAGTGATTTCAACGTGAAGTCAAAATCGCTTGCAATAATAAGAAAAGAATTTCGCTCCACTATAAATGCAGCTTATAGAATATTTCAAAACTTGCCTTTTAACTTGGTCCAAAACATATTGGATGCATATCCTTCAATCAATCTTAATCAATCAATCCATGATTACATAGAACTAAACATCTACGATAAAATATGGTTTCAGATACTGGCAGACATCCCTGATAACCTCTTTTCGATTTATTCGCAACTCTCATGTACAAGTTTAAATCAAGTGGGAATACCCAATTACAAGCCATGGGAAATGATCAAAATCCAAAAACATGTTAGCTTAGCGATTACAGAATTTAGCAAGATAGCCAATACTGGTAATAATTCAGCTAACAAAGCGAAGATATTTATTGACACATTCCATCATTTAACAAAAATAGATGACTTGGTTATCAATGCTGATACATTGGTTGGTTTGCTTTTGCTTGTTGTGATACACTCTCAGGTGAAAGACTTGTCTGCTCATATTTACTATGTTCGCAATTTTAATTATCTTGACTTTGAAGTTGAGGGAGGCTATCTTAGTTACGTTTTGAGCACTTTAGAAGCCGTCATTTTTCATGTGGAGGATGAGGAAAACTTGAGACATCTAGTAAAGTATTCAGAAGATAACAATAGATTTTGGAATATGATCAGAGAGGCTGATACCGAGAGAATATATGACGAGCTCCTCCCATTTCAGGACGGTGCTATCGAAAATGATCACTACATAAAAAGTGTTACTCCTCAAGGCGAATCGTGCTTGATGATGTCAGTACAAAGCAATAATTACGACGTGTTTCAAACTTTGATTGATTTTGTCAATATCTTTCAAATGGAGGATATTTTGCTCGACAGAACTGTCACAGATTCGACGTTATTATCAATAGCATTACAGCTAGAGAATCGCGATATAGTTGAGAAGCTAATTTCAATAGTCAGCGAGGCAACTTATGAGGAGCAAGTCTATTATTACAATATTAAAGATATCTATCAAAGAAACATAGGCCACTACTTATTTCATTCTTATGAGATAATTCCCAGAATTGGGCATTTCATTGACTGGACTCAAAAAGATTTAAATCATCAAACACCTTTATTCACAATTTGTCGAAGTTACGATCAATCGGACTATACTCAGTTGATAAAATACTCATTCGAGGCTGTTGATAAATCAAACACAGAAAAAAGTACTTTTCTTGATTTTGATGCTCATATAGATGGTAGAGGTAACACGTTACTTCATGTATTGAACAACTCATTGCCAATGATCTTAAAATATGATACAATTGACGTGAACAAAGCCAATCAAAAACATTACTCACCTTTAGCTGTTTACGCAAGATATAACAGAACAGAAAATATTGACGCTATATTATCTGATGAAAGACTTGATTTTGCCAGATTTGACCACAACTCGTTTAATATTTTTGATCATCTGAGCAAGAACAAAGGGCTCTTGAAAAAATTTTGTAAATACTACTACACACATTTTTATCCACTGATTGAATTGAAGCCTAATGATTTTCCAATGAGTTCTTTAGTGCTATTCAATAGTAGATATGACTCAAACCTTAAAGTGTGGTTTTTGGCTTGTAAGTTATATTCTGTTTCTGCTACTGAACATGAGAAAGTTATGACAGACAAAGACATTGTCGATAAAGGAGGTGACGAATCCAAAATTGAGATTGACATCAATACTTGTATCAATAACAATAATAATAATACCACGAAAGACAACAATCATTTTAACAATAATAATAACAATAATAACATCATCTTTGAGGAGAAGGAAAATGTATTATATCGCTCCACTGCCGACTTTAAGGAACTATATGATATGATGAAAACGGTGTCACCCAATTCCTTTTTACCTAATGCCTCCAAATTCTGGGTAAACTTTCCAGATATTTCAACATGTTATCAAATATTTCCAAAATTCAGAGTTAATAAACTAATGGCGCAGCTTACATTGTTATTCAAAAGTATTTCTTTTAATGAAACATTGAACAACCAAGGATTGATCGAGCTATTTGTTAGTAGTACCAATCAAAGATTGAATTTACTCGAAGAACAGTGTGAACTATTGAAAATAAGGAATGTGAAGGCGTTGTCAAAATTTGAAAACTTACATTTGAAGCAACAGCAGATAAATGAAATCGAATTTTTTTTGAATTTTTCATTGAACGATTTAAGAAAGTATCAGTCACTAACGAGTAAACTCTCGAAACTATTGACTTTCACAATATATAAAGAACAAGATGTAAAGCTTGTCTGGGGAAACTTATTCTCAACTATCGCGCCAGATTTCAATTTAAACCCATATAAAAAATTTCAGAAAATAGGTGACACTATCCGTGAGGTTATCAATGATTATGATAAATCATATGATGGCTTGTCCTCAGCTGAAATATTTGTGGAGATGTCGGTTTTGGAATTGATGGCGAATATCAATTCACTCTTAGACACTATTGATGAATGGTGGGAGACCTATAATATGATTATTGAGGCTAATAGCGATATAAAAAAATATGAGAAAGATATTCCTCGATCGTTATCTAGGCGTGGTTCGCAAAATACGTTGAACAGTTCTATAACACATCATACTTCCAATGAAAGTCCCAAAGATCTCACCCTAAATAAACAACCATCCATTAACTTTAGCCTAAATTTGGGTGGAATATTGGAGAACAAAAAATCGAAATATAAAAAGTTACTTCTGCTGAAGAATGATTTGGATACCAAAATTTTGAATTTGAACAGAAGTATAAAATACAAACACGAATTGATCGCATTGGAAATAAACAATTTCATTGATTTTAGATCAAACTTCATAAAACATGCATTGAAACTTTTTGTCAATGAGCAATTAAGAGTTTTAAAATACAAAAGAAATATTTTTGAAAAAGGTTTAGAAAATTTCAAAAGTGTGTCAAGATTTCATTAAACAATTTTGAAAGCATAATGTAAAGTTTTTCAGGAAGGTGTAGATGGGGACACGAGTATTGCGAGTTACAAACTGAATTTGTAAATTCATCATGTTCATAATTGAAACATTGTACGTAAAACAGGATAAAAAAATGCCAGATAACTGAAACAATTCCACGGAATAAATAGATAAACGAATAATAATTTAGAAAAGAAGGAGCATGTCAAAACATCAACCCTTAAGGTCACATGAATCAATAGTTATCTCAAGGATTAGACCCACTGCCACTGCCACTGCCGCCTTGACCTCCTAGAAATTGATTAGCCAAATTCTTCAACATTGGGTTATTCATCATCTCGGATAAGTCTGGCATACCGCCGCTACCAGCACCACCAGCACCACCAGCACCACCGAAGTTTTTGGCCATTTCAGCGACAGCAGGGTTTGACATCATATCTCTCATGGCGTTGGGATTCGACATCATTTGTTGAGCAGCTTTCATTATTTGGGGATTAGATAACATTGATGCAAAATCTGGCGTGCCACCGGCACCAGCACCACCAGCACCACCAAACATTGATGCCAAATTACTGAGGTCAGGGAAGCCACCGGCATTACCACCGGCACCAGAGCTTTGAGCAGTAGTATCGGTTGAAACAGAGCGATCAGTATTCGATGATGAGCCCATTGTATTTTCCAATTGTTCTTGGACTCTGCGACGAGCAGTTTCGTACCCTTTTTGCATAGCGGCAGATTTCTTATCTCCCTCATTTTCAAGGCCTTTCTTGTAAGCATCTAAAGCAGCCTTGGAATCGCCTAAGGCATATTTGGCCAATCCTAATCTCGAGTAGGCCTTTGCGTAGGTTCCATCTATGGCAATGGCGGTTTCCGCGTCCTTGATGGCTAATTCGTGGAATCCTTTTGATGAGTAGGCGGCAGCTCTATTTGATAAGTAAACAGCGTTTTGTGGAGTTAAATCTATCGCTTCTGAGTATTTTTTGATGGCAGTGTCAAAATCTCTGGATGTCATAGCTTTGTTGCCTTCCAATTTCAAAGCTTCTGCTCTGGTTTTCATTTCATTCTCGTCGTCAGCGTTATTGATTGTGACAGGAACATCTACATCTTCATGGAGTGGGGCCTGGCCCTGTTGAAATGAAGCCAAAGCTAACAATTCTGGCAATCCTTTGCCGCTGAACTTCTTATTGATGAAGGATTCATGGTGATTCTTGTCAACCTGAAAGGAATCACTTATACATTCAATGGCCACATTGATTGAATCTAAGTATTCTTCCGAAACTTGGTTCTTGGAAAGGGCATTCTCCAAGAAATTGATGATTGCTAAAGCGGTATCTTTATTAGAAATAGACATCGTTGCTAATTGATTGATATATGACCTGCTTTACTTTTTGTCTGTTAAAAACCCAGAAATGATGGTCTTTATACTATTTTTTCATGTAAGAAGCTTCCAGATTAAACCTGGAACGTTGTCGATGGCTGGTCGTGGCTTGCCTAAATGTCCTTAATTATGGACAAATACTGCTTTGTAGCCATGATTTGATGTGTATTTTTGGTGCTAGTATTTCAGTCACTCTCCAGTGCTGTCTTCCTATTGTTTTACATGTTTATCATGTTCATTTATGGCCTCAAACAAAGACAATCGTCTTTACAAGGTTCCTTGTTGAGTTTACGAGCTTCCTTCACGTAGAAATGCCGCTGTGTTTACTACATCTGTTATGTAATACGTGACTGTGTTTACCGCAATATATTCTACCCGTATATCTCGTAAATTCAAATAACCAATTTTTTAGTATAAAAAACGATAAAAGAGGCTTTCTCATCCTGAAAAAAAGTTACGAGTTAATGCCAAATCAAACACAGTTCACGCATCATCAAAAGGCCATTGTGTTGGATGGCGCACTAGGGACCGAGCTAGAAAAACTAAATCTTAATATTCACCATCCATTATGGTCTGCATACATTTTGATTACTCAACCATCGATAATTGAAGAGATTCACGTGAAATACATTGAATCTGGATCTGACCTTATTCTTACATCATCATACCAGGCCTCATTGAAAGGATTACTCGAGAGCGGCAAGGACTTGGGGATCACAACTAAAGAAGATGGCTTGGGGGTATTGAGGAAATCTGTCACCGTTGCTAAGGATGCGATCGCTAGATACGAGCTAACAGCTGAGACTGATGATACATTGAGAAAAAATAGCACATTGATCGGTGGTTCAATTGGCCCATATGGGGCCTACTTATGCAACGGTGCAGAATACACAGGAGACTATAACAACATCACATCCCAAGAACTCAAAGATTTTCATTTCGAGAATGTCAATTTTTTCTTCCACGATAATGATGTTGACATTATATCGCTAGAAACTGTGCCCAGCTTCCAGGAGTTCAAGGTTCTTGTCCAGATTTTGCATGAGTTGTATGAAGAACACCCACAAGTGACCAAAAAGTTCTACATCTCGTTGAACTTCAAAAGTAATTCTCAGCTCTGTGACGGTACTGCAATCGAAGAGGTAGCCCAATATGTGTTGAAAAATCCAGGCTATTTCCGCAACATGTTTGCCATTGGTGCCAACTGCATAAACATCAATATAGCCACACAACTCTTGACAAAGTTGCATTCCCACCTATATGACGCTGGACACAGGTTTATTGTATACCCAAATTCGGGTGAAGTTTACGACGGTGTGAAAAGAGAGTTTCTTGTGAACGAAACGCAACATGACTGGGCACGTTTGAGTTTGGATTGGCTTAGACTTGGTGCTGTTGCTCTTGGAGGTTGTTGCAGAACAGGTCCAAAAGAGATAAGGGAAATCAGAAAAGCCATTGATTCCTTATAGACGCTTATATAGTCCGTACCCGTATTCTTATTAGTATCCGTATTCGTGTTTTGTAGCAAGATTATGTAATTAGTTTGCTAATATGTCATTAGACCCAGTAACTGTCAAATCGATCCGACTCGGTTCCGATGTACAATTTTTGAAGCTGACCAATTGGATGAGCCTTTAACATAAGCAGCTGATAAATGACACACTATATCGGTTACGAGCATGTTCTTCATCACAAGTGAATAAATAAAATCATTTGTAATTCTACTAGAAGAATATTTTACTCAAAAGAATTTTGATCATATCCATCCCATTAATCAATCAGTATGTTATCGAATATTGTATCAAACACAAATCATTTCAAGATGAGCGGTTCTATTGGACCTAATCTCTTCAAAAGGTTGCTCTCCATCAAAGCTATGCCTACCCCAAACGCGAACGCCTTGAAATTCATCAGTGATCACAAGTTATTGCCATTCAACAAAACCGTTGAATTCAGCAATACATTAAGTGCCATTCACTCCCCATTGGCGTTGAGAATCCTCAAGTTGGAAGGTGTCAGATCGATCATGTTGGGACAGGACTTTTTGACTGTGAACAAAGACGACTTCACTAACTGGGCCCATTTGAGACCTGAGGTCATTGAGGTTTTGACAAAACAGATAGAGAACAACGAGCCTATAATTACAAAGGAATTTATCAAAAATCAGGAGAAGGAAGACGCCATTGCAAACGAAGAAGAAGACGACGAGGTGAACTCCATGATCAAGGAATTAATCGACACCAGAATAAGACCTGCGATCCAAGATGATGGTGGGGACATAGATTTCAGGGGGTTTGATAAAGAGACGGGAACAGTGTTCTTGAAATTGCAAGGTGCTTGTAAATCATGTTCTTCAAGTGAGGACACTTTAAAGCACGGGATCGAATCGATGTTGATGCATTACATTGATGAGGTCAAAATTGTCGAACAGATATTGGATCCTGAAGAAGAAATTGCTTTGAAAGAATTTGAAAAGTTGGAGAAATCCTTGAGCTCCAAAGCTGACGTTCCTCCTCCATCGTTATAATTCACACATGTACCATTTCGAATCCATTTGAACACATTCAATCACTATGCTGTTTGCACTATCTCATTTAAATTGTTTGCTCAATCATGTTTATTTTTATTAACTGGGTTTTAGGGTTGGTTTTTGTTTATACATTATTTATTATACGTACTACCATACGCACTTTACTCTGTAAAATGGTCTTTTTCAAATAAACTCATTGATCGATGATATCCACATGGTGTAGTAGAAAAGTATCAGAGTGTGTGTGACTATTTGTTTTGAATCATATGGTTAGAGAAAGATCCAAGATTCCTAACAGTGACTCGAATACTTACAGAGCCGCACGGCGGCATCATTTGTGAAGTGTATGAAGGCGATTTGCTCAGCTTGGATTGAGATGTTTCAGAGGGTACCATTTCAAAAGTCACGCTGATCTGGTTAAGGATTGTTATATTGATTAATTTGGACTGATTGTGGGAAACTCTGTTTTAGTCGTTTTATTTTTCTTGTGCTAAAAATCCATGGAACTCGAGCTTCAATTGTATGTACGCTATCTTCCGCAATTACTCACGACCCATTATTCCAATCACTCCTTTATTCTCAATGCTTCAAAAATAGAAAAAAAACATGAATTAAGGGTACCATGCATCTCTTTTAGTGCATTTACAACAAAAATTGGACTTCTAATTACCCAAAAATTGAACACCAGCTTGTTTTGGTGAAATTGTGGTTTTTGAGTGAAAAACGAGTGATATCAGCTCCCAAAATTGACCTCTCTTGAAAACCAGTTGGTGTTAGTTGCTCATTGTATTTCGGTGTATAATACAAGTACATTTTCATCAATACCCGGGACCGCCCATCCCCATACAACAATGCGATAGATTTGATGTGCACATTCATATAGCTCTTTCACCAGGAATGTAACTAGCTTCTTCAAAAGAAATCTTCCAAAAACAATCCACTATCGATTGATTATTCATGTATACCCTTCATCAGTAAATCGTAGGTTGTTTAGTGCAAATGGTGCATTGATCAATATGTGTAGGTAAACCGAGCAACGATGAATATCTACAAAAGCTCTAGTACGTACCATCCGAGACTCCAATATAGGTGCTTTCCAGCTTGGACTTTACTTTTGAATTCAGCTATGCCCAATTAAGTCTCTCTTCTTCCATCTTCCTCTCTCGAGAAAACGTCAGATCAGAGTTTAAGATTCAAAGTTTAATGATGTTGGATAATATCGTTGAAGACGATTTCACGAAATGACTACACCATTCTACCTTGGAAATTGACTTGAATTGGCAATCAGACCAGTCCTAGTGCTCAATTAAGACCTATCCTATCTCAGCAGCGTTATGAGCTTGAAGATCATCATCGACATGGTTCATTCGTGAAGATAATCCCAATTGTAAGCCACCAAAACAACTAGCAAAAGCACTTTCCAAACTCTTCTTCTATAATTAGCCAATACTGAGTGTGTTAGCCACCGTCCACCTTTGTGAAGATCTTCTTTCATAAATTTTCAAGCCTATCTGTTGACTTTCCCTGACAGACGACTTTTCAACACGTCAAATTTCACCGTGAAATATGTTCGATATCTTCCAAAATTACTACTTCAACACCAATTTTTCCCGTTGATTCTCCCTTTGCCATTAAGAAAATCATCTTGCCTTTCAATCTTCATTGTTTTTACGAAAGATAAACAAAGGATAAGAAAGAAGTAACTCCTATTTACTTTCTTGGCTTACATAATCACTTACGCACGACTCAAACTCCAGGCGCGTTCAATTCTTTTGTTAAGTTGGAAGATCCATTTGAACAGCTGAACATCTATTCAATCCTCACGAGATTTGATTTATTCTGCTTATATCAACCTTTATACGCTGTGATACCGGTATTATCTAGTCTCATTGTATTGCGCTTCAACTAGTGTGTGAATTTTTCTGGCTGGTTTTTGTTTGATTTGGTACTTGAGCTCTCTGCTGTCACTGCAAAAAGAAGTCAACAAAAAGATACCCTCGAGATCAAAATGGACACTACTCCCATTTCAACTACCGGTACCTCTTCGGTCTTGTATTTGTCCTTTGAGTTGTTATTATCAGCATTTCAAGAAAACTTTTTGAAATACTTGAACAAATTGAGTACTTTACCTGGGGGAGATATCATATTGAGATACATTAAATCGTCATACAAAAATGATCCAATAAGATCTTTGTTCGAGTTGTCATTGATATTGTTTGCAATCAATTATTTCCTTTCCTCAAAAAAGAAGGAGAAGATTTCGGGAGCTATCAAGTTGAAGCCTTCAGAAATAAAAGAATTGTGTGACGAATGGCAGCCGGAATCTTTAGTTTCACCAATTGAATCTAAAGAAAAGTGGATCCTCGACACAATTCCTGTAACCAAGGGTAAAATTGGTCCAGTAATCGATGTATCCTACAATGGCAAGAATTATAGTAAAATTTTTAATTTGTCTTCATTTGATTTCTTGAATTTGAATAACAACGACAAAATCGTCAATTCAGCAAAACAAACCATCAGGGCGTCAGGTGTCGGTGCATGTGGTCCTCCTAACTTTTATGGTACCCAAGATTCTCATGTTAGATTAGAGGAAGACTTGGCTGAATTTTTGGAAGCTGAAGCAGCTATTTTATACGGCCAAGATTTCTGTACTGCTCCATCTGTTATTCCCGCTTTCGTTAAACGTGGTGATGTTTGTGTTGTTGATGTTGGTGTTAGCTTAGCTATCCAAAAAGCCTTGGTTGTCTCAAGATGTAGTATCGTTTGGTATGATCACAATGATTATGATCATTTGAAAGAAGTATTGGAAGATTTGAAAACTGATTTGGATTCAAGACCTGTTACAAGAAGATTTATCATTACGGAAGGTTTGTTTGCTAACTTTGGTGATTTACCAAACTTACCAAAATTAATTGAATTGAAAAAGGAATACAAATTTAGATTATTTGTTGACGAGACTTATTCGATTGGTGTTTTAGGTAAAAACGGTAGAGGTATCTCTGAATATTATGGTATTCCAAGATCTGATATTGACATTACCATTGGTTCATTAGCATTATCATTCGCCTCATCCGGGGGATTCTGTGTTGGAGCAAGACCAATGGTTCATCACCAGAGATTACAATCACAAGCTTACGTTTTCAGTGCATCATTACCACCATACTGTGCCAAAGTTGCCAGTGGATCAATCAAAGAAATTACGTGCTCGAACATTGTTTCATCCTTACAAACAAAAACAAAAACGATGTATGACTTGATTTCAAAATCCAAGAAATTGTCAAGTTTAATCAAAATCAACTCTGATGTCAATTGTCCTATAATCCATATAAGATTATCATCAAAATTAAGAACATCCTTGAAATTGCCAGAAAATTATGGTGGTCCAACCAGAGCAAAAAACTTGAAATTTGACGAGTCATACAATTTGGAGTCTTACCTCATTAGCAAAATAAACGAATCAATTTTGGAAAATGGTGTTTTAACTACCAGATCCAAAAGAATTTTACACCATGAAGCAACAACTATAATTCCTGAATTGTTGGTGATTATAAACGATGGGTTGTCTAAAGCAGAAATTGAAAAAGGTTTCAAGAACATTGAAAATGGTGTCTCTAGCACCTTAAAAGGTTTAACCTACACATCTTTTCAAAAATTAAAAAATGAATTCTAATCTTTTCTAAATTCATTCATTTTTTACCAAATTTTCAAGCCATTTCTATATTTAATATTAATTGTTTCTCCGTGTTGATTATTTGACTTAATAATATAATTTAGTGTTTTATTTCATTGTTTTCTTCTGTAGTTAGTTCACTATTACAAAGCACGACTTTGTGTAGCGTCCTAAATAAATAGTTCGAAAGTTTCGACCTAATGAAGATAAGTTTAGACTCAAATATAATTACTGTCTCATTTTTTTAAATCAACCCTCCATAATCTAGTTTCCCATCAACTTGCCATCAATTGAATATCTAGCAGTCAAATATATTTTCAAATATGCCTCGTGAAGCTTCAAAAGCGGCTACAATACGTCTTACTAGAGAGTATAAACAACTACAAAAAAGTCCAATAGATCTAATTAAAACACATCCTTCAGAGCTGAATATTTTGGAGTGGCATTTTTTGATGGATGGCCCACCTGATTCGGTCTATTCAGGGGGGATATACCATGGAGTTTTAACTTTTCCATCAGACTATCCTTTCAATCCACCTAGCATAAGAGTGATCACTCCGAGTGGGCGATTTGTTCCAAACAGTAAGATTTGTCTTAGCATATCTGATTTTCATAAAGAGACTTGGAATCCCGCTTGGTCAGTGGGCTCCATATTAGTGGGATTGTTATCATATATGACAAGTACTGAAAACTCTGTGGGAACAATACAAACCTCGAATGAATCTAAAATATCACACTCAAAACAATCAAAGTACTGGAATGTCCATTGTAACGAGAGATTCAAGATACAGTTTCCCAGTGAATACACAATTCTACACGAAGCTATTGAAAAAGATGATCAGGAAATCTTGTCAAGGTTAATCACCAAAGATTATGATACATGTGAAAAAAATATACTCGATCAAAATGGTAATGTTATAGAGACTATCAGGCTAGATGTATCTGACACTTCCAATGATGGAGGGTCCCTGCGAAGTACCACCACAATTGATGCGGACGATAATAATGATTGGCTTAACTATTCCGATAATGAAGGAGAAATCATTGAATTTGAGACTGATGATGAGTCTGAGGTAGGTGAGACGAAAGAATCTGAGGCTCTTCAAGAAAAAAAATTCATATCAGGTAACTGTAAAGAGAATCCCATAGACGTTGACAGTTACCGAGATGATGAATTTGACGTGGTTGAAATTGATAACAGATAAACTACGACCACACGTATTTTAAATAGTATCGAATCAAATTGCCATAAAACATGCCAAAAAAATCTAGTAATACATTAAAATATATAACAGCAATAATACAAAAATTAAACACACAAATAATTGAATAAAAATTAATTAATCTCATCATAAGGATTCTCCCTTATTATTTCAATCATTTTATTGAAAAAAGGGTCTTGCAAAATATTTAGATCAAGGTTGTTATTAGTTACAAAATCTCTTATCGCCTTCTGAGATTTATTCTCCGTTATGGGAGTAGCCATCTTTAAGAACTCTTTGTTTATCTTGACGTTTTGTTCATCATTGTTCAAATCAACGTTTTGTGCAATTTTTTGTTCAATGTTTTTCTCGATATTAACTAAATCTAAATTATTCTTGATAAGCAAGGATTTATTATAGTTTTCCAAAAAGTTGTTATGCTTTTCAACCAAATAATTATACTTATTTATTGATTCAATGTCAATATTATTTAATAAATTTTTGCTTATGCTTTCGTTGTTGAGGTTATGTAAACTTGGATCAATTATTTGATTATCAATGACTTGTGGTGGTTGGAATTGTAGTTGATGGTGGTTGAACTGATGTGGTGGTGGAGGAGGATGAAATGGTTGCCCAACAAAATGCGGTGGTGGAGGAGGGAAGAATTGGTTATGATGAAACTGTAACTGGTTGTTGTGTGTTTGTTGGTTGAAGTTTGAGGGAGGTGACTGAACTGGTTGATATGAAAATGATTGGTGGTTGTTTTGTTGTGGTTGGGAATTACTACTTAAAATTGGGGTAGCAGATTGTGAGATTGGAGTCGATTCTTTAACACTGTTGTTGTTGTTGCTTTCGAATTCATGCTGGATGAAAGTCGTTTGATTGTTGCTGATGAGTGGTGTTTGAGGTTCTGACGAATTGTTAATTGGACCCAAGTTTGTTGGCTGGATTGGTGCAAATGTCACGCTCTTATTCCCCCTCCCGTTGATTTTACCATAAAGCGAGATTTTCGAGTTTCTCAAGTTGATAATGTCCTTATCCATATAATTGTCTTTTGTAACGTTATGTTTACTCAAGTGTGTCTCCAACTTCTTGGGCGAACCTTTATCATTTTCAGTTCTGAAAATCTCCGAGTGACAATACAAACAAACTGCTCTATATTTGTTGATCTGATCTTGCTCAAACCAATCCCACACCCAACTTCTTTTCTTAGAAGTTCTCTTGAACGCCAAGGGCTTTTCTCTTTCTTTTGAACTTGTTGTTCTTCCACTGGTGCTTTGATTTTGAATTTGACCGGATAAAGAGTTATGGCCGTTCACGTTAATAGGAAAATTCAGTGATAAAGACATCGTTCGAAAAGTCGTATTTGATTGCAACAATTAACCAAATAACAGCCAGAAATTCAGATTTATTGAAGTGTTCTGAAGGAAAATTGAAGTTTTATTCTAAATTTTAATTGGTTTTTCTGGTGAGTTTTTTTGTTGTTTAGAAAAATGGGTTTTTTTTGGTGTCTGGATTGATCCTGGTTATGAGCGGTGGCTGCCACACTAAATACAGCCAGCCCAGCTACAGTCACGTGGGGGTTGTTCTTACTATCAGCTATGAATACTACTAGGAGGATCAGATATATCATAGTAATGTGTTGATGAGGATGGTGAAGATATCGAAGAAAAGTGAAGATCAAAAGTGAAAAAAAAGAATCTCGACTTGGTAGGATTCAGAATTACTCGTTTTGAAAAATTTCGGTGTGTAAGTAGATGTATGTCGAATTATATGTAACAGTATAACCAAATGGGTCAGCAAAGGAAACGGATGAAGGGTCAGGGAATGAAGACCTTGGTGAAACCCTCCACATCTCTTCTGCAGCAGATACAGCCACTGAAACCGCGGACAACCAAACTGACTCTGCAACTCTCGCAAACAGCAAAACATCGGCACGGCCATAAGATGATCTCTCTGGGGTTGACATGGCACACAACACAACACAATTTGGAGGTCAACTCGTAGTCGTCGTTGTCGTCTGAATTTAGGGTTCGCTGCTCTTTCAACAAGTCAAACAAAAGCGTTTTCTCATTCTTTGTTGTCTCTGTCATTTTCTTGAACTTGGATCGTGTCAACCTCGTGTTTGGACTGTAGTTCATATGGTACTTCATCAACTTGAAAAACTCTTCTTGTTCCGAGGAAGGGTTCACCAATTCTTGAAATTCTCTTGTCGATATGAGTTCGTTGATCAAGTCATCCTCGTAATGTTTGTCCATTTCTTGTTTAACATGGGCAGGAGTTCTCTTTCTTTGCGTCAATGTCTTCGAATAATCTTCTGCTTCACTATCAGATTCGATTTCGGATTGTGAAACTTGATCTTCCTCCTGTTCAATGTAGTTTAAGGAGGAGTCAACCTCCGAAAGTCTGAAGTTAGACATAAGATACTTGGCGTAATTTGAGGTCAATAACTCGTCATCGATTTCATCAATTGAGATTTCATGAATGTTGGGGCCGTCGGCAACTTCTTGTCCATTCTCTCTGAACTTGATTTCGTGTTGGCGACTTCGATGCATAGCTGATAAAAATGAAGGTAGTCTCTCACGATTGAAAATGATTGACTTGATCAACTGAAACAGCCAGCGAAATGTTTTAGCCAAATAAAAAACTCTCCTTCCTATCACCGATTTATTTTCAATCGAATTTGCTTCTCTTCTATTGCTATTAAAATTACTGATTGGAGGGTTCAAAATCGACTTGTCGTACCCTATTCTATTCTCTTCAAATTCATTTTCCAACCAAGTTTTATCTCTAACATAAAGTAGCGAGATTTCTTTCACATATGAGGATTTTCCGGCGGAAGTGATTGATAACAACCCTAGATTCATTAAGGCTGTATAAAAATCGTCGTATAGATGGATATTATAATTCTCTGAGTTTAGATTTATGAAACTTGAGAAGTTCAAATCATGAATTGAACCTTTGAATAGGATTGCCAACACGAAAATAGATCCGCATAATAATATAATCCCTAGTATCAACACTTGAGGTAAATAACCTATAATTATTATGATTGGAAAATTCAATACTGAATTATTCACAATGGAGTAGATGTAAAATGATAGAAATAGTATACCTAGAATTGAAGATGGTATTAATCTGTACTTATTGGATGAAAAAACCCCACCAAATTGAATCGACAACTGGTTGGTTATCGATATGAATGAGACCAATAATAATTCATTGGTGGGCTTCAAAGTATACGCAACCTCCTGAAATGCTAAGGAATGTTCAAACAACGTCAATCCACTTTCGGAGTATGGTAATTGGCCTGATGTAACTGATATGAAGGTTTCAATAAATTGTGAGAAACACAAGGACAAATAAAGTGGCCAGAATAGGTTGGGGGTTGGCCCGTTGTCTTTGGTATTGCAAGCCATGAATGTGTTCTGATAATAGAATGCGTCATACTTGAAATAAGAAGGTATCCATTCAAAATTGTTGTAAAACTTCAATGCAACTAGAATATTAACTAAATTCTTTCCCAACAAGAAAATGGATATTGACCTCAATATGATTTTGGAGAGCAAGGGTAGATTTTTGTGATTTCTCGAGGATGCAAAAACAACTGTTCTATTCAATAGGATTGCCATGAATATACAGATTGCTGCGTATGGAGAAATGAAGTAGTTCATAAAGCCATTGAATCTTTTGGAAGGTGAATCCAATGGGGTTGATTGCTCTTCTATTGCATTTTTCAAGCCTATAATCAATCTTATCAATAACCAAGGTGAATTGTCTGCTTGATTCGCTGAGTGATTTATGGTAAGTTGTGCGGTCTGATTTATTGTGCTATTCCGCTCCATGCTTTTAATTTGGCAAGGTTTGAAATAAAGATGATAGATCTCCAGATGTGGTTGGTGAAGAATAGATGTGTTTTGATGAAACAAGATTACCTGATCTCAATGCTTGTTTCAATACATGGAGTCACCTCACTCTTGGTTTGGCGGTTAATAGGTTTGCTTGATTTTTTGGTGATAATTTTGTCTTCGATCACGACTTCGTGGCCAAGTTGGCTAAGGCGTGAGATTGTAAATCTCAAGATCATGATTTCGACCCTCGACGGGGTCGTTTATTTTTATTGTCAATAATCTATCTATCTTTTTTGCTTATCTTCCCACTATTTGAAGGTACCAGGCAATGATGGTAACTTATTCGAAAGGTACAAAAAGAGCCTGGATTACCAGTGAAAAAAACTGTGAGAAAAGGTCGTCATTTCTCCCACTGGAGGAAAACCAAGACATCGTCCTTCCATCTTTCGAGAGCAGTAGCCCAATACCAAGTGATGGGAAGAACCTACAATGACTGACGGAGAATCTCTTGAAATCTTACAGTCTCTGAAAACAAAACAAATCTAAGATTGTATTATCAATTAAACAGGATAGATAGGTAGCGTAACTAAGTTTATTTTTTACCAGATCTGTTGAAATGTTAGTACACAAAGCACTCTGAAAAAGAAAGAGAAGGAAACATACTTTTTGATACCACCACCGACCAAAGGACCACCTTTTTTAGCTTTTTCAGCCATTTCTTTTCTGGCCTGTGCTTCGGCTTTTTGTTTAGCTTTGAATGCTACATCTTCATCATCGAAATCAGCTTGCTTCTTCTTTGGAGCCTTTAACGGCTTGGCTTTACCACCTTGACGACCAGACATTTTGTTGTGATTTAATGAAAATAATTATTTATGATGAATAGTTTTTTCTTTTTTTTGATAATAGTATAATCGTTATAAATTTTTTGAGTTTAAAAACCGCGGTGTTTTGTGCATAAGAAATCGTGCTCTTTAGATGATGGAGGCAAAGCAAAATCAGCACATTTTAACGATCTATAACTGTACTTTGAGCAGCTCGATAGGTTCAATATATCCAACGAAAAACTACACAACAGTAAACGGTTTCCCACTAAAAAGTGTGGAGGCTCTGAAGTTAGTGGATTTTCCATTTTTCGTATATAATTTATTTATCGCGAAATTTTTTTTGTATAATCGAAGTACTACTATTTAATAGCATATACCAGCTGTTCAGAATAGATATTTCTCATAATGGGGAAGGGCAAGAATAAAACGTCGGATGATAGACCCAAAAGTAATAAGACATCAAATGGTCACAAATCCAAGCAACAACATAAAAGTAAAGGATATCAAGAAACCAAGTACAACGATAATGATAAGACTCTGAAATTTCCAGCCAAATTGGCGATGTGGGATTTTGACCATTGTGATCCTAAGAGATGCAGCGGTAAAAAGCTCGAGAGGTTGGGACTCATAAAAAACTTGAGGGTGGGACAAAAATTCCAAGGGGTCGTTGTTTCTCCCAACGGTAAATCTGTAGTTTGTCCTGATGATTTGGAAATTGTTGAAACTCAAGGTGCTGCTGTGGTTGAATGCTCGTGGGCAAGATTGGAGGAAATCCCATTCAATCGTATAGGTGGTAAGAACGAAAGGTTATTGCCCTATTTGGTTGCCGCGAATCCTGTTAATTATGGAAGACCATGGAGATTGAACTGTGTTGAAGCTCTTGCTGCCTGTTTTGCGATAGTGGGCCATCTTGACTGGGCCGATGAGCTCTTGCTGCATTTCTCATGGGGATCAGCTTTTTTGGACATCAACAGCGAGCTTCTTGAATTGTATCAAAAGTGCACGGATTCTGAGTCTGTCAAGAAAGCTGAAGAAGAGTGGTTGTTGAAAATAGAAGCTGAAACCAGAGAGAGGAAAGAACAAACCAAAACCGAAGATGTTTGGATGATGGGGAATACTAATCGTGCGAATCTTCCATCTTATTCTTCCAGCGATGAAGAGGAGGAAGCTGGTGTTGAGGGGGAAGCTGACATTATCAACGGGACATTACTACAACAGAAGGACAACATAGGAGATGAAATACTAGGAGAGAAGGTGGTTGATGAGACCTTTCCTATAGTGGATAGTGATGGAGACATAGTAAAAGTCACAGAATTAACGTCGCAAATGACGGTGCTCCCAACACGAGAATAGATACTGAAGTATTAAAGATGGATTTTTGTAGAACTTGAGCGGGTATATTGATACATGGGCGTCTAATGTTTCAGTCAGCAAATTGATGATCATAAATCCTACTAATAGCATATATTGTTTATGAATTCAGTATTGGGACAGTTGAAAGAACCAAAAAATGAATTGGATCCGCGGTTTGCATTTTTGGTGAATGAACTCTTCAAGAAACTCTTTCTAGTTAACAAAGTACACCTTGGATATGGCAAATCAATTACCTCGACGAAACAGGACATAGTGCAGTCTTTCATATTGAAGTACAGGAAATACATAGGACTTAATATATACCCTGCTGCTCGTCTTATCTTCCCCAACCGAGACAGATCAAGAAGCTATTCCATAAAACATACCACCTTGGGCAGATTGATTGCGAAGATATTCAAAATCCCCAATTCCTCTACTGACTACAAAACAATTGCGGAATGGAAGAAGTCAACAAAAAATAGAGACCATCTACCATCGATTTTATACGATTGTATAAAGGTTCGGAGGATAGACATCAAGGGAGATCAGGTCAGCGTTGATGAGATTAACGCTGCATTGGATGAGTTGAGCAACTCAGAAATGATTAAGCAAGAGGCACAAATTGGAATTTTGGAAAAATTGTTTGGCAGAATGAGTAATGAAGAAATCAAATGGTTTTTACAAATAATATTGAAGGATAGTATCATAGGAAGAATGGAGAACTTTTTTTTCAGCTCGTGGCACCCTGATGCTCCAGATTTGTATAATCTAGTAAGTGACCTACAAAGAGTATTCTGGCAATTGACGGATCCTTTGATCAGATTGGATCCCAGGAAGCAATTGGTGATCCAGTTGAATTTCCCGTTTTTGCCTCAATTAGCATTCAAACCAAAAACGAGCTATGAGACGATTGCCAGAAATATGAATAACAACTTTTTCATTGAAGAGAAATTGGATGGTGAAAGAATGATCATGCACATGTCAGAAACAGGAAGCAAGTTCAAGTTTTTCAGTAGAAAAACAAAGGATTATTCGTTTCTATATGGGTCATCACTAGAAAGTGGTTCAATTACGAAGTATCTTGCGAATGCTTTTGCTCCGGGAGTAAATGACATCATCGTGGATGGAGAAATGTTAGCTTATGACTTCAAAAGGGACGTGATATTACCTTTTGGAACTTTGAAAGCTGCTGCTATGCAAGAGGGTGCCAGGCAAAATGATGAGAAATTTGACAGTCAAACCTCATGGCC
Organism: Cephaloascus fragrans; assembly: GCA_003707825.3. Lineage (NCBI taxonomy): Eukaryota > Fungi > Ascomycota > Pichiomycetes > Serinales > Cephaloascaceae > Cephaloascus > Cephaloascus fragrans. Next base: position 1,688,078 of record PPLN03000001.1, read on the forward strand.
TTTATTCATCGTTTTTGATCTTTTGTACTTGAATGGCCATTCGTTTGCTCGGAACAGATTGAGAGATCGAAAAATAGCATTAAGTAGAGCAATAAAGCCAATCAAAAACAGACTTGAACTTGTTGATTATTACGAAGGTAGTACTGGTGAGAATATCGAGCAGTCAATAAAAGCAGTCATATCTCAAAGAAGCGAAGGCGTTGTCGTGAAAGATCCGGATTCTATATATAAGGTAGCAGATCGAAATTCCTCTTGGATCAAAATTAAACCAGAGTATTTGGAAGACTTTGGTGAAAACCTAGATTTATGTGTTATAGGTATGATTCCTGGTATCAAAGATGCGTTCATGTGTGGCTTAAGAGATAAGGATGATATCTTCGTTTCATTTTGTACTGTTGCCAATGGATTTTCTGTGGATGAGTACAATCAAATTCAAAGGATGACTTCTGGAAAATGGCACGATTTTTTTACTGAGAAACCTCCAGCAGACTCTTTGAGATTTGGTAAAAAGCTTCCAGATAAATGGATATTACCTCAGGATTCGTTTGTTCTAGAAATTAAAGCAAGAAGTATTGACAATACTTCTGGTGGCTCATACGCAACGGGAGTGACACTTTTCAATTTATACTGTCGCTCGATTAGAGAGGATAAGTCATACAAGGATGCTTTCAGTCTTGAAGACTATCACGATATGAAGCTTGCTCGTAGTCATACACGTGAATTACAGATAGGTGAAAATGGTCACAAATTGATAAAAAGAAAGAAAAGGAAAGTAGCTAAAAAGATTGATTTAGAAAACTTTCCTAATGCAGTTGTCAAAATTTCAGATTTGTTCAAGGATTTTTACTTCTTAATTGTTTCTGATAAAATCGATCCAAATACTGGTGAAAGGACATCCATCAACGAGCTATCAGAGATTGTAAAAAAATATGGCGGTGAAGTAACCTTGAATGATAATAACAAATCCAGGAGTGGGAGAACTTTGATTTGTATTAGTCAAAACGACACAAGGAAAGCATTGACTCTCTTTAAAAAAGGGTATGATTTGATAAAACCCCAATGGATAATTGAATGTATTCTGAGCAATGTTATCGTCCATTTGGAGCCAGATTTTTGCCTTCATGTTTCAAATGAATTGATGAAGGAAGCTCAAAAAAGAGTTGATCAGTATGGCGATAGTTTTACAACTCAGATAGATGAGAACATATTCTCGTATTCTAAAAAATTGAATTCCGGTCCTTTATTATCACCCATCAAATTGATGAAATATAGGAACGAATTCATCGATGATTTGATAGAACAAAACTGTGACATACCTTTGATGTTTGTATTTTTGAACGTCTCTTTCCATATAATTGAAGTTGAAGAGTCGGCGCAATTTTGGCTTGTGGAAAAATTGAAAAGAACTATCACCAAATACTCGGGTATTCTCACTTCACTAATGGAATCTTCTTTTATTGTATTTCCTTCTTACTCTGACATTTCAAATAATACAATGAAGTCCAAAGCTGACAGTGTCAGCCGTATAATTTCCAGGAACGTATCCATGAATAATCGAGGCGTCTTAACTAAAGTTCCAAGAATAGTAACAGAAGATTGGGTCAAAGACAGTGTCATTGCCAACACGCTTGTTGATGCACAAGGTAAGTGTTATCTTCTTCTCACCAATACAATTTCTGTGTAGTATACTAATACTTTTAGACTACTCAATATAGATGAATCGTTTTTTATGCGTTCTTTCTTATGTTGTATTCCTTTATGAGATCAACAGCTTCAAGTAATTTCTTTAAAGCTGTCTCGTCGTCCTCATAATTTAGGGCAGATATTGCTAATTTTGCAGAATTTTGCGCGGCTTCAAGTAATTCTCCTCGCTTTAAGTATTCTTGTAGAGATTCTTTCGTGAACGAATTATGCCCATTTTGATTCTCATTGTTTGTGTTATATCTTTCATCAACACTCTTCTCCTCATTAGTATCGGAATATTCAATACACTTTTCTTCATCAGTGTGATCTTTTGGTTTAGCAACTGGAAGGTCACTTGGAATTGAGGGAAGCTCGAATGCACTTACCCTTGGGTAATCGTCACATTCGTTATCAGAGTCACTATCATAGGCATCATCTGGCATATCCATTACATGTTTCAAAACATCATCTATCTCTTTTTGGGGTATTGGTTCATCTGGTAGTCTATAATCTTGAATATCACCGTTGGGATTGATGTCCAATTTGATCAAATTTAGTATTCTCGTTGCTTGAAATTTGCAATAAGTGATTCGTTCAGAGATTTGAGAAGTCGTAAGATCCCTATGTTTATTCTTTGATTGACACTTCTTTTCGTTAGTGGTCTCTTGAATATTCAGTATGTGCTCAGCTTCTTCCATTTTAGTATCTTCGACATCGATTGGTTTACTGTCGTCATCAAAATTTGACTTCGAAGCTATATCTTTTTCTGGCTGAGGAACGCTTTCATTCTGGTCAAAGCCTTCGCTTTCTGGCGTTTGCTGTTTAGTATCAACTTTATTAGTATCTTGGATTGAATCTTCCTCGTCAAAACTTTCGACAGAAGAAAACAAGCCTCTAAAAACTTCATATAATCCAGCAACATCGAGAAATAAACCAACGCTCTCTCCATCGCAATTGCCATCTTTTATTTGCTGTGTGAGTATTAAGAATAAAGAACCAACATAGTCGCTTAAGTAAAATTTAGCTCTATCCAGCAGTTCCCAATTGAGGTAATCTTCCACGCTGGAGCCACTTTCAATTCCTTGAATAGATGCACTGGATAAAATTTTCTGTCTCCTTACCTCGCACTGGGAAATTAGTGTTGACAACGTTGAATGAAGACTAGATAATTCTTCCTCTGTGGATATCTCATGATTTTTGGAGGTGCCCAAGTCTAGTGATATCTGAACTGCGTAAATTCCTGTCAAATATGAAATCAATGGATTTGTCTTTTGCAATTTATCGGAAAGATTGAGAATCGATTGAGCTGGTTTGAGTAAAGAAGGTAACTTGATAGATGGTTTCTCGTGTGATGTAGGCTTGAGCCTTTTCTTAAAGGAACTCATTACTTGATGCTGGCCTCACAAAATTGTTTTTGCTCATTGAAAGTTCGTGTTTTCATTTATTCAGTATATGACCAAAATTCGAATATCAATTTCCGAGTACAGTGCTCGGGGAGACAAGTCTACATATCACTATAATTTACCATTTATCTAATATACACCAACTAGAAATTAAAATTACACTGAACAAAAAAGTAAGGAAAAAGCAACAAGTCATAAAAAGATTTCATAAGCTGACATCAAAGCAAAATGCACCGGCATTAATTATTTAGATATTAAAAATTAAACCAAACGAGAACTGATAATCTAAACAAAAGATAATTTCTAATACTAGATTTAAAATTCTTCGTCAAAGGAGAATGCATTTTCAGCAGATTTTGAGTCGTTGGTTTTTGCCATAACACCAGCTTTTTGATAATCTGAAACTCTTTTTTCGAAGAAGTTAGTCTTACCGGCTAATGAAATGTTCTCCATGAAATCAAATGGATTGTTGGAATTGAAAAATTTCTTGTTACCTAATGAAACAAGTAATCTATCAGCAACAAACTCAACATATTGGCACATCAATTTTGCATTCATACCTAACAAAGAAACTGGTAAAGCATCAGTAAAGTATCTCTTTTCAATTTCAACAGCTTCAGTAATAATTTTTTCAACAATTTCGCAAGATGGTTTGTTGTTCAAGTGAGAGAATAACAAACATGCAAAATCAGTGTGTAACCCTTCATCACGACAAATCAATTCATTGGAGAAGGTCAAACCAGGCATCAAACCTCTTTTCTTTAACCAGAAAATAGAAGCAAATGAACCAGAGAAAAAGATACCTTCAACTGCTGCGAAAGCAACTAATCTTTCACCGAATAAAGCATCTTGATCGGACATCCATCTTAAAGCCCAGTTAGCTTTTTCTTTGATACAAGGAATAGTCTCGATGGCGTTGAAAAGAAATTCAGATTCTTTTGGATCTTTGATGTAGGTATCGATCAACAAAGAGTAAGTTTCGGAGTGGATGTTTTCCATCATGATTTGGAAACCATAGAAAAATTTAGCTTCTGGGATTTGAACTTCAGCTGAGAAGTTTTCAACCAAGTTTTCATTAACGATACCATCTGAAGCAGCGAAAAAAGCCAACACTCTTGAAATGAAGTATCTCTCGTTGTCATTCAACTTGTTGTTCCAATCGTGAGTATCTTTACCTAAATCGATTTCTTCAGCGGTCCAAAATGAAGCTTCCGCCTTTTTATACATTTGCCAGATTTCGTGATATTTAATAGGAAATAAGACGAAACGACGTTTGTTTTCAGCTAAAAGAGGTTCATCTTTCTCCAAGACTTTCAAATTGTGACGATGAACTTTGTGTTTATTCAAAAACTCTTCGTGTTCTATGTCTTCTTTAGAAGCAACCTTGGTTTCAGCAACCTTGGTTTCGGTGACCTTGATCTTGTTTTCATGAGCCTTGATGATGCTTTGTTCATCCGCGTCGCTAAACTTTGAGGACAAGTTCTTTTTTGATTCTTTGTTGAGGTTTAAGTCCAATAAATGGGCGGCGGCAACTTTGGATGGAGTTTCTTGAATTGACATTTTTAGATACTGTGCGGAGAATATCGAAGTGAGAGACTCAAAATTGTCTTTGTATGATTGAAGACTTAATACTATTGTGATAAGCTGAGTATTTTCAGTGAAACAGACTTTTAATTAAATCTGGAAGTAGAGATTCAGGATTTTGGCCTCTTTTATATACTGTTTTCTTATGAGAAAATCCCACAATCTAACAAAACACGAAATTCATCTGAAAATTTTAAATCTGGTGCGACGCGTCGCATTCGCTCGCAACCTCACAGTGCTCCGAACCAGTTGTAGAGGCGAGCAGACTGGTTTTTGTGCTATTTCTGCCCCAAAAAAGCTACGATAAAGCTGAAAGTAGTGGCATTAGAACACTAGATTTTACACGAGTATATCTATATCAGTTTCAGTGTGAAACCTAGACTCAAATATCTAGTATATCGGGAAACACCAGACCCGTCGATTCTGACACCGCCAATTGTACGGTGTTTACACTTTACCCTTTTGGGAGGGAGCGTGTAGCACCATGGAGCGACGCGGTTTAATTCCAGCTATTTCGCGTCATTCCACTCTCGCGTGCTTTCTATTTTGAGCATTTTCGTGTACGGAGCTCGTTAACTTGCCCAAAAATACTCAACAGTTTTTAGGGCACATTTGAGAGGCATCTGGGTGTCATTAGAGTGATGGTCAGAGCAAGTATTGCCTCTTTATTGTAATCACCAGCGGTCTTATCTGGGATTAAACCAAGGCTAATTTCGATATCGGAGACAGCTTTGATAATGAGCTGTACCCGTTCCATGTGATGATATGGTGGCCCTTAGTGAGGGAACGCGTGTGACATCATCTTTGCTGTGTTCCAGTCTTTTTTCACCTTTTCAAACTGAATATCAAGCACAAATTTTGCTACAACGATATGTTACTACAATCACTGTCCGCGGGAAGGGGAATTGATTCTCAGTTACACAGAAAAGTCATATATAGAGAAAAGCAGCCCATCATTCATATAAGCTCTCCAACTAGAACAAACCGTTTTTCTCCTTGTATGCAACAACCTGTTTTGCAATGTCCAAAAGAGTTTCCTCAAAACCAATGAATTTGATACCAGTAAGCTTGATGGTGCGTGAGTTATCGAAAATTTGCTTCCCAACCTTAGCATCATCTGGGTTACCAACAGCAATCTTTCCTTTCAATTCCTTGAAGTTCTCATTCAAGATGTTCAAGGCTAGTTGGTCAGTGTAAGTAGCGCCACTGGCAACTAATCTTTCGTTTTTGGCTGACTCTAACTCAAATCCTAACACATGAAGTTTTGCAACATCTTGGACAGCAACGAAGTCCTTGGAAACATTCAAACCCTCGATGTTTTGGCCAACTTTGGAGTCGATCAAAGTGTTCAAGAGCTCATTTGAAAAGTTCAAGTGAGGCGCAACATACTCACCAAATAACTGTGGACCAAAAACGTATGATGGGCATATCGTGGTAAAAGCGAACTTGGGCTTCTCTTCAGCGATGAACTTCCAAGCATCCTTCTCCGCCCATGTCTTCGAAAGTGAGTAGGCTCCGAATGAGCTTTGTTTGGCCTCTTCTAATGTGATTTCGTTCCAGGATTCATTATTAAAAACCTTGCCAGCCATCTTGAAAGGGTACTGGAAAGGTGCCATGGCAACAACTGAAGAAGTGAACACAAAACGCTCAATATTTGGTAGTTTTTTGTGGGCAGCTTTCAAAAGTGTCAAAGTCCCTTCGATAGCAGGTGCGATGACTTCCTCCTCGATCTTAGCAGCATCGTATTCATTGATGTTGACTGGAGAGGCGGTATGGAGAATGTATCTTATTTCCTGGTGTTTATTGAAAATCTCGTTGAACGTTTCCTCTTTGGTGAGATCAGAAACAATCTCATAGGAGAAATTGGAATTGTTGAATAAGTCCAATAGCTTATCACCTTTGGATGCTGAACGAACTGTACCGATAACTATGTACTTTTTATCCAATAACTCTTTGATAGTATGCTGAGCAATGAAACCTGTAGCACCTGTGATGAAAACTGTTGACATTTTTGATGATTCTCTTGTTTTTCCTCCTGTTGAAAATGCTTTCAAGAGCAAAAAATTATTTTTAGTTTAGGAAGAACAAAATATCATATGATTAATAATGTAAATTGTCAAATATCGGAATACTTGTGGAAAAAACGATTACCAATTTCATAACACGAAGAGACAAAAGCTTGGTACGATTCGTTTGATGAATCAAGGCATAACTGATGACAGCATTGTACACTGACTTCATCATCAGTAATCAATGAATGTGTTTCTGTTGATGTTCTTGTTTGAAGACCTATTATACGAAAAGTGGTGGTTGCTACCGATTAGAAGCCCTGCATTCTTTTGTCGGCTTGAGGATTTTCCAGTATATGCTTTGACCAGAAGATTGAGTGCTATATTACATCGCTAGAGTTGGTAGAGGATGTTTAAGCAGTGTTTAAAGATTCAGTCTCGTCTGTTTCATTCCAGCTTGAATGCTCGAACTTTTTACCACTACAAAACGATAATTAGTCCTGGGCAAATCAACTTGACCACTGAGAAAGAGCATTTGAAATTTCAAGCAAAGTCTCTCATTCTCCTTTCGACACCATCAAATTTGACTAGGTTGATAGATGAGGCAATCCGCTTGACAAGCTCTGATCCAGCTTTGCAGCTTTTTCTTGTTGGCGTAGATTCAGTTTCTCCTAAGTCTCAAAGAAACGGATACGCCCAATTGTGGTTGAGTGAATATGCCAACATCAAACACAATACAAGGCTTGAAAGCAGGGATGATTTGAACAACTTGCCCCGCGAGAGTGATGGAATAAATCCAGTATTTGCTAGAAAAAATTGGAAGCAGATTGAATCAAAACTCAACTTGTCGTTCACTCTTATTTCTGACTCCATCGAAAAATTGGATTTATCACTTAAGCCTGCCAATACAGTTTTTTCAACAGGTGAGCTATGTACGATGTTCTATGTTCAGCCGTTGTCAGTTGACTGTCCAGAAAGCGTACGAACTGACTCGGGATACACGTTGTGTGACTTGAGTGTTGAATTACCTAGCATAACTCATGGAAACCAATACACAGTTGACGATAACCTCGAACCGTTGTTGGTTCCAGGACAGGAGGAGTTGTATATAAGCAGTTGTATAGAGAATTTGATGAAAGAAATAAATGGTAGAGCTGCCCTGAGTTTTTTGCAAGAGAATGAAAAACTCATGAAATTAGGCTCAAAGGATACAGAGGTGTATGCCGTGATATACAATCCGATCAGTAAAGTGAGGCAAAGATTCAAAGTTATTGCTGGAGGAGGAAGCTGGGGTGCTAAGGCAAATATTCTAGTTGTTTCACCAGGTGCAAAACTTGAAAACGGAATGACAGTTGAATTTTACATGTTGCAACCCAAATATTTGAGAATCGAAAACTCTAACATACAAAGGCTCAATGACAACGAAACGGGGATTTTGCTTGAATGTTGCTACAAAGAAGACTCTTTCAGTGATGCCAACCACGCCGATGTGAAAGAAACAAGTTGGTCTGGTTTGGGCATTGGTGCTGAAGATGGAATTGTCTTGAATGGGCGTAATTATGATTCAGTAGGAGAGATGATCTTTTACAAAAACTGATATTATAAAAAACGATACTGTACATATTTCTCACTTCATAGATTCTTTTCATTGAAGAGTACTTCACCATTAATGGTCAATGTAATCCTTCCGTTTGAATTTTACCCTGCCTGATAGACATAAAATATTATTTATAAAAAATTGTGAAACAAATGCCATAGCCACCAATTTCCATATTGGATTGTTCTATTTGCACGGTGCATCATCTTCATCAGATTCATGTAATTTCAAAGTATTTTAGAAAAAGGGGTCATCAATCATCAAAAAGCTATTTTTTCAAGCAATTATTTTACCATCAGATAAGATATACCTTGATAGGAAACTAACCAATTTGCAGCCACGGCCTGCATAAGATTACCTTTTCGCTTAATTGTATAATCAAGATACACCTAGATCATAACGAGAACTCGTCAAAAGAAGGAGTACAGCTAGCAATAGCTACACAAACAAAATGCGAGAAATTTTTGCAATTGATCTATAACAGAAAAAGCAGAAAATAAAAATTGTAGCATTTTTGGGGTCAAAATAAACGTTGCGAAATCATAACGAGCGTGGCATAACATGCGCGCATATTTAGAAAGACCAAACAATTAAAATGTCAATGATTTTGTCTTTGAGATTTCAAACACAAAATTGAGAGAGAGAGTACCGCTAGCCAGTGAAAGGAGTGTGTTGAGCGCATTTGAAAAAGTGAGTGAAATCGGTGTTATCATTTGAAAGGGAGAGCAAATAGATTTTTCAGTGCAGCTAAATAAATTAGGTTTTGATTGGGTCAACTTCCAAGTTGTGTCCAAGGAACAAGTTCTCTGTGGCCTTTTCGTTCATATCATTCATATTGATATAAGCTGGGTTGGACTTCACTGAGATGAAATCTTCATCTTCATCGATGTCAATTGGTTTTTCAAAATCGTAACCAAATGGTTGATTTTTTCTTTCAATTTGAGGTTCTGTATTGTTTAATGGTTGGCGCTGTTGTGATTGTTGCTGTATATAAGATTGATCTCCTAATTGTTGTTGAAGAGCTCCATCAAGTAAATCGTGAGCAGAATAATAAGGGTTGTCAGTTAACTGATAAGAAAGTGTTTCATGTTTCTTCTCTTTCAAACTCTTTATGGAAACATGGCGTTTAACAACATGATGAACACTGCTGTTTCTTTCCTGCTGCTGTGTTTGTTGTTCTTCTTCCGAATCTTCATCAATGTCCATCAAGTCTTCTCTATTTCCTTCGGAACTACCATTAGATTCATTCAATTCCCCAAGGTGGAACCCGTTGCTGTTATCAACAGCATCTTCATTATAATAATTGAAGTCAATGAATTTGTCCTCTATGTCATAATCACCATCATCACCAGAGTCCTCTATTTCAAAATTATAGTAAAATTCATACAAGTTACCACATCCTTCGTAATCTCCACTATCTCCGGAGATACGTTTACTCAAATGATTTTTGTATATATTTCTCCAGTCATCGTCATCCCAACCTTTGGAGATTGCTTCATTAATATACATAGAAGTGATATCTCTAGAATCTTCATTACTCATGTAATTTATGTTAGGTAAAATAGGCATACCAAATAATAAACTTTTGGAATTACTTCTATCTGAAATCAATTTTGCTGGTTTACCGTATAACTTGAAAGCATTTATCATAGGGAGATAACATCTTATCATTGTCTCTATTTGTTTGACCCCCGGATGTTCTAAAGGAAGAATATACATCTTTTCGAAACTTAAATATTTCAATTTTGAGTTTGACTTTTTACGTTTGTTGGAGATATTCGATTGAGCAGAGAACAAGTGAATATAATTTTTGTGAATTTTTACTGTACCTGTAACTTTTATCATGGAATTGATATTGATTACTTTATTGTTCGAAATTTCTGGGAACATATTGAAACAGTGAGATACATTTTCAATATAACAAATTAGCTTTTTGGAACCAAATGGCGATTTTGAAGGCAAATAGAATTTGACATTGCCATTTTTCTTTTTGGATGAGGCTGGTGTTATGTGCATTTCAAGCTTCATCCATTTCGAAGATATTTGGGGAATTCTAATGTTGCACCATTCAACTTTTTTGTGTTGATTGTTGGATAAAAGTGTCTTAATATCGTAAAGCTTAGAACCTTTCACAGATAATATAACCGCGGTGTAAGCTTCATTCAATGAAATGTATTCGAATCTTGAGAGATTCAAAGAGGAAACTAACGAGAGAAACTCTTCTCTGTCATTAACCCTTATTTCAATACACTTCCCCGAATTTCTAACTCTAAGCATATGGCTATCTATAGCCAATTCGACTTTTGCATCTATGAGATTGATATAGAAGGACTTGAAGTTGTAATTGTAGAAGTATATTTCGTTCCCAAATAGTTTCAAGTTGACAGTGGTCCAATTGAGGACACCGTCAACTGCTACATCACACCTAGTGGTGATAAAAGTCTTTATCTGGTAGGCATTGATAAGATTTATGATTGGAATGAGTTGCTGAGGAATATTATTCTGTATAAGCTGGTGGTTCAAATTTATCGTTCCGTTTAAAGGCAACGAGAACCTTCTTGATTCTCTTATGTGCTGCGACGGGAGCGACGCGTGTCTAGACGTGAGAGACATACGTTTATAGTCTCGCTGGTAGTCTGCTTTCATATCCTGTTTCGATTCGGATGACCTCATTCTGAGAGGTGGGTGAGCTGCTGGCGCTTCTGGCGCTACAGATGAAGAGCGATTCCCGCTTGTTGTACCACCTGAATATTGAATATGATTGTCACTGAAACTATGAATGATAGCTTTCCCAGTATTCATCCTAGAGGAGGTGGAAACTCTGGGTAGAGCTGGCTTGCTGTTGGGAAGTGTGGGTGAAGATGCTGCCGAAACAGACGTCTGAGTGGACTGATCCAGATGCTCTGAGAGCGAAGAGGAGTTGTTTGTGATAACGGACAAACGCTTTCTGGCGTAGGAAAGTAAAGTCATGGAGGCTCTATTTCAATACTTGTTGGTAGTAAATGGAGTGCTTCAGTCTTTTATTCACACGCCCAACGAATTGTAGCGGCAGCACTGCTCTTTATATAATAGCTATTGTGCGTACCACTTCCGCCAATTCCACTGTAATTTCCCGTTTCTGCTGGATCAAGTTCGACCTCGACTTACACTTCGAGAATGTGTTTGGAAGGCTCTCCGTTTCACACTGGTGTCAGTCAAAACAAGAATCGAGCCCTCTTCCCAATTTGGCCTCTTGGTTCTTGGTGTTTGGTTCTTGGAATTGTCTTGTCCATTGGCGACGAGACAGCAATGATACGAATGGGCGGTGTTTTTCACCACCACTTCTGTATTTTTTGCACTACTTTCGTTTTCCTGATTGACAAAGAGCGCTTGTGAAATTCCTGGTACAGAAAACAAGGAAAAATCCGTCTCTCTTGCAACAGGGCTTTCTAACCAGCCCTACCCAATTCATCATATCAGCTCCTATTATTGAAGATAATCCACCTCAAAAGCAACAGATGTTTGCGTCTGCGACTGCAAAGCCATCTGCGTCCCATAAAACGATGCTTAGGGGCCATTTTCTCCCAGTTGCAGCACTCTTCCAGCGGCTGGCCAGCGGTGGAGCTGTGTTGATTGTCTGTGTCTGAAGCCCAAAAAGGAATCCTACTGAGGGCTTGACCAGTCAGACAGCCAGCGAAAACAAGAACACTAGTCCCCGACGGAAAGCTAGTGTGCAGGAGACGATCTGACTCGGCCTCCCCAGATTCCGTCTTGTCGTCTGACGGAAGTCGCAAAAAAGCTCTGTATGTGCCGGGTTGCGAGCCCGTGTAGGCGGCTTCGGCTGCTGGCACCAGTTGCTGCTTTGTCACCACATAGGAACAGCAACTATAGCTGGAACCTCTTAAGACGGTCTGAACGCTGTACTATGTCCGGAGATGTAGAAGGTATAGCAGATGCTAGTTTGTGCTATTTTTGCCAGAAGGTATGATTGCAATCTAAGTTGGAGCCTAATCAAGCAGCTGTGTGCGGATCGGCCTCCCCTACGCTATTACCTCATTGATTAAAGGTATTACACAAACTTGGCCTGTTTCTTGGACTGAAAAATAAATCATAAACGCTAAACGCTAAAAGTTTTTCCATTGCATATTACATATTACAAATCAGAACATTGTGGAACGTGAAATTGACCTGGTCCAGAAAACACTAACAGAAAACACCCATCCTGCTCCCAATCTTTATGTCCTTGTCGAAATACAACTTGGCCAAGCTGACAACAAAGTCGCAGTCATTCTGATTGTACGAGTCGAGTCCCATCTCTTCTATGTCGTTCCAATTGATATAGATATCGTCCTCTTGCTCAAACCCATCATGGTCTTCCTCTTCGTCTTCTTCCTCCTCGTCTTCTTCCTCGTCCTCCCCTCCGTTGTCGGTAAAATTATTGTACCTTTTCACGCCACTCTCCTCATTACTTATGATATCGGCCAAACTCTGAAAAATCTTAACAGTCAAATTTTGGAAAAAGCCTATAACATTCAAAACGTTGTTCAAGTCGTTGGGAATTTTCGAAAATTTCACGTTCAGTTTGAACAAGTTTTTGAATATCTCTTCTTGTATTTTAATGTTCTCTCCTGCGCTGGCCCACCAGAAGAATCCATCGATGGCATACTTGCTCCATGAAATGCGTTCACTCACTTCTAACCACCAAAGCTTTGGTAATGCCAAATCATCACACTCGTGTGTCATTTGCTGCAATACACTCAAATCTTTGAACGTTGCAAGTTGTTTGTGCTCGCGCTCTCCGGGATCCATACTTTCACTGCGCACAAATTTAGGCAAAACCCCATCGACGTCGTTACCAATTTTAACACAATAATCATACAAATCGGTCTTGTATAATAAAATTTCATCTCTAGTGCACGCGACAAATCCAGGGCATTTCGTCTCATGCTTATTTGTATAATCACGATGCAATTGGTTCAACCAGTCAATGTCATTGACTCCGACGTTATAAAGTGGTTGAATGTATTGATGGATCTTTATTCCTTTTTCGCGTTTTTTACTTTTCCTGCCTCTTCCTATGGCTGAAGAGTTATTAGCTGTCGATGAAGACGAAGAAAGCTGAGAAGCTATATCTGACAATATATCGGATGTCGCAGATGTGGACTTCGATGTTGATGTTATTATAGGAATGATTTCTTGGGGGATTGTAGAAAGAATAGAGATGAGATATGTGAATGCACATGCTTGTTCTATTGTTTGAGTATTGGATATAATGATTCTTTTTCTCAAAAGTGCTGCTTTCCATATTGGGAATACCAATGGACCCAATTGATCAATCAACGCCGGAAGCTTTAGTAACATATGATCCGTATGTACAGGTGATGCTGCTGCTGTCAAAAAAGAAGAATTTTCTATCGATGTATTCGTTTCTATTGTTTGATTTGAAATGGAGTCAAATGAATTCAACGATAACTTTTTGGCATGATTACAGTGAGAATGGTGATCGTTCCTCACTCTATACTTATCAAAAAACTCTTGAAAGATGGAATAATCATTCTGTTGTCCACTCTCCATAAATTTGAGCAAACAATTTTTTAACTCGTCTATATGCTCCCACCCACTAGTATAATTAACTGGTCTCCAAGTAGGCAAATATTTTGAAATGAAGTTTTTTGGAAATATATTTAACCCATTCGACAAATTTAGATTAATTTCGGGATCAACTAAAATTCCTAAGGAGTACATCTTCACATCATTCCTTGAAGTTTTGATAGCATCGAAGTTTTGCATAAAAACAGAAAGTCCATATAGTATGTTCTTGAACGGATCATTTTCCTCATCAACGGCTATATCATTGGGTTGGATAAAAAAAATCAAATCTGACGGAACATTGTGCAATCCGGATGGCAAACACTTGTACTCGATGTTTTTCAACTGGGAAATGCCATCATCTTTGTTATAAATTGAACTTATTGAGCTCCATTGAATTTTATACCCTGAATGGACATCAAACTTGACCAAGAAAATTGCTGATACAAATGGTTTCTGAATTGTGTTTGATTGATCTTTATTCTTGCGCAAGTTACTCATTTCTAGGCGGTTATATCAATCATGAAATATCTTGGACACATATATCTCTTGATTAGGTTATATGGCGCTATGTTAGCAACATAACTTAGAATTCATGATTAAAAAACCCACTATTTACCCGGACTTTTGATTTCGATAAAAAAAAGGATCGGCATCCATTCCAGACGGTTTATATTGATTATGTAATCACTTTTGCAACCACCTTTAGCGATATTAAGGTCTTGCCATCATGATGTATCCATGGAGTCGAAAAGTATCATAGTTCTAGGTGTAAGTATATTATTCTAGTGAGTTTCAGTAAATTTCAGCATCTTTGGGTGGATCGCAGATGATGCTAACGTGCTAATCCTCAAGAAGACCTTGTTCGTCGAAGTCGTGAGGAAAGATGGTCCAAAGGTGGGTATGTTCACGTAAAATATTTGGGATGAAACTCAAAACACAAATGCCAAGTGGAATAAGTTTAAAAAATTACTTTTCCTAATTGTGAGAGATTTTTGATATGTGGTTCGATCTGCAGGATGGTCTTTGGACTGATTAATCTATTATTAGAATGATCGATTAAAATAAAATATAGTTAAAAGGGGAAGATTAGGTAGAAAATCATGACGTACCAAGGCTCTTTCAAAGCACACCAGCTATTGCTCTGATAATTGCTTTGACCCTTTCACATTAGCTAATGAAAAACGTTACATCGCCGATGTAGGCTGTGTGCCCACATATTCAAACAGTCAGACTGTCTACCAAGGAATGAACCATGGCTGAATAAACAAAAAAACATGAATCAAACTAAGCCCTTATCTGCGTACTTAACATATCCAATGCAAATAGCTTACTGTTTTATAGTTGCAGCAAAACTTGATTGGGGTATGATTAACCTGATTTTTTTTGCTACCTCCAAACATTCTAGTTTTCTTTCACTCTTTAAAGTCGACTCTTTGATGATAAATTTTCGTCATGTTGCATCAGGCTCACGAAGGCTTAAAATTTAGGAAGGAAAAACGGTACAAACTCATGCTGTCTTTGATAGCACACGTGGCCATTCATTTTAGCGTGAAATGTCCTGGCAATTCTTCTTGGTAAAGAAAATATATACTTGAAGCCAATCAGCTTGAAATAGTACTTGACTACTGGCTGATTTATCGTTTCTGGCTAATTTATCAGCTTTCAACCTAAACAAACTTAATCTTGTCATCAATGAGACATTACTTTATAACCTATTTGTGACCTCTTCATGTAGTTTTGAGTTATATAGTGCTGGCCATGTATAAGTGCTTACACCGTAAGAGGCCAGTTATGCTGCTAATACCTTAAGATTTTGAGTAAAAGCAAATATCTGTGTAGGGGTACACACCAAAAAGTATCAATGATTCTAGTCACATTCCCATGGTTGTCAATTGCTGCAATTGCTTCCCCAATACTTATTAAACAGTCATTTGCGTTAAATCTTTACTTGTTCAACTTCTATATCTGGTAATGCGTTGAACACATAAAGAATACTCACTTCATTTTGGGTCCGTCTTCGTAGTAGACAGTAAAAACTCTTGCTTTCCACAATTCACGGAAAGTATAGCATTTACGTGGTTCCATCTACTCGATCCATACCATAGGTACGTATTGTGATGATTGTTTGTTTCTGTACTGATATTCTTCTCATGCAAAATGACACATTTCAGGTATATAAAAAAGGACATGGAATACGACAAAAACCTCCTCTTTGTTTGGTCACGAACTGTTTGGTACCTCTAATACCCTGAATAACCCATAACCGACAACATCACTCACCACTGGAAACAAAAAAAAAAAACGGCAACACTACAGCTCACAATGGCGCTATTGTCAAACAGAAGGGTTTTGGTTGTATTTCTTTGGGCTTTCGGTCCTCTGAAGTGCTCTTGCCGATTCCAATACACTAGTATCTGCGGTTGTTATTGCACAAGATCGCTTTTTGCACCCTGAATTTACAACTCTTTTCCGGTGTCTCCCCTTAAAAATTGAGTCAAAGCTATACTTTCTTCAATTTTGGCATATGAAATAGATTCTCTGATTGATATGGTTCTGAGGACACAAATATACCCGTTTCATATATATCACCGACCGGGGATTGTTATCAACATGCGCGGCTGCATATTTGATCATTCTCTCGCAGAAGAACAATGCATCATCATGCTGTATTAATATATGAGGAATACACAGAAGGACCATATATATCAGATAGATGTTCCTGGAGAACTATAGCAAAAACTTACTATTCTTTGAGATTTACGGAAACCATAGCAAAAGCTATCTAAAGATATTTAAATGATATCCGATCCCCCCATCTAGGTCAATCTTGATTTGCTTGTTTTATTTTGAGTGATCAAGACAAATCGAAATTAAATATAATTCAAGATGGATTCAGATCAGTCCAGACAGCTAGGTCATCAGTATGTATAAAAGTTTGTTTGAGATGCAATCAGTGCTAATGTGTTCCCAGGAACAAGCCCCCTTGTCAAGAGATTTTGCAGAGCGCCAACTTCGAGAGAAGAGTATGCGATGAGACTTCCTCTGAACCACAATCGTCAAGTTTTGGCAATCATGGAGGTATGAGCTTGGCCAAATGGCACCATGGCTTTTTACTGTGCTCTCCACCGCATCAAAAGAAAGACCTCATGAATAACAAAAGTGTCTCTCACATGACAGGATCGTATACCACTGGTGTCCAAGACAAAGTCAGCACAGAAGATCAACTTATTGATGGTGAGCACGATACTACGATGCAACTTCCCTTATACCGAAGACATTCAATACCAGATTTCAAGCATACCGCATCTTATTCTTCACTGTCACCTTTATCGCTATCATCGCAATCTTCTGCGACATCGTCCTCCTCTTCTATTTCGTCGTCCTTTGACACAGTTCCTTTCGTACCTGTGGATGTCTCAAGGTTAAATTCTTTAATTCAAGCTGCTGAGTTTGTTGAGTCTGATACACCATACCATTTCATCAAAAACAAATTCCAACAAGCACATCAAACTTCTAGTATAGTTCAGAGCCAAATAAACTCTTTGGTTTATGAGTTACAGATTGCTCAGCAAAGACAATCTTTCACGAATTCTATTTCATCATTGCTCAATGAAAATAGCAGCTCGCGCCAGTTGCATTCTACATTTGTCCAAAACTTCCTTGGAAGTACAAACAATAAAGAAAAGATTGAAAACCTATCCAAATTAACCAAAGAGTTGTATCTCAGTTTAGAGATGATCAGAGCTGGAAGATCCCAGATTTTACAACACGATAAACATATGTCAAATGATAAGCAAGATGCAAATTACAAAACAATTGACTTGAGTGATAGTGAATATAGCTTTGATCTAGATACCTTGTCAGATTCAGACTACTCAGAAACCGAGAGTTTGGCACACTCAGAAGAAGCACCTGTTTTTTTTAAAAATGGGGTTGAAATTTCAAACCCAGTCAAATCAACCTTGACACAAAACAAAACAAGCGTTACTAAAGATGAATGCACAAGAAATATCAACACTAGTGGAAAAACAAATAAGTCCAAACTTGGAAGTCCTACACCTGGAAGAAGTCCAAAACTGAAAGGTTCGAGATCAAAAATCAAGAAAAATAATAAACAAGAAGAGAGGCAAAAAGTGGGCAGAATTATTCTTCGGTTAAGCCCCACTGATCAATCATCATCACAACCAAATCAAGATTTAACGTCAAGTTTGATTCGTGGTAACAATGTTAATGACTCAGCCAATATGGATAATATAGATACAGACTGCTGTGAAGATGAAATTCCGGAAAAATGTCTTCAGTGTGATACAGAAGATACACCAGAATGGAGAAAAGGTCCTTATGGGCAAAGAACTCTTTGCAATGCGTGTGGCCTTTTTTTTGCTAAAATTCTCAGGAGGGTTGGATACAAAATAGCATCCGATATAGTTAGAAGAAGAAGAGGTTTGAACAAGGGTCACAATAGAAGAAATCCTTCCGATGCAGAAATTGCCGAGTACCAATCAGGTATTCATGATAAATTTATAAGTGAACTCCCGTTTTGAAAATTGGGCTTGAATATAGAACACCTTTCTTGGATAAAATTTCAAGGTGTTCAACACTATTTCTTGCTCACTGAAGCGAAAGTGTAAACCTACTTCAATTTTTTCGGGCCTCATACACGGTTAGAGGAGATATATATACATACTTGTGAAGTAATTTATATGATAATATTTAAGACATTAAAACGACATGGTAGTTTAAGAATTTTGCCTATCGGAGACTTTGGCGATGACATCCCCTTTTATACCCGATGGAGTAATCTGGCGATTGGCGACATCAATATGGCTGCGCGATCTCCGTTATCTAAATTCTTATCGTAAGGGTAAACGACTTTTTGCTACAAGTTTAAGCTGGGGTATCTCCATTATATAAGTACATGCTTGTTCGCATGTATATATGAAAATGATCAAAAACATCAAGATTGAAATTCATAACTCTTCACAAGTTGAATCAATTTTATCTAATAAGACAATGCTTACACAAGAACTTATCGACGGTAGTCACCAATACGACGTTCCTGAAGAAACCCTTGATGGAGAAGTCGCTGATTTGATAGCAAAAATAGAAGAAATTCCAGGTTTCAATCCACATGTTGAGTTTGACCCAGCGAAACACATCATCTTCAAGGAGGAAGATTTCGACAAAACCCGTAAGTTAACATTGTCCGAATTGAACATTCCCAAGACACACGTTGCTCCAACCAGTGATGTTGCTGTCACCGATCCATTTCCCTTGTTGAGTACAGAAGCTGTCAATATCATGAAATGGGAAACATTTCAGAAGGACACAATTAAACGATTTGGAAGATTACCTCGCTTTGGCAAAGGTAGTACCAGAACTGATTTCCAAATGGGTGGTCATAGCAGATATGTTGCTCCATTCTCATACGCTTTTTGGAATCATCCCAGAACTTTGGAAATTTTGAGTAAATTCACTGGTATTGCTGTTCAACCGCAATGTCAATCTGAGTGCAACCATATCAATGCTTCCCTTGTTTCCAAATCAGCTTCCTCGGCAGTTAAATTAACCTCAGCTACGCCTAAAGAATTGTTATCCAAAACAAAAGAGGATAAAATCAAAGAAGGTGAAGAAATCAAAAGTGTTGTTGGATGGCATTACGATAGTAATCCTTTTGTTTGCGTGCTAATGTTGTCTGCTCCTGAAGGTATGGTTGGGGGAGAAACAGGTCTTAGATCTGGTGATGAATCAGTTGTAAGGGTTCCTGATCCAAAGCCAGGATATGCAACCATTTTGCAAGGTAGAGTGATAAGACATATTGCAACCAAACCTGAATCTAATGCTGAAAGAATTTCCAGTTGTACCGGTTTAATTCCATCTGATCCGGAAGTTTTTGATTCGAGTTGGTCAAAATCAATCAGACCATCAGCTTTACCAAGAGCTACAAATGATGTTTTTTATCCAGATTGGTTTGAATACAGATTCGAAAGAATGGAAAAGAGATTGAAAAATCATCGCCTCAAATTATTGGAGGCTGCGAAAAAAGGCGAAAAGTTTGATCAATGGAAGACCATCAATTTCTGTAAGGATATCGAAAAATACTTGACTGAGTCTTGGAACGAAATGGAAGCGGTTTACACCGAAGAATTTCCACTTCCTTTGTTTTCTGTTCCTTATTCTGATCTTCCTGATATCAAGTGAATCATCGATTTTTTTGGAATTCAATTCTAATCAGATAACTTTGTCTGAAAAATCAATTATTATCTTCACTTCTTTTTTGATACTGTCTAAATCCCATCTTGATTTGCAAATTTCCTGATTTGTAGAATTGGCTGAACTTTTTAGTATCAGAGTCAAAATAGAATCGATGTACAAAGAGATTGTCCTGTTTTTGAGTCAGAGGCCTTGTCTACACGAGTTTACAACCAGGTTCCTAAAAGTTCAAAAATATACAGTTACTTATTATTCAAAAATACTAAGTATTTAAATCAGAAGATATCCATCATCAAAGATCAGAAATAGTTTGAGCGACGCAGTTGAGCTCAAATGATCATCCAAACCGAACCAGCTATCAATAAAGCAAGTACTGCAGCTGTCAAAATACCTGCCCCAGCCTTTGAACCTCCAGTAACAGTGATGACGTTCTTATTAGTGGAGTCAGTAAGAGAGTCCAACCCTGCATTAACATTACCTGTGGATGTACCACCGGTATCATTCGTCAATGGACCAGGTTTCGTGTCAATCAACAAATTTTGTATACATTCTAAGGCAGACATTTGCTCACCGAGACCATAGAATCCATCCCATCCACCATAAGCCCAATTCTGGCCACAAGTAACCCCATCAGTACCACCAGAACATGATTCTGCAGCACCAGCAGCAGACTCTTTCAAGTAATTCATGATTGTAGTCTTAGTTTCTGGAATGAAGTATGCAGTTAACCCCAACATTCTCGAGAAGATTGATCTAAAAGACCTTTGATCGTTATTACATTTTCCCGACGCTGCACAAGTGTGTTCATACATGATTGAACCGTTGAAAAAGTAGGAAGAAGTTTCCAAGATATCTTGTGCTCGAGTGGACCATTTATCATCACCAGTATAATTATAAAGGTATGCACAACCAGCCATAAATATACCATATGTATAAGACCATTGAGATGTGGTCAAATCTGTGCAATTATATGAAGTATCTGCACCATCATAGATAAGAAAACCGGAATCTGCATTGGTCATGAAACCAACATCATTCATCCAGTCCCATACTTGTTCTGCTACTGTTACGTACGAGCTATTTTGTTCATATCTTGCTAATCTAGCAGCCAAATGGAAAAGACAACCATTTGCAATGGAATTCTTATAGTTATAACCCGAATTCCACGTAAAGATTTGCCATCTAAGACCACCACCACAATTTGCGCTGTCCCATCTAGCAACCATAGAATTGTAGGCAGCTTGCACAATATAAAGCCAACCGTAAGATCCAGCATCTGTGAAATTCT